>JANUWF010000948.1:0-600000 GCA_026120185.1 Voacanga thouarsii
CACATGTTATGACTTGTTCGTTTACGAAGTATGAAACTGATTATAGGAAATTAAATGATTCTGTGATTAGAATGACGCTGTTGAATTATTTTCTAAAACTACTTGGGCTAGCATAATGAGTTTGAGAAACCAATTGTCAATTGCATTTATTTTAGATCAAGGAAGGGATGAAAAGTCACTCTTAAACCAATATAACTGACATTTTGACAAAGGGGAATGAGGAAAGAGGAATCTAGAAAGCAAAACAGCATTAAATACTGTACCTTGCAAATGATTCATAAAAGAGTAGGAAAACTCAGTATTGGAACTTCATGCCGCAGTTTCGGTTGAGAACAAGTTGCCATGTCATACTTGAATTTTTTACTTTTAGTATTAGTAGTTGGATTTGAGATTGGATCATTTGGGTAAAGTTGGATCAGTATGAGCAGGAAGACACTTTTGAAATCCAAACCTGCATTGATGCAAAGTATATAGGGTAGGAAATATTCTAAAGTGCTGGGGACATAGTGCCTCCTGGAAGTTCCGCTACTGGGCAAACTGATGCCTTGCAGTCAGACACCCTAAACTACATTCATAAACTAAGGTACAACTTGAAAATTCTCTTCAGTCAACAAATGTCTATTCCTTGGCAATACAACTTGGACAGTGCTAAACTGAGTACTACACCATCTAGTATTCAAATTGCACAGCAATATAGTTTGACAAACACATGATGAATATGCAAGTAGAAATATAATCTGGAAGCTAAAACAGGTATACAAAAGGGAGTCCCTTGAACTTGCATGGAAATGCTGAGATTTTTTGTTCACAAAATAAGTTAAAAACAATCTTCCTCTATCCTAAGCCTACAGTTATTCAAAAGGAATGCGAAAAATAGTTCCACACTAATTCAGTTCTCAAGTAGGCTCCATTCTTCTGTCCTACTGCAATCTTGTTAACTTGATCCAGTGATTACATTCTTATCATTCTACTGCACTCTTTTTGAGAGTTACATTAGAAGCAGTTGTTCTGACATAATAAAAGGAGGCTAAGCTCATTCCATCTGTAATCTGAACCATGTGCTGTCAGAAAGCCCAGAAGTATGGCATGTGACTGTCCAAGGTTATTTAAAATACAAAATTAGCGTTGTCAACCTCATTTCTTTTTTAACCTAATACCTTGCAAATGGCATTTTAGTCATTTGTTAGTTTTCCTTTGCTGCTTCAATGTTTTCAGCTACATTTTTTATCTTGAATTTCTTTATTGAATTACAAAGTAGTTCACTAATATCCATAAATGTGCCATAAATAAGCTTACATGCTAAGATGTTATTTTTGTTGAGCACTTAAGCTGTTTTATAAAGCTGTAAAACTGGAAAGAAAGAAAAGAAGAGGAGATAAAATTCATCCTTTTCCTTTTCCCAAAAAAAAAAAAACAGCTATCCATCTCTTGCATGTTGAAATTTATATAAAATTCATCCTTCTCCCAAAAAAAAAATACAACTATCCATCTCTTGCATGTTGAAATTTATTGAAGTTGAGATCACATATTTCTCCAGTTTGTATGCTGTTAGCTAAGAATAAAAACCAACACTTGTGACACAGAAATATATAAGGTCTCACCACAGATCACCCATTAACTAAGGGGACAAGATAATTGCAAAATCGAGTTGGTATGGTATTGGAAGAATTCACAATCTACTACCCACCATCAAAAGATGTTAAATGACTGGCAACACTGCAAAATCCATGAAAGTTTTGCAGGGTAGACTTCCATACATTTTGCTGAAAATTTTGATAGAAAACATTTGTCACCGTTATGAGACCGCAAATCCTTCCACTCCGATTGACCATTAGTAACTCTTAACCAGTTCTCTCTTGCTTTTCTTGGAGCAACTCCTCAAAACATTTGAGGCCAACCATGTGGACAAAGTGGCAGATGCCATGTTGAAGTTAAATCAACAAAAATGTCTTTACGCATAGTCTGAAATAACTTAGTAATTGCAGATATTGGTTTTAGAAGTTCTTTTGAGTTTCGCCTAATGCAGAAAACTAACCTCTTGATAGACTTTGATAGTTGACAAGAAAAGCAGCATCAACTGGGCAAAAAATGTGTAGCTATTCTACTGCCAAAGAGCACATATGAGGAGAAAAAAATTCAAATAGAAAAGGATAAGAATAACAGGAAGGGCTGATTAATTATCAGGGTTCAATCTTGAATCTGTCAAGGACACCAACAAGAATGCCAAATTTTTATAGGATTACAAATGAAACATAATAAAATTCCTTAGTGAAACTCAGCTCCTGAAATAAATTAGTAATTTCTGTTAGGTTCTTCTTCTCCCCCCCCCCGGGACAATAGAGGAAAAAAATTCATTCCCACTATTTGTTCCATCAGAAGTTCTGACAAAATCAAAAGGATTATGTGTAATTAAAGAATCTTGGAAAATGTGTCCACAATTTGGAAGTAATGGACAAAACACATTAGCAGACACTCCCTCCATCGTTTCTATTTTGAAATGTCAAAAAATGAATATCCACCTTTTTTAAAATTAAATAATTTTCCCTTTACACTTCTAACAAGTAACCTCCTTGATAATTGTTCATTACATGCATATTTTACATGTCATTTGTGCTTTAAAACCTTTAGAATTTGCTATAGATTGCTACTTATCCCCCCTATTTTTTTTTTCCCCCCTTATTTGATGCAGGTTTTAATGATTTGAAATTAGAAGTGGATTCAAGGAGGAAAAAAACTGAAAAAGAGCTTTACTGAAGCTACACGTCGCCGTGTATCATCTAAGTTCCAAAAGTCAAGATACTAGAAGTCCACAACACCTTCAACTGCGTCGTGCATGATCAATAATTACAAATATTAAATATTAAAACATCTGGAAGCCAACGGTGCCATGTAGCTCAATGTAGACGCTGTTGTGCATGATTACAGCACACATCTACAGTCAAGTTCCACAATGTCGTTTGAAGCCAAAACAAGTGAAGGAAAGCATGCCCGGCACCGTGTAGAACACCTTCCACGGCGCCGTGCAACATTGCAGATTAGCATGTTCTGCAATTTTTAGGACTTTTCAAGAAGAACCTATAAATACTTCTTATCTCGGTCATTTCAAGAGGGCAGCAAGAGAGCCACACAAAATACAACTGAGAGAACCCCTTGGAAACATAAAGGGGAGCTAGGAGAGAAGATCAAGGCATGATTGGAGAAGAAGAGGAGCACCCCAAGGAAGATTCAAAGTAGAAGGACACTTGTCCATGAGTTTTCCTTTTCTTTCATTTTGTATATTTGATTTGAAGATGTTAATATTACTTGGATTTAATTGTATTTAAAGGGTCGTACTCTAATTTGATATTGTATTGAATTATTGTTTGGTTTATTGAATTCTATTTGGATATTCTTGAAACAAGAATGTTTTGGAAATATTCTTAATTGATTTCTTATTGAATCAATAGTACAATATATACAATTAGTGTGCCATAATTTGGCCATCAAAACCGGGAATCAATCGCCCAAAAATAGGCTAATCAAATCTTCCTAATTTATCAATCCCCCAAAAATAGGCTAATCAAATCTCCCTAATTTACAGCTAATCAAATCTTCCTAATTTACACTTTCCTAATCTAACCCAATTAGTTAATAAAGGAAAGATAACAGCTACATAAAATTGACAGCTAAATATTACGCATTAATGACTAAATCTCCAACAATTATATCACTTGGATTTGATTGATTGCATTGATAGATTGGAATATTCTCTTATATTGAACTTGAGAAATGATGTATGAGATGGGTACCCATTTGTATTGGTTCAATAGATTTATTTTCCCTTGATGAACTTAAGAAAGGATTTGGGGGATGAAAACTTTGTAATAGAAGGGTTGTTAGGTCACTTAGAGATATCTATGGGTTGGACTCAATGATAGGGAACTCATTACTCGAGAAAGAGTGAGGTTTATAATATTGGAGAACCTTTGCCAATGCTTGAATTTAAATTCAATTGATTGAATGATATTTGATACATGATTATTATTTGGAAGAAATCATTTTGATTACATGTCTAATCTCATTTTCTTACTTGTGTCTTGCTCTTGTGATCTTCTAGACTTCTACCTTGCAATTGGATTGATGTATTCCAATTGTACTCATTAGTAGTTAATTACAATTAGTAGTAGTTAGTGTCCTTATTTCTCTATTTTTAGTTGATTGAACAATGAAAAAAGGAAGTTGGGGTAATTGATACAGTTCCTAGGGATTCTTTGATACTTACCAACTAAACTCTATACTGTGTGTGTGTATGAGTTAAATTGGTATTTTAAATTAAAACTTGATTGAGTTTTGAACGTATTTCTATAACATACTAGCAAGAACACACAACGTGCACATCAAGTTTTTTGCGCCATTGCCAAGGATCGGTTATCAATATCTTGAAAATACTTGAGTTTTGTTGATTCAATCGTTGTTTAGTTTGTTAATATGTTTTATTTTTCTTAGGTAGTTGATATATTCATTTTTTTAGAATACTTTAATTTTAGATATTTCTGCTTTGACACTTTTGTTCTATTGGGTTCTTGTGAATATTTGTGATACTAACTTTGTTTTGGTCCTGGATATATTTGTTTTGTCCATAATTATTGATTTTTCTTGATTTCATTTGAGTTTTGGAGGACATTGATTGAGTTTCGATTTGATTATGTCATCTCTCATTTGGGGAGTACCTTTCGAGGAAAATTTGATACAAATGTCTTGGGAATCCCATCAAGAAGATTAGGCACACCATCTTGAAGGATATAGAGAGTCTTCGACGAAACCACCCATTGAAGATTTGATTGTAGACTTTGCCATTACAGCAAATGGGCATTTTCAAACAATGGATGAGTTGCTTAGGACATGGGAAGATCTACTCGTCAAATTGGAGCACCAACTTGGACAATTGGCAAGGACATTTCAAGATGGACATATGAAAAATAATCAAGGGGAACATGTGAGGGCAATTACACTTCATAGTGGGAAGGAGTTAGAGACTTTAATCAAGCATACACAAGCAGAGGATGACCAGTCTGTTGCAATAGAAAATGAAGTATACAGGGAGTCAACGGCGCCATGCAAAGCAATAGAGTCGGCACCGTCCAAACAATTAGAAGGACAGAAGGCTAACAAAAATGTGCCAGAAACCACCCCTCCTATCCCATATCTAAGAAGACTTAAGAACGAAGAGGAGGAGGAACAATTCTGTAAATTTTTTGAAATCTTTAAGCAAGTGCATAGTAATCTTCTATTGATTGAAGCTCTAGTACAAATGCCCAAATATGCCAAGTTCTTCAAGGATGTCTTGTGAAACAAAAGAAAGCTTGAAGAGTTATCTCTTGTGACCCTAAATGAAGAGTGTTCTGCTACTTTACAGTGCAAAGAAATACTACTAAAGAAATTGAAGGATCCAGGAAGTTTTGTTGTCCCTTGCATGATTGGGAATATCACTTTTGGTACTGCATTGGCTTATCAGGAGCTAGCATAAACTTGTTACCTTATGTCACTTTTAAAAAACTAGGTCGAGGTGAACCAACACCCACTAGAATGAGTATCTAATTTGCAGATAGATCTATAAAGCATCCTAGAGGCATTGTTGAAGATGTACTTGTAAAAGTGGGCAAGTTCATTTTTCTTGTAGACTTTGTTATTCTTGACATGGCTGAAGATTCTAAAGTTCCTTTGATTTTAGGACGTCCTTTCATTGCTACTGCCAGAGCCATTATAGATGTTCATGGAGGAAAATTGACATTAAGAGTGGAGGATGAAGTTGTCATTAGAATTTTTGAGAGCATGAAGTATTCGTAGGTAAGATGATTCTTGTTTTATGGTTGATACTTCAGATGAGTGTATTGGTGATTTTGTGCAGAAGCATTTCACTGAAAAATCATAGGCTGCAAAATGGATAGGGGATGATGAATTTGAAGCAAAAAAGCAATCTATACAAGAATTATTAGCACAAGTGGAGAGCTATGAGGATAATCTTGAACTAGAAGTTTTTTAAGTTATTGAGAAGTCAAGTCTTAGGAGGATGAAATCATCCATTGAGGATCCACCAGAGTTGGAGTTGAAAGAGTTGCCCAACCATTTGGAGTATGCATTTTTAGCACAAGAAACATTTCCAGTGATCATTGCAAAAGATTTGAAGAAAGAGCAAAAGTTACAATTAGTTCACGTTATGCAAAAACATAAGAAGGCTAGAGCATAGAAGCTCACAGATATAAAAGGGATTAATCCTTCTTTTTGCGCACATTGTGGGTTTTTAATTTATATAGATCATTAAGTTTGATTTGTATGATAGAGATATCTATGGGTTGGGCTCAAGGATAAGGAACTCATTACTCGAGAAAGAGTATGTTTTATAATATTGGAGAATCTTTTCCAATACTTGAATTTGAATTCAATTGGTTGAGTGATATTTGATACACAATCATTATTTGGGGGAAATCACTTTGATTACATGTCTAATCTCCTTTTCTTACTTATGTCTTGCTCTTGTGATCTTGTGGACTCTACCTTACAATTGGGTTGATGTATTCTTGTTGTGTTGATTAGTAGTAGTTAGTGTCCTTATTCTCTATTGGGTTGATGTATTCTTGTTGTGCTCATTAGAACTTGTTTGTCAATATCCACATATTTTCCTTTACAATCTTGTGTTCTATAAAATCTCTTTTGTGCTAATTTGTTAGGATAAGTAACTTTAGTGTGTCTATAGTTGCAATTTCTACCCCTTTGCATCTCATCCTTCCTCTATTGTGGCTCATTACGACAATTGTAAAAATAATGGAATTTTCCCAAAAAATTAGAACAATCATACTCCCTCTTCTTTTGCACTCCATTCTTTAAATAATTTTGCAATCTACCATTTGCTCTCTTTTGAGATCCTCCTCATAATCTAGACGTCCATAACGTTTCTTTTCATATCCGCCATTCCTTCTTCCACTAGTGCTTTACCCTTCATCGCAATCATACAGCATTTCATAATCATCTTCATATTCCAATTCTTCCTCATCAAATCTATCACATTGTCCTCTACTTGAACAAGACATTTCATAAAAATCACTCATTTCACTTTAAGAACTTAAAGATGATGAATCATATGAACTCTCATAAGCCATTTTTTAAGAGAAATTTTGAGTAGAAAAACACAAAAAAAAGTTTCTCACTTCACTCCCTCACATGTTTAGCACTCAATCAATGTCACTCAACCCTGGTTTACACCCTTCTTTAGCTTTTATAACAATGAACTCATCCTATTGCCTTTTTCAATTCACTCAAATGCTTTGCAACTCTTCCCAAATCAAAGGATTTAGCTTAACTTGATAAAGTTAACTAAACTCTAAGGAATAAGAAAGAATGATGCTTAGAAGCAATTTATCAAACACTTAGTAGTCATCAAATGAAATCAAGGAGTGCTATGAAAAATGATGCTATCACAACCTCAAGAGACACAAATTTGACAATTAACAATCCACTCAAGGCAATAATTTCTCAAGGATGGCAAATTTAAGAAAACTAATAGTGGGAGTTCAAGTTGCACAATTGTTTTCCAAGCTTAAAACAAGTTCAATGAGAAACAAATTTTCTAGTCACTACAAGAAGATTTATCTCACTAAGAACAATCTACAATACTAGAAAACAATGTATTTCATGAATGGAAGCTTTGGAAGGTCATGTATAAGCAATCACAAGTAATTGATGCAACATATCAAACACTTTAGATACAATCTCGTAGCTCAATTTTGTATAGCAAATTTCAGCTTGGTTTTGGCTCCAACAACAACAACAAACTAAGCCTTCGTCCAAGAAACTTGGGTCGGCTACATGAACCAATACCAGGCTACGTGTGGTCATCCACATGAATACTCTATCTCCACTTCCTTCTATCGACCGTCATACTTAGTCCTAAATTAACAAATTTTCACACCAATTTGTTCCCCAAACATCAATATATCATGTAGGCTCAATCCCACAACAAACCCAAACCAAAAATGGAAGTTTTCAACTCAAAAAAATTGCAAGAAAACTAGTTACGGGAATTTAAAAATTGCAGCAATATTTGATAAGTTTTTGCACTTGTTTTAGCTTTAAATCAACAATTTTTCATGCCAAATGATTCCTCAAACATCATACCAACATATAAGATCAATTTAAGCTCATGGCATAATTTTAAATTATGAACTTTCAAAAATGGCAGCAAAATAAGTGACGAAAGTCTGCAAATTTTTCACAAGTTGTTGAAGAAAATTTGTACATTTGCCCAAAAAAAGTTGTCTTGATTAGAATCAACACAATCTTGCTCTGATACCACTTTGGAGCGAACATGGAAGAACCATGATTTTTGAAGAACAAATAACCTAGAGTTGGTCACCCAACTCCCTACCAAATTCACACACACAAATGAACTAACTAGATGCAAATACAAATAATCCAATGAGATTTGGTGAATCTAACCTACTTCAAAACTCCTAAATACCCTAATCTATCAATAGATTAGAACAAAAAGGATGGGATTTGAAGGCATTCAAAACTCAACCTTTCAAGAACACTAGGAAATTTCTAACACCCAAGAATAGAGAAAGAGATTTTGATTGTCTCTTTGAAGTTTAGAGACACTGAATCAAAGGTGAAACTAAGCCCTTTGATTTGGTCTTGAAATGGGAATCACCCCTTACACACTCTCCTCTAGAGAGGATTTTGTTTCTCTACCAAAAACACTCAACTCTAAAAAATCTTAAAAAATGAAAATCCTATAATGGCATATTTATAGCCAACTTGACCTAGCAAATAGGAGATTCAATCTCAGCCATTCAACACTTAACTAAGCATAAAATATTACTATTACAATATAAAAGTCGTGGGAATTGAAAATGTAACAAAAAAAAGCTAAACAAAATAAATCAGCAAAATAGGGCATTTGCCCAAAGTGGGCCAGTGCAAGTTATACTAGTAAGGCCGGTGCCGGCTGTATTATGGAAACAAGAACATTTTTGTTTCAGTGATGAGCCGACACCGGTCGGCACCAATTGCTTGGGTGGAGCGGGCGCCGGTTGTGTTCTAGTCTTCACACAGCTAGCTTTCTTCTTCTCTTCAGCCTCCTCCTGTGCTCCTTTGGCCTTCCACAGAAATTGTTGTTCAAGCTTTGATCTTCTTGGCCCTTCTCTAATCCTCCATTTCTTAACAACTCTCTTTATCCTTGGCTTGTAATGTTGAAATGCACCTTGAAGCCTCTTGAAAAAGAGCCTCATCTATGGAGCCATGGATTGTGAATTTGTCCTCCTCCCTCCTTTGGAGTGGCCTTCATGTCTAGGACGATTCCTAACAAGTGGGCAAGTTGCCAACTTGCATTCACCCAAATTTACCTGGTCGTCCAACCCCGAAGAACGAGCTCCACTTGGAATTGGGTGCTAGTGCGTACTAGCCTAGCTCACTATGCTATCGCCTTATCCAGAAAGAGCTCATGTTCCGAAAGTGCGCCTCCTACCGGGAGACTTACTCAATCCTTCAAAAGCTAGTTCACAAGAGTGTAGAGCAAAACAATTCATATATTATCGAATGCTTGTACCCCCATCATAACTAGGTCACAAGCAAGAACTCTCTAGAACTCATGGCTTGCCTATAAATAGGCCAAGCCTCTCTTATCTACAACCAAGCACTTGAGAGCGAAGCACTTAAGAGTGAAGCACTTGAGAGAGCAACCAAGCAAGAGCATTGCAAAGTTTTGGTGTGTAATAAAGAAGCTCAATGGGTTGAGCATTTTATAAGTGTTCTCTATAGCTTTTCTTCTTAGCATCATTTCCTCCACTTTCCTTAGTGAATTTTGTTCGGGTTATTGCTTTCACTACTTTGGGATAAGGTTGATCTAGCAAACTCTCTTTGTTAGTCATTGAGATTGATAGAGCCGTATACGCTATTTGGTGTCGAGTTGCCAATCCGTGACTCTAGGAGTGTCTTTTTAGAAATTTATGTTTTGCCAAAAAGTTTTCCCATATTTAGTATCAAGCATAGAGAGCTGAAAATTAAACAAAATCTACTCTAGCAAGTCTCTTACCAGGTTGTTGTTGTTATTATTATTATTATTTTGGTCCTGTTAAGATGACCAGAATGGCCCCGCCTTCATAGAGAAATAACTAAGCTCACTATCTATAAGTGTATCAGATGAAACATTGGACCAAAGGTGCCAGGAAATTGTCAGAAAAAATCACAAGCATCAATCGCATAAATGGATGGCAAAGAACAGTGAGACAGAAAAGAAAAAACATATGCACCATGGATGACAAATGACAACGAGAAAAGAAATAAATCACCTGTGGCCAATCATGAAACGGACAACTATTCCCTTTTCTTGCTCTAATTGAAGTAGTTTTTCACCTAGTTAAATATGATAAGAAAATTATAAGGCAATAAACCATGGCATATGACAACAGCAAAGAACATGAGATGTTAGTAATCACAAGTGTACCTTGGGGCATCCAGGTTTCTCTGACTGAATCACGCCTCTTTCTGCTACTGAAGGCCGTGTTTATTCCAATGACCATAAATGCCCTTTTCTTGGCCCTGATATCATCAAAGTGTAAATTTTCCACTTTCTCCACCTTGTTAATACTCCTAGCTGAAGGTAGTTCCAGTCGAAGCTTGGCAATTGAATGATCCAGTGACCTGCTTATCCTCAAAAAGAAACCACAAAGCCTTGTTACTAATTGTTTGCCTGTTTTTTCCTTTTGAATCAAATTTGATGGTCAATTCATTATTTTTGTTCAAATAATCCAAATATCTTCATAATTCTCCCTGAAAAGATCAAAATCCTATAGCAGTGAAATATTTCTTTATTATTATTATTATTATTATTATTATTATTATTATTATTATTATTATTATTATTATTATTTTGGTTGTTCTCTCTCTCTCCAACTATGTCATTTTAGAGCCAACTTCTCTTGTCAGAATAGAAGTCATTTTGCATCTTTAATGAGTATCTATGATGTTTTTCCAATAATATCTCTATGAAGTCACTTTGTCCCATTATTATTTGCTCCTTCTTGTCTCTCATTCTCATTATATTTCCTCGCATGCTGAATCCCCAACTGTTACTAACCGACATTTTAGGGAGTTCGACTCATAAACTCCATTTTTATAATGCTTAATTCATATGTATAAGTACAAAATGAGTTATACCTTGAGACGGGTATCAATTTTGGGTACATTAAAAATTGGAATGTGATTGAATTTACTAGTTTTGATTTCACTGTGACTAATACAATCGTAAAATTTTAGTACTCAAATGTGATGCAATTTGGAAATGTAAAGCAAGAATAGCACTTACTGAATTGCATCGTGAGTGTCTTTGTACCCTCTTATCATATCCTCCCTATCCTGTTTTTCAAAGTCAACAATCCACGCGTTATAAAAAATTTAAAATAAAAATAGAAGGATGGAAAGACTCAAATACATAGTAAATTCTTGTCACCTTCTCCAATTTTCTCTCACAGTCATCGGAAACAGACCCAGATTCCTGCTGACGCCTTCTCGTAGAAATGATCTGATCCTCAGGTTCCGTGGGAACCCATACCCTGAAACTCCATCATCAGTACAATTGAGCTACAAAATCAGTCACTGAAACAAAATTCAAAACATAGCACTCCATACAAATGTGCGAAACAGCTAAATCTGAAGAAAATTAATCGCTGACCAAAACACAGAGGAGACAAAATCAACCCGTGAAAACAATTCGAAGAATTGTTACTGAAACACAATTGAAAACATCGTATGCTCCGTCAAAAGTTTTTCAATGATTTCGAAGAAACACCTCTTTCTGATGTCGCAAGAAGGTGGTTCAAAGGGAGGAAAGAAAGGGGAAAAGAAAAGTAACTAGTGGGATTAATCAAAACAAAGGCTTTTGTGGAATGCATGCGCATGTGAAAATAGAATGGAATTGCACCAATTTGCACAGATAAGAGCAGTTTGATAAAGGATTTGCAGGGAAATTTCAGAGGAGACCTGCTGGTGAAAAGCATGCCTAGTCCAAAGCTGAAGATGGAGAAAACGACAATCCATTTCGGTGAGACCCTGCCTTTGTTGTTTCTGTTCTTCACGACGATCATTTTCGAATGTAGCATGAGGAGACGGATGCACATAGCGCGGGGATTTCCTTTTTGCTTTGAAAATAACACACAAAGGAGAGTAGTAATATTAATAGAACATATCATTTATTGCCTAATTAGAAGGATATTGTTAGACTACTCTAGCTCCAGATTCTTTATACACGTTCTACTATACTATTAAAAATAAGATACATATTTAATGATTTAACAAATATTAATTGTTTTTATTTGATATCGTTACTAACTATTATGTATTTTTTATAATGTATATTAGTTGATAAAAATAGATTGAGTATCTCTTAAATCAATAAACACATGTAATAATTTTAATTTTATATTAAAAAATATTATAGTGAGTGTATTAGAGAATGCGAAGCTTAATTTGTTTTCTATGAGAGCAATATTTTCTTTAGTGACCATTTTAGCCTTTGATGTACTTATTACATTAAACTTTCAATTGCGTATTTAGTGAGCCCCACCCAAACTTTTTTGTCCAAACCAAACACAGATTTTATTGACAGCGAGGGGTGGCATGTTTTCTCCAACCCCAACCAAAAACTTCCCATCATAGCTATAGATACAAGGACTCAAAAAACTTCTCCACTCTCCAATGCACGCAACTAATTAGTGTTAGAGGAAAAAACATCATTCTTTTCTCCAATGTTAGTGTTAATATTTTTTAACAACGAATCCATTCCTTCTCCATCTCTTCTCTCCCTTATTTAAGGCCACCATAGCTTACAAAAATTGGTAAAAGGCAAAGATTTCAAATATGTGTATTGAAAAAGAAAGAGATGAAAAGGCCATCAAATTTACAATACAGAAGTTTGATATTCATTTTTGCACTAACCTCAAACCATATTCATCTTTCATCTTCATCACCCTCCCATATAATTAAATCATGATTAATATATTTAAAACAGTTATTTCGATCCTCCCAAATGTTTAGAATAAGCTGAATAGTTATTTCGATCTCTCCAAATTTTTAATCCTGCTAAGTGAGAAGATGATTGATAGAGACGACGGAAGACTAGCTGTGGAAGTAGGGGAGGGGAGGAGAGATGGGAGAGAAAGGCAGTAATAAATGTGAGATGGGGAGACAAAGTGAAGAAGAAAAAGAGAGGGATGAGGAGATGATTGAGAGAAAGACCTAGGGGAAGACCGGTTGTGGTGGGGGGAAAGAAAGTGTGGGAATTTCTTAGAGAAAAAAGAAAGATAAATAAGAGGAATAGAAATGTCATTAGAGATTGTTGCTTTGGCAAGAGAAAATTCTAAATTGCTTTAATATACACTCCAAATTGCTTCTCTCTCTGATTATTTAAATGAGATTAACTTATTAAGAAAGAAATTATTTAATATATTTGGAAAATAAAATACTATTAAATAGAGACAAATTTAGAATGTTAAATCTTAATTTCTTAAAGAGATAGATAATTTGAGAAAAAAATTAAGTTAAAAATGAAAAAGATAATTTTGGACAGATGAAATAAAAATTTTGATTGAATTTTCTATTTACCAAAAGTTAAGGCACCTAATCATGAAAAATTCATAACTTTTGAATCGATATATGCTCAGGTTAATGTAGTTAATGTTTACATTAAAAATATGCATTTAAGTTGTACTAAAGTAATTTAAGTGCTCCAAATTAGGGGAGAGATTTTGAAGTATTCCTTCCGTTTCAAAATATTTGTTTATAAAACCCTTTACACACAAATTAATGGTTATGAAAATAATATTATAATTTAGATACAATTCTTATTCTACTCATATTAAAATATGATAGCTATTAATTAGTGAAAATTCCTAAGGAATAAGAAGAGAAAAGAATTTTGAAAAGTTGTGTAATTGACTTAGAATAAATAAGGATAAATGAAAAGAAACTAATCATTAATTCTAGAAATATATACATAAACAAGTATTTTGAAACAAAATAAAAAATTTTTATGAACAAATATTTTTAAGACGAATGAAGTATTTGATAAATAATTTTAGAAATTAAATAGTAAGTCATTTCCAATAAAACCAAAGCTTTCCTTAGAAAATGAAAAACATTAAATGTACTTTTGGGAATGGAAATCAAGTTAAACTGTTATGGTGTGAAAAGTTAGTTTGATTGGCATTATTAAGAAGCTTAGTGCTAGGGAAAATTTTTATATGGACCGGGTCCATCGTAGACCACTACTTTAAAGTATTGTACCTTTCTAAAAGTGTACAACTCACACTACATGTAGTACACCACTCAAAACACCCAGTCCACGGTGGATTGGGTCCATATAAGAATTTCCCCAGTGCTAGAGTGAAGATGAATACATGCTTTTCATAAATTTTTAATTTCGGATGAAAGAAATATTAAACAAGAGAATCTCTTGTTTAAAAAATCATACTACCTTCATTTCACAATATAGTCGTTGTAAACTTATGCATAAGAATTAAGGGTCCTAAATTCCACACAATTTTAAAACTAAACTTTCAAAAACACTCCTAATTAAATCTTTATCTACTTTGATAATTGGAAAGAGTTGGGTCATAATTAGTGGAAATAGAAAGATTGTAGGGAGGGGTAGAGTTGGGAAAAAAGTAATAAATGTTTATAAAACTTTGTAAAATGATTTATATTGTGAAAAAAAATTTTAGGTCCAAAATGACTTATATTGTAAAACGGATGTAGTAATAATTATGAACAGTAAGAAACAGAATCTCTCCTCTTAAAAAATACTCCATCCGTCCCTATTTATCTGTCACAATTGAAAAGTTTTGGTGTCCCTTTTCATCTGTCATATTGAAAAAATTTATGTGCCATTAATGTTAATTTTATTGATATACTCTTGTATTAAATAGTTTTGAAAAATAAAAGTGTCATAATTTTAGAGAGAATTGAGCAAACAAAGCAAAAAAATAGTTATGAAGAACATTAAATCCAATGGTACTTTTGGAATGTATAAATAAAGTTGTATGAATTTAAGAAATTAACTAGTTTTTTTTTTAACTGCATGAAATAGTTATTTGTGATAGATAAATAGAGACGGAGGGAGTAATATAAAAAGGCAATTAGAATTTAGATGGAGTGGATTTTATGTCATCCATGCCATTAAATATGCCATTGAGGTTTGATTAGTAAGTCAAAATTACAATTATTAACCGACCAATAGTTTACTAAAATAGAAAAATAAAAGCATTACATCTATTAGTCATTGGTTACAAAACCCATCCTATCAATTCTAATTTCTTGGACTTGAAATTAACTTTAATGTACTCAACTAAAATAGATTGTGTCATTTTGTGTACCTTATTATAGTAAAAGACTCAATAAAAAATATTTATTTGTTATCTCTAACCTAAAAAAATGTTAATGATTTCAAGCATGAGACATGTCTAAAATTAATTGGCAAAACACGAGCTAAACAAATGAATTGGTAGCTTAGTTGGCAAAACACTTTTTACTTAATTAAAGATCTTAAGTTTAATAATCATCAAACTTATTCATTTTTCATAAATAAAAATATAAGATTCCTTAAAAAATGATATTGTGTGGTAAATTTTAACAAATTACTTCAACAAATAAATTTGATAATGTCTTTTGGGCATTGCATTGCTTGACTATCTATAATTTTGTATGTACGACATATAGATTTTGATTTGTCATTCCTTATGTGAGGTAGTGATGCCTCAAATTCAACATTTTACATTATGCAAAGATTATTTTTATTTATTTATTTATTTTGGTGTAATAACACAACCATAGTTAATGTCACGACCCTTTAACTCTTGACTCGGTCATAATTGACCTACCAGAAGAAGTTTCCTCCAAGAAAGGCAAACTAAGCAAATGAGTCCGACTTTAATTTCTTGATGGCTAGATAACCTGAGTGACGTGGAATGAATCGGTGGGAAAAAGTCCATGTTCTTGCAACCTATGACTTACGACGCGAATGAATCGGTGGAAAATGTTGTCAATGAATGTGCCTAACCGTAGACATTACGATTTCTTTTGGTTTATGTGGCTTGAGTGCCGTGCTCATAATGATGTTTCTTCTGTAGAATATTGGATTTATAATTAGACAATTTGTGCATATTAAATTGCCTAATAATTTCATATATAAATTTTACAAAAATAGATACAAAACTCACCTCCCCAAAAAAATCTATTTAAAAAAAATACACATAACTTAAAAGGACCTAAAATGAACCTCTATCAAATGCTAAATTGTGTGGATTTTAGAGCTGCATTTGGGTGGAACAATTTCATGGCTATGATTTTTTCTTGTGTGTAATTTTTCGTTAGTACATGCATACACTTTTTGGGGTTTGTATATATTTTTAAGTGTTGTACAAGTTTTTGCAAGAATTTGTTAAGAACAAAAGTGACATAATCTTGGGAATATACAAATTATACAATCTCAAATCCAAATTGTATAGCCTCGTATCTTAGAATTCATCGCTAGCCAAGATGCATCGGAAAGATTATTGAGTAAACGCAATTCACAATCCTACTAGTGGACCACGGCAAATGGGAGAGAACGTTGTTTTCAATTGTAAGATTTTGAAAGAGTCTTAGAATGTTGTCTTCTCATTGATTCAATGACCAATGAGAAGATCAAGAGTCAAAAGATTTCAAGAGAGCCTCTAAGGATTTATGAAGGCACATTTGATGATGGAGGAATCTTAGAAGACTTTTGAAGGTCTTAAAGAGCTCAATTTGTTGGTTGTTCAAATAGAGGATCAAAGAGAAGTTAAGGAAAACTGAGGAGATGAGACTGGGAAAGTAAGGGATGCATGGCTTGATGTACGGGCATGTACCAAGCCGTACAAAAGGCAACTAAATATACAACTTTCAAAAGTTATGCACGACATCATCCACGGTGCATGATGCTGTGCATAAAGCCATGCCTAGCCATTTCGATGATGGCATTGTAAAATCCCACCTAAGACTACCCTTAGAATAGGGGAAAAGGCATGCATCGCATAGCATATCATTTGAGTATATAATTTTCAAGATTCATTTATATGTGTTTTATGTTGGATACTTGTGATCTTGTTTTTGTGCTATTAAGAGTTTATAATTGATGTTGTGTAGGTTTTAGATTACGATGATGGTAGTCGAGATGAATAGATAGCTTTGGAATTAGAGTGAAGGGAAATTTTGGGGAATGATATAGACATAGGAGTTGTTCTGTTTAGGTGGTTAGAGTTTAGTGAATGATTCTTAACAACTTGAATTCAAATCCTAACATAAGAAAAAGTTTTTATCCTTTACTCTTTGGCCGGTTATTACATTCTAACTATAATTTGAAAATTTTCTTTCATTCGTTAAACTTAGGAGGGATGTCTTGGGAAATTTGAAATTGAACTCCCTTCATGTCTTAAAAGGATTTTAAAAATATCTTGAATTTTTTATTCTTGTGCTTCATATCTTAACTCTTTCAAATTTAAAATCTCTTTCAATTTAAATTCTCCTACTTCTATGTTTTATGTCTTAAAGCTCTATAAGCTTTTATTTGATTTCAAAATTCAGCTTTGTCTAGCTCATGTTAACCGAAAGCTAGAAGGAGAAGTTAGAAGAAGCCTTCATGAATTTGGATGGAAAGGGTTGAATGAGTCTTGCCATTTGAATTTGAACCACCTTGTTTTACTCCTAAAAAATTCCTTGCTAACAAACTCTTAGTAACCGGCCGCCCAATTTTCAAGTGATACTCCTTTCTATTTGCAACTCCCTTGACTGAAACTAGGAGAAGCACTAGAAGTTAGTAGGTTCAGTTTGAATTTAAACTCCCTAAACTATTTCTAGTTATTAGCTTGTAACACCCTACTACCTACGTACCTAGATAGGGCAGGATGTCTCCCCGTCCACATAATCAGGGGTCTTTATAACGAGGCGCAAATAATAAATAATAAAAAAAATTAACTAAACAAAATAATAAAATACTCTTATTATATCCGAGGGAAATACTTATACAAATTCGAGATATCAAAACTAACAAACATCTCTTGACAGAAATATAAATCAAAATAAAATAAACAAAAGAGCGATCATCGCTTATTTCTTCAACCTACTCAATATAACTACTCCCCTGAAATCATGATATAAAAGGTGTGAGATTGACATCTCAATAAGTCCCGTGTGTGCAAGTGTCAAATATAACCATTTCATGCATGCAGGTTTATCAAAATCACAAAATCGTGTTTGCAAGACAATTTCATCAATAACAGTTATACAAAGGAGCCTTGCTCAATGAATCTAAAATAGTTCACAAGAAATCATCATTTCATCATATTCATAATTCATTAAGTAGGGTTTAGCAATGATTCAAACAGTAGTATCATAATCCATATCATGGTTACCACCATGATAGCGTCTCAATATATTCTTTCAACAATGGGTAGTGGGGGATCTTTCCACTAGGGTGAAATACTCCTTCATCTCTACACCCAATACTCCGGTTGTCCACTCAGATCAATAATATCCACATGGACCAATATGCTAGCTCGGATGGCCTGACTACGTAGTACTGTTGCCTTTCCAAGTTAAGTTCATCTTCTAGAGGTGGCCTTTTGCCAGAAGACTCACTCTTGCTTTTCAAGACTAATAATACCACTAGCCTACCTCCACTGAGTACTTAATGCTCCCCATTTAGGGGCATAATCATTTTTTCTTTTTTTGAAATTCTTTGATTAGCTTGATTGCAAAACATGATTTTTTGTAATAGTATTTCCAAATCGTTTAGTGATAGTGTAAGAAATTCTTTTTGAGTTTGAATAGTTAAAATTTGATAAATTCATTTAGAAAGTAAACACCCACGTTTCTAACCCAAGTATCAAAACAACACAATGTAACTCATCATGTTTAGCCAACGTTTCAATTCTCTTGTTAAAACACCATATTAACATCAATTCCAAATAACATTGTAAAAATTGCTTGCAAACATGTAACATTTACCAAAACGGTTATGTAGGGACTTACTTGGATAAATCAATAGTTAGACCCAATTCAATTGATTGCCCTTGGTTCCACTCCTTACTTATCTAGAACAAATGATTCTATAATTAGAATCCAAATATTACATCTACTATTTCATGCAACATGACTTTTCATGATCTCATTAGTCACCTAATTCATCCATAGTATCTAGGTAATTTAATTCATTAGATCACATACACAACTTCCTTTGCCATGCTATTGATCATAACCATGCATTCATCCAAATCAAATCACTATATGACAACTCTTATATTCAACTAGCATAAAATCCTCATAATAAGCCCCATAAACATTAAAAGATCTCATCTTTGCCTACTTAGTATAGATCTAGATTTATCATGACAAGATGCATCAAGGTCCTATCTTATACATGCTTTGTCTATGGCTGACATCAACATATTTATCATTCTAGTCCATTCATGCTTCATACTAGCCTCTGTAAGCATTCATAAGACTTTACGTTAAAGATTAAAGTCATTTAAATCAATAAATATAGGATCTTGATTAGCTTTTAGCGCTACTAGACTTAAACATAACTCGATGACTAGCATGAGTTCAATCGACAGTTGAAGAGATTGGTCTGCCTAGATGTCCTTGATTGAGACTCACCAAGAAAGGGATAAAATTAGTCCCTTATGGATGAGATTTAAGAGAGAAAAGAGGAAAAGAATGGAGTAGGAGATGTATAGAAAGGTTGAAGATTTTTTACCTTGTAGGGTGTTTCGGTTTTGGCTTTATGTTTGGAGTGTGCTGGCCGAATTTTTGAGTAGGCTGAAGGCTGTTTGTTTCGTGAGTTTGAGAGGCTAAGAGAGTGGGAATTTTGTGGTTTGCTGGACAAAAAAGTCTAGGGTTTGGTGTTTAGGTGTTTGGAGGAGTTCTACCTTGCTATGGATTCTTGATCATAAGAGAAAAGTTGGACAGCTTTGGTCCTTCTTTGAGTGCTGAAACTAGATAGTAGTTTAGGGGTTATTGTTGCTGTGTTTTTATGCTTATTATGGCAAAAAATCTGGACAGCAAGTGGGAAGAAATCTGGTTGGTTTCGGTCTCTATAGTGGCGAGAATAAGAGAAGAAAAGTGAGCCTTTGTGTAGCTGTATTTTTGTACGATAACTAGAGAAGTTTTTGTGCAGGTTTTTTGCTGGAATTTTCGTGCAGTATGGTACTGATTATGATCAAAATTCTGAAGGAATGGGAGAGGAAATTTTGGTATTTTTTTGGCTAAAATAAAGTCTTAATTGGTTAAGGTTTTCTTAGATAACCCTACCTAGGTTTTGGAGAGTTTTAGTTGAGCTACAATTGCTCTAATATGTGGCGACAGCTTTGAGAGAATTTCCAGAAAAATATAGGAAGGAATTAGGTTATTTATTTAAAAAATAATTTAATTTATTCTCTATATTAATTTGAGTAATTTAAATAGCTATTAAATAATTATTTTTACCAAATAAAATTCTGGTTTCCTTTTTCCCTTGAAGCTACCCGAAATCCTTCTTCCTTTTTCCCCAAATTTTGAAAATCCTTATCCAAGAGATAAAGACTTCATTTAAAATCCAACTTTTATCCTTTTATTTCCTTTTTAAAAATTATTTGAAGAAAATTAAAATATGGAGATTTATCTCCTTAAGAAGTCATGGCTACCACATTAAAATAATATATATATATATATATATATATATATATTTTCATCTATTTTATCTCCTAATAAATTTACTTAGATATAGCTTTTAAAAATTTAGATCAGTAATATTTAAAATTCTCTAAGAGATTAGGATAAGATATTAGAAATAAAAATTTAATTTATTTTCAAATATTTTATAAAATAATTCTCAAGATAATTATACTCCTAAATTTTAGGAAATTGGCTCCAAGGTGGCGGCTACCCTAGGAGTATTTCGGCCAAGGCTTAGAAAAAAAATTAGGGAAGAAGAAAATAAAAGAAAGGAAATAATTTGAAGTAGTTAGGATTCGAACTCAAGCCCATCAAGAATTAAACACCAAGCTTTATCCACTATTCCACAACAATTCTTGTGTAAATATTCTTCTAACAAATTTCCTTAATTCCTACTCACTTGCTTCATCCTCTTTCTAATAAATTCTCCTCAACAAAATAAAAAACTTAACTAACTCAAATAACACAACCACTTCAAGAGCAAATTAATTCATGAATCAACAACTCATGAAACTCATATTTTCATGAAAATAACTTACCAAATGTAATATAAAAGAAATGCTATGACATGCATGACTTTCCCTACATACTAAAGGTGGCTTAATACGGAGTATTACATTCTTTCTCCCTTAAGAGAATTTCGGCTTGAAATTCAGAGTGCTATTCCTCTAAAGTAAACTAGGATACTTCCTCGTCACCCAATCTTCAGTCTCCCACGTCGCGTCCTGAGAACCATGATGCTCCCATAAAATCTTCACTATTGATATCTGCTTATTTTTCAACATCTTGACACTGCGATCTATAACTTTAATTGGTTTCTCCACATACCTCAAATTAGGTTGAAGAATCAACGGTTCCTCATGCAATACATGCTTCGAATCAAGGTTGTACTTCTTCAATTGGGACACATGGAACACATCATGAATTCCTGCTAACCCTTCTGGCAGCTCCAATCGATATACTACGGGTCTGATCCTTTCAATCACTGGAAAATGTTCTAAGTATCTAGGTCTCAACTTCCCCCTTTTAGGATGCTTCAAAATCCCTCTGCTTGGTGTTATCTTTAGAAAAGTCCGATCTCCCACTTGAAACTCCAACACCCTTCTTCTATTGTCGACATAACTCTTCTGTCGACTTTGAGCGGCTTCCAGTCTCTCCCTTATCACCTTTACTTTGTCGGTCATTTCTTCAATATTCACTTCCCCAGACTTACTGATTTGATCATTCTCTGTCCAACCTTAATACAACGATACTTGACATTTCCGCCCATATAACGCTTCGTAGGGTGCCATTCCAATTGATGCCTGATGACTATTGTTGTAGGCCAATTCGGCATAAGGTATGCAATCCAACCACTTATCCCCAAAATCCAACATGCAAGCTCTAAGCATATTCTCCAATATCTGGATGACTCTTTCAGATTGTCCATCTGTCTGTAGATGAGTAGAAGTACTGAACTTCAGAGTCGTTCCCATTGACTCTTGAAATTTGGTCTAAAATCTTGAGGTAAATCTAGGATCCTTGTCGGATACAATACTTGATGGTACACCATACAATCTAACTACTTCCCGAATATAAGTCTTAGCCAATTTTCCTATAGAGTCCTTCATATTTACCGAAATGAATTAAGTTGTCTTGGTTAACTTGTCAATCACAACCCACACAACATCCTTCATAGTCTTCAACATCGATAGCTCGGTGACGAAATCAATCGTTACTTCTTGCCATTTCCACTTGGGAATAGGCAACGATTGCAGTAACCCAACTGCCTTCTTATGCTCTGCTTTTACCTTTTGACAAATCAGGCAAGTGGAGACATATTGTGCCACATCTCTTTTCATTCCCGGCCACCAATAGGCCTTTTTCAAATCTTGGTACATATTCACTTCTCCCGGGTGAATAGAATACTTGCTTTTGTGAGCCTCATTCATTATCTTTCTCTTCAATACTGGGTCGTCTGATACACATAGCCGTTCTCGAAAATACATCACTCCCGCTTTATCAGTCCGAAACTCCTTATTTCCTCTCTTTGCGTCCTTTGCCTTGAAAGTCTGAAACTCTTGGTTATTCCGCTGAACTTCACTAATCTCTTGCCTCAACTCAGACTCCAACCTCAGGTTGCTCAAACTAATTTTCCCTTCTCCCACTTCTGCCTTTTGCCCCAAGATTTCTTATACTATTTGAACCTCTTGCACTCTTGAAGCTAACCATCCTCACTTTCTGACTCAGCGCATCAGCTACCACATTCGCTTTCCCCAGATGGTAGTTAATTGGATACTTGTATTCTTCCAAAAACACCATCCACCTCCTCTGCCTTAGGTTCAAGTCATTTTGCATGAATATATACTTCAAGCTCTTATGGTCCGTGAAGACTTCATATTCCACTCCATACAAATAGTGTCGCCATTTCTTCAAAGCAAACACTATCGCAACCAATTCCAAGTCGTGCGTCAGATAGTTTACCTCATGCGGCTTCAACTTCCTCAATGCATAAGCAATAACTTTTCTATCCTGCATCAGCACCGTCCCTAGACCTTCCTTAGAAGTATTCGTATACAAGGAATAAGCTTTACTTTTTTTAGGTAGGCTCAATACTGGTGCTGTCATCAACCTCCTCTTAAGCTTTTGAAAGCTCTTTCCGCACTTATCATTCCAGACATATGGTACATCCTTCCTTAGCAATTAGGTTATTAGTGTCACCAGCGTAGAGAAGTTCTTAATAAAACGACAGTAATATCCTGCCAATCCAAGGAAACTCCTGATCTCGATTACGCTCTCCGGTTGCTTCCAATTTGAGACAGCCTTAACATTTGATGGGTCCACCTTGATTCCATCTTTAGATATCACATGACTAAGGAAGGCCACTGAATCCAACTAAAACTCGCATTTGCTAAACTTAGCATAGAGTTTATAGGGTAGCTTCCTTGGAAAGCGACAATATTTCAAGAAATCGTGGATCATTGGACTAGAAGTTTAAGGGTGGTAGATGTCTTTTAGAGAGGTGTTCGTACACTCTTTCCTCTCTAAATGTACGACAGTGTGTAAAGGGGTATTTTAATCATTTCATATGTAGGTTGAAGACATAGCTAACGCAGCATTGTCCTTGGGGTTAATATTTTCTTATGGTGATATTAGAAAATATTTAAAATGTAAAATACAGCTATTTATATAACAAGAGTATTTTGGTCATTTTAGTAGCCAATGCGATGTGTCTTTTTTGTCCTCAGAATAGCTCATAAGTCCTAATTAATTTTAAGTCAAGGAAATGGTCTCAATTAAAAAGAATTTTATTTTATTCAGAAAGTCTAATTTATTTTTAGACTGGAATAAAATAAAGGAACGAGATAAATTAATTTTATTATCTAATTTAATTAGTTAATTAATTATTGAGAGCCTAATCTCAGATTGAATAATTAGAAAAATTAACCTAGACTTAAACTAGTTAATAAAAGGATTAAATAATTATTTTAATTCATTTGGGTTCATTAATTATTCATTATGTTATTTTAATAGGTCTAAGAAATAAATAATTAATGATTATTATTTTTTGGGCTCATCGAGTCTAAAGAAAATAATAAATTATTTTTTGTCCAATAGGTTGGACTAAAGAGTTTTTTATTCATGGAACAGAAGAGTTAAGACTTAGCCGAACCTCTTCTGTTGATAGCCTCCGAGAGTTTTGAAATATCAAAACCCCGATGTTTTGGTTATCTGATAATAAGGGAATAGTCGTGTATTAGAGATTAGGATTTTTTTTTTTTTTCCTACAGAACACACAACACAATCAGAAAAAATATACCAGAAGCCTTCTTCTCTTTTTCTCTCGTTCGTATTCCTTTTCTTTTGGTTTTTCTTGATTTTGCTAGGCAATAGCAAAGGTTCAAGAATTGTTTTGAGATAAGATTATCCTCGCCTAAATTGTTTTACCAATAAGTAATAGACGGTGGAATATTCTGAGTTCTCAATAGGATTTTGGCGTTCATGCCATGAAGGAGCAGAAGGATCACGGGTGAAGAGCCAGAAACATCATCTCACGGGCGAGGGGCAACTCCTGTGATCTAGTCGGCTTCTTCACAGCCAAAGGAAAATTTACGAATCAGAGGTATCAATTAAACTCTTCCACTGTGCAGTGTCATTTTTTTTTTTTCCTAGTTTTATTCACTGCATGCATGGCTTTTGTGTGTTTTCGAAGCATCAGTTCCACTGTATAAGAGTATATCTCCAGACTGACAATGGTTAAGCTACAATTAAATTTGACCAATAGTTTGTGTTATCCCATGAAATTAGCTTTTTGGAAGGATTTGGTCAATCAAATATAAGTGAAGATAATGTTTTAACTCAAAAGATGTTATTCTGTAATAGTAGAAATAAGAATATGCATCTTTGTTATATGTTTTACTGACAAAATTAGAATCTTTGTATGAATTGTGCGTCCTTTTTTTGAGGTCCTAAAATCCAAACAAAATTTCTCAGGCTAGGTTGCTAAATGTAAATCAGAAGGGGTACAAAGAAGGTAATCACATTATTCTTATCTTGTTTCTCATTATGCAGATCTCACCATGGGTATTTCAGCTACTCCAACAGATGGAGAATTAGTTGCTATGCTATTTGAAGCAATTGGTAAGGTGTGGAAAGCTGATAAAAAACTATTTGATGCTGTAACTGGCGTGAGGCATGTTATTTTTCTCATTATGAGGTATGTTGTTTTTTTTAGAAACTATTAGTTGTTATGCAGTCAGTGTCACAGAAGGGTACAGTTAATGGTTGTGTATCTAAATTAAGTTTTGACATATATTTGGCAAATATTTAAGTAGAATGCTAATTTGTTTGGCAAAGGTTTTCCAACAGTAGTTATATTTGCTGCTGCAATCAATGTGAGGTATGTTGTTTTTCTCATTATGAGGTATGTTGTTTTTTTTAGAAACTATTAGTTGCTATACAGTCATTGTCACAGAAAGATACATTTAATGGTTGTGTATCTAAATTAAGTTTTGATATATATTTGGCAAATTTTAAGCAGTAGAATACTAATTTATTTGGCAAATGTTTTCCAATAGTAGTTATGAATATTTGAATCATAGAAGGCAGGATTCTTCTGCTTAGTTCTAGTGTTGAAGTTCAAATAAATATGTACAATGCATTGAAATATTGTGTTAGATATGCTATAAACTTACTATATCTGATTGTGTACTAAGTATATTGGGCTTCTATATAAACATGATTGGGCATGATTGGGCATGATTGGACAACCATTCAATGTTTTGCAATAATAATTTATCATCAGAAGCCCAAGTATAATGTAAAATATCATGAAACTGTTAATATATTTAGATAGAATCCAAAGGAAAAAAGCATATGGAATGTGCTAAATGAATAAAAAAGACTGAAATCAGAAGCATATCAATCTGTTTTCTATCTCTGTTATGTAATAGAACCTTGTAGCTTATGATGTATTAATTTTCATAGTTACTAAGCTGAAAATATGTACAATGCACTGAAATATTGTGTTGGATATACTATAAGCTTAGTAGATCTGATTGTGTGCTAAGTATATTGGGCGTCTATATAAACATGATTGAGCAACCATTCGTATTTTTTTACGATGGTTTACCATCAGAAGTCCACATATAATATACAATGTCATGAAAATGTTAACATATTTTGACAGAATCCATAAGAAAAAAGCATAAGGGCGGTGCTAAATGAATAAAAAAGACTGAAATCAAAAACATATCCATCTGTTTTGTATGTCTGTTATGTAACAGAACCTTTTAACTTATCATTTACTAATTTTCATACTTACTAAGCTAAAAATATGTATAATATACTGAAATATTGTGTTGGATATGCTATAAGCTGAAACTTTGATATATATTGTAAGAAGTAATGTGCATAAGCCATGTGCATAAAACTCTCTCATGGTCACAAATTGCCTTTTTTCCTTGACCTTCACTATTCATTGCATAAGGAATGTTCAAATGGTAGCCATCTTCACCATATGGAAATAGCAAAGGGTATTGCATAGCCATATATGAGAGGTGTATATGACTGATTCTTTGCAATTTTCCTATCCTCTTTTCAATTATAATGTCTTGATTTCTTGTCATTTGGTTGATGTCTCCAACAATCAAAGCTACGATCTCTACTGCCATGGGAGGCTGAAACAAGCCTCTACTAAAGTTGGCTAGGGTATCTACTGATGGTTTAGTTATATTGTCGCGTAAATATTTGATGCAAGTGTAGCCTATTTGAATATTAATATTCATTTTAATATTTGATTTTGTTCAAAAATATTAGTGTTGGCAATATTCACAAAGTGGAAACATCTCACTCATATTGACATCTGAAATTTGAACTATAATTTCCAGTAATTTCCAGCATATCCATCTATTTTATATCTCTGTTATGTACTGAAATATTATGTTAGATATGTTATAAGCTTAGTAGATCTAATTGTGTGCTAAGTATATTAGGTGTCTATATAAACATGATTGGACAACCATTCAGTATTTTGCGACGATGGTTTACCATTAGAAACCCAAGTATGATGCACAATGTCATGAAAATGTTAACATATTTGGACAGAATCCATAGGGAAAAAGTATAAGGGCAGTGCTAAATGAATAAAAAAGACAGAAATCGGAAGCATATGTATCTGTTTTCTATCTCTGTTATATAATAGAACCTTTTAGCTTATCATTTATTAATTTTCATAGTTACTAAGCTGAAAATATGTACAATGCACTGAAATATTATGTTGGATATACTATAAGCTTAGTAAATCTGATTGTGTGCTAAGTATATTAGGCATCTATATAAAAATGATTGGGTAACCATTCGGTATTTTATGACGATGATATATCATCAGAAGTCCACGTATGATGCATAATATCATAAAAATATTAACATATTTGGACAGAATCCAAAGAGAAAAAGCATAAAGAATGTGCTAAATGAATAAAAAAGACTGAAATCAGAAGCATATCCATCTATTTTGTATATTTGTTATGTAATAGAACCTTTTAACTTATCATTTTCTAATTTTCATCGTTACTAAGCTGAAAATATGTACAATGCACTGAAATATTTTGTTGGATTTGCTATAAGCTTAGTAGATCTAATTGTGTGCAAAATATATTTGGCGTCTATATAAACATAATTGGGCAACCATTCGGTATTTTGCGATGATGGCTTACCATTAGAAACCCACGTATGATGTCCAATGTCATGAAAATATTTACATATTTAGAAGAATCCATAGGGAAAAAGCATAAGGAATGTGCTACTGAATAAAAAAGACAGAAATCAAAAGCATATCCCTCTGTTTTGTATCTCTGTTATGTAATAGAATATTTTAGCTTATCATTTTCTAATTTTCATAGATACTAAGCTGAAAATATGTACAATCCACTGAAATATTATGTTGGATATGCTATAAGCCAAAGCTTTGATATATAAATTAATGTACATAAGACATGTGCATAAAACTCTTTCATGATCACAAATTGCCTTTTTTTCCTGACCTTCAGTATTCATTGCATAAGGAATGTTCAAATGGTAGCCATCTTCACCATTTGGAAATAACAAAGGGTATTGCATAGCCATATATGAGGGGTGTATGTGACTGATTCTTTGCAATTTTCCTGCCCTCATTTCAATTACAATGTCTCTATTTTTTGTCGTTTGGTTGATGTCTCCAACAATCAAAGCTATGATTTCTGCTGCAATGGGATGCTGAAACAAGACTACCAAGTTGGCTAAGGTATCTGTTAATGGTTTAGTTATATTGTCAGGTAAATATTTGACGCAAGTATAGCCTATTTGAATATTAATATTCATTTTAATATTTGATTTTGTTGAATTATTAGTGTTGGCAGTATTCACATAGTAGAAACATCTCATCCGTATTGACATTTGAAGTTTGAACTATAATTTTCAATAATTTTGCTAAAATGCTGATTAGGAACTCATACAACTTTATACATCTTTTATACTGCATATTAGTATGTTCTTGAGGTTCAAAAGTTTACATGTCCAAAAGGGATGTATGGCCTTGAAAAGATTACCATTATTTATATTTGGAGGGTTGCCATATTTGCATTTCACAAAGCCTTGGGAGACCAACCTAGCGATCCTGTGGTGGTTGCTTCATTTAGTATTGTTGTTTACAGTAGTGGATCTATATCAAATGCAGTAAAAATAGCAACAAGGATCAAACAGCCTCACAAAGAACGATTTGTTTAGGTGACTCCCTTACGATGTTTGAGTCGAATAGCCCTTCTTGATGAGGGCCTAGATCTTGTTGCTTGTGTTCTCTGAAGATAATCATTTAGACTATTACTGAAACTACAAAATTGCCAACTTGTGCATGATTCATAAGTATATCTGACATCAACTTTGTGATTACAGATATTATTCTACTAAACAATATTGCTATGCTCCTTCTGGTTTTGATTTGACTCATTTGTGCCTTATTTGTTTGAGCATGTCCTCCTTTTACTTGTCCTTTTCTGTATCTTGCTTTTTCTCATTTTCAAAACTCAAAAGCTATATCAATTTCTTAGTATCTTCACTACGCTAAATCCAACGAAACTTTTTGGTATCGAACAATCATGTCATATAGATACTGTCATTTTGGGGTTAGTTAATTCTGAAATATATTACATTTGTGTTTGGCCACGATACTCAATTCTAGGTGATCCCTCACCTCACTATATCGATATTGCTCATTGACAAAACGTCTGGCTCTCTACAACACATATTTTGCTTTGCTCGCATCATAAATTAATTTTAAGAATTTCTATTATTTAGTGCCATTAGGAAAATTCTGGCTCACTTACTCTAACCATGAAGTGTCCTGACATCAACTGTAATAAACCAACTGTATGTATGAAAGTAGAAACAGCCATCTCAACATTTCTTTTGTATTTCCTGTTAGATTCTCTTACTTGGTTTCTGTAAATTGCAGGTATTCTACCAAATCCACTAGATTTACTAATTTTGGTCACCTTTTTGCAGGGAGCACTGTTGAAAAGCAATGAGGTGTTTGAAACATTCATGCAAGAAATTTTGAAGGTAGACGTTTGTATTCCTATTATATTGCCTATTCTGCCTCTGGAACTTGCTGACCAGAATCATGCGTTTTTGCATTGACTCATCTTTGAAAGAGAAAAAGATAACTAATTGTTTTCTATTGCTGTTTATGTGGATCCAGGTGGCAAAATCTGTAAAGGAACTCAAAAAGAGAAACACATTCTTGAAGAGCAAGTGTGAGAAATCAGATATTTCTCTCATAGAGCTTGTTGATAAGGTAATACATTGGTTTCACTCCGGGGTGTCATGCCTTTTTCTGGGGAGGGTACAAGAGAGCTAATGAAAATAGCTATATCCATTCTAAACATCTACAATCAACACTATTTGGGATTTTTTGCTATGTACCATTCCTATGCTATTTTTTATAGTTCCCTGTTAGTATTGCCCTATTTGTATTATATTTTTCCTTGTTAGTACTTAGATTATTCTTAAAAAATAAAAAAGAATTTTGAAAACAATTATAGCATTATAACCATTAGTATTGTTATTATATATTATATATTATATATATATAATATATAATATAAAATTACAATTATTTATGTTATTAAAACTATTAATAACTATATTAATAACTCATGGATAATAATACCAAAAAAAAAAACAGTCATAATACCATATTAATGAACAGCCTCTTACAATTCCAATAACAGATTCGTTAATAAATTACACTAAAAATGTTGATCATGGCACTAGTTTTTCTTGTGATGATTTATAAATCATAATAAATATGAATACAAATTATATGAATGATAAATTATAGTTACTATAATAATAACTGACAGTTGTCAAAATATGAATGACAACAATTGTTTTCATATGAATAGTTATTTGTGCTTGTATACATATATAAAATTGCCCGTGACAAAATACACAGATTGCATAGACATTACATGATACCTACTCTAAACAAATAGGTATCTATCTCGGTTGATCATATTGTTCCATTGCATGATTTTCCTATGTCTTTGTTATCCTGGTTGTCTTGCATGATCTGTTAGTTTTTTCCTGTAGTTCATTTCTTTTTATGCTCTAATATAGTAGTAGTTTCAACTATATATTTGGTTCAGCATTGGACCTTCCACTGATCTCTCTCTCTTTCTTTCTCTCTGTTTTAAAAAAAAAAAAAATCAATTCTACAATTCACACAAGAACTGCCTAAACCACGCTAGATGAAGTGAATTATTATTATTCATATGATTTTGTATTTCAGATTCCCTAGAAGTATAAAACCCCATAGTAGAACCCCAAATTGCAACCAGCGGAAAACCCCACTGACCATTAATCTTCTGTCATCAGTCATAAAAAAATAAAGAATTGTTCCGATGTTCCTACTACATAATCAGCTAATTCCAGATTTTGTGTTGTTTCTCTGTTTATTCTCTTATCATTATTCATTTTCCCCTTTTTAAATGGAGAGAATTTCCAAGTCATCACCCTGCTCCTCTATTATCAATATCTTTTAAGAAACTAGAAAGCATAATAGCAATAAGAATGGACAATCTGCATTATCTCATGGAGGAGCATACAGGATATTTAAGGTGCATTTCCATAACGAGGACATTTTTTGCCTTTCTCTATGACTCTAATCTTCTCAACTTAGCTGTTGTTTTTCTTTCTTTTTGGGTTCTTGAGATCAAAAGAATGCTCTACTGCAGAATTTTGTTTTCTGCAATGTCAGATTGCAATAAAATCAAGGAAATCCAACTATTATTGTGAAGTGATTATGTAAATAGTAAAGTTTTAGATCTCTTCTAAGTAGGGGTGTTCATTCGGTTTTCGATTTTGAAATTCGATTTTTTTTTCAAAATCAAAATTTTTAAAAAAACCGATAAAATCGAATCGAAATTATTTCGGTTCGGTTCGATTTTAAACCGAATTTGAATGCCTCATTTAGTAGATCCATTAATCTGATATAAATTTAAACTCAAACAAGTAAAGTTTAGTATAAATTACAATTTAAATATAATATAAAATGTAATATAAATTAAAGTTCAAATATTTTAAAGATTTGAACCAAATATTTTAATAGAAAGTTATGATCACATATGCAAATTGCAAAGATGAATATCTTAAACTCAATTATTAATGGCTTTATTTTGGACAAAACCAAACTGAACCGAAATAATCGAAATCGAACAAATTTTTTTTTAAATCATAATTTATATGAATAATTAATTAATGAACAATATTTTAATATTAATTATATATTTTAAATTTTAAAAATATAATTCAATTTTTTAATTTTTTATTTAAGAAATTTGAAAACCGAACCAAAAATCGAAATTGGGACTTATTCAGTTCGATTTTTTGGTTCAAACTAAGTAATGAACACTCTTACTTCTAAGTGAGGATTTTGCAGAATCTTTACATTCTCTATTTGGTTTTGGCTTTGCTTCTCATTTGTATATGTTGCTCCTCTACCTATTAATATAGTAACAGGTTGTGCATTAGTTTCCTTGCTCGCTTCTAATCAAATTTTCACTCTACCCAGCAATAATTAACTTGCTTCCAACAATTTTTTCCCTGAATCTGTTTTAAATATAAATTTACTGTACAAGAAAACCCCTCATGTTAGTTGTCTTTCCTTTTTCTGTGTCCCTCAATTGGCATATGGTTTGTAAATATATAATAATCTTTGTAGGCAGTTCTAGTCCACTCTTTGGCTGCTTGTGTTGGTGCACTTGAGGGAGTTGTTATGGAAATTATTACGACATTTGCTTTGGTCTACACAGTCTATGCAACAACAGCTGACCCCAAGAAAGGTTCCTTGGGTACCATTGCCCCTATTACCATGGTTTCATTGTTGATGCCAACATCTTGGCTGCTGGACCATTTTCCGGTGGATCAATGAACACAACTCGTTCCTCAGTAAATGTATTCTGCTCTATTTTGGGTTTTACAACTTCGCCTAATATTGTTACTAGGAAGAATTGAATGTTAAATTTGTGTATTACAAACAATTTACATGATGTTGTACGACAAACAAATTACATGATGCATGGATCATATTGTTGTATCTGTAATATGGACTAATATTAGCCGTTGAAATCAAATGGATTGGGTGTGCTGAGGATGTGCACTTTGTTAAAGATTTCAGATATTTTAAGTATACATCTTTATCTTTTTCTTTACATTCAAGATATGTTTTTGGTCCTTCTGATCTTGTATAAGCATGTCCTTATTTTAGATGTCTATTCTTTGCTTTTGTTGCAGACTAGCATTAGAGGGTTGTGGCATTACATAAAGTATTTCTATAAAAGCCTTGCGCATCACTGTCAATGTCACATTTCAATTGTTATATTTAAAGTCAATCCATGTAGGTATTACTATAAGTAAAAATTTGATCTTTCAGAGTAACAAATTTATTTGTCCAGCACATAGGCCGCGTAAGAGTTGAAGCTACACAAGATATTTGAGACTAAAAGAAACTTGGCAGGTGTTACCTTTGTCTCCTATGCATTAGTTTGACAAACATGGCAAACATGCCATCATGGCATTACTGTTGAATTTGATTGGAAAATAGATATACATTTTTATGTGAATTTCCTTTAGTGTGTTATTACACATACCACATATTAGCCTTTGCCTAGTCAAGTAAAAATGTTCATTTTAACTGGTGAGATTGTTATCCATGGTTGAGTATGGTATGAGCTATAATAGTAAAGTCTGCTTCCTGTCCTATGTTAGCTTAACTTTCCATTTAATTGTTGAAGTTAAATTCCAGCTTCATTGTTTTCTAATTCTTCATGTTTCTTTACTTTTTGATTCTTGATCTTGGTGTATCATTTCAAGCATCTATGATTTGCCTGGTTTATCATTCCAACATATCCATGTGTTTGAGGATGATAAATCAAGAATCCGATTCCAAAGTTCCAAACAGGGATAGCATACAACCATTCAACTGCTTTTACTTTTTTGCAATTTCTTTGCATTATTTGACCTTCCTCTTTTAAGTATCCAAAAAACTCCCATATATCGTATTTATGTCCGAATAGATTCAGTTATCATTAAACCTGTAAATTGACTGAGCTATGATTCAATTTCTTTTACTTTTTCTTATTTCATTGTTCGGGTTGATCAAACTGTTCCTTCACCAAACAACAATGTCCTCAAAATTGGATTGCAACCACTTAACTCCTTCATTCAATTTCAACAATCAAAACCCAAACAATAATTCAAGAAAGTGTTGTCACGTTTTCAACCATACCTAAGCCTTGTGATAAACAAATGTAATAAAAATATATTCAAAATTCACATAAGAAATTGAACCACACAACTCGCAAGGAAAGGATGTAATTCGTAGCACACTTACAGGACATACATATGAGGTTTTTCCTAAACAAAATCCTTGTCAGAGCTAATCTTTCATTTATTTTCAACGTTAACACGAAATAATTGGTTATTATACAATTAAAGATATTTCAAGAACAAGCAAAATATATACAACATTTTGTTAATAAAATAAAACAAACATTACAAATATATATGTTCAATGCACATTTTTTAAACGCAACGGGAAAAATCGCGTGGAGACGCCAACTAGTGTATAACCAAAGTTTATAAAATAATAATAATAATAATAATAATAATAATAATAATAATAATAATAATAATAATAATAATAATAATAATAATAATGTGAATTTGTTATGAAATATGAAAGATTAAGTGGTTGTTCATTTTTCTAACAATAGTAAGTGACTGTTCGTATATTGTGACCATTCATTTTTTTAAGGTTATTTTCTTAACCTTTCAGATTCTGTAATCTTTCATATTTTATATCGAAACCTCTATAAATAGAGGTCATATGTAAACAAACGAACAATCAATGAAATCGTATCTAAGCGATTCTCTTTCTTCTCTCATCTTCTAATATCTTTACTTTACAGTTTTATATTTACTGATTCTATTTTGAATCAAATTCACAACACGTTATCAGCACGAGACTCTATTTAAGTTGTTTTATTGAAGGTTATCATCACGGGCTATAACAAAAGAGGAAGGTAAGTACTTTTCCTATTTGCTTTTGTATTCACATGGCAAATCTCACCAAACTTGAGTTTGCCGCTCTTGATATTATTGGAAAAAACTATTTGTTTTGGACATTAGATGCTGAAATTTATTTAGCTGCAATGGGTCTAGCAGATACTATTGTAAAAGGAAATCCATCATCATCACAAAATGATGCTAAAGTTATGATTTTTCTCTGCCATCATCTTTATGATGACTTAAAGGTTAAATACCTTACCGTGAAAAATCTACTTATTTTGTGAACTAATTTGAAAAAAAAAGTTTGATCACCAGAAGATGGTCGTCCTTCCAAAGACACGGTATGACTGGATGTACTTGTGATTACAAGATTTTAAATCCGTTAGTGAGTATAATTCTGCTATTTTTAAAACTAGCTTGCAGCTAAAACTGTGTGGAGAAAATATTACTGATGAGGATATGTTAGAAAAAACTTTCTCTACTTTTCATGCCTCGAATGTGCTCCTGCAGCAGCAATATCGAGAAAAGGGATTCAAAAAGTATGCAGAATTAATATCTTATCTTCTCGTAGCTGAGCAAAATAATGAGCTATTAATGAAAAATCATGAAACTCAACCAATAGGTTTTACTCCATTTCCAGAAGTGAATGATGTTAGAATTCTTAGATGAATGGTTATTTGAATTGTGGCTTTTCGGTTATATGGGATATAACCCTAGTGGAAGATGAAGAATCACATGAAACAACTCTATAAAAACCAAGAGTCACAAGAACCCTTATGATCTTCTCTTCTTTCTCTCTCTCTCGTGTAGTTCTTCGAGGAACACCAAGTCTTTTCTTCTTCATCATCTATCTTTGATTTTGATTTCTTTGAGCATCCTAAAGGAAGAATTGAGCATTTGATTGGTGATGTTTACTTTTAATATGTTTCTTTTATGTTTTATATTTTTGGCATTGTAATATTAATTAGCGTTTAAAGTTTTTTTTATTGTTTGAGTATTTAAATTTATAAATATTTTGTTATGCCCAGATGGCTATTATTCCACTTATTGGATACACAAGTGGCATTGAAGATATATGCCTAATTGATAGTGGTACAACACACACCATATTGAAAGATAGAAAATATTTTTCTTACTTGCAGATAGGAGAAACAAATGTTAATACTATAAGTGGTAGTGTAAAGTTGACTGAAGGCTCCGGAAGAGCTAATATTGTATTATCCGGAGGAACAAATATTGTTATTCCTAAAACGTTATTTTCTTCAAAATCTCGAAGAAATTTATTAAGCTTTAAAGATATTCGCCGAAATGGATATCATATTGAGACAATGGAAGAAAATAGTTTTAAGTATCTCTGTATTACTCAAATAATGTCGGATAAGAAATCTGTATTAGAAAAGCTACCATCTCTTTCATCTGGCCTATATATCACAAAAATCCATGCAATTGAAGTTCATCATTCAATAAATCAGAAGTTTACTGATTCTGCTACATTTATCATTTAGCATGACCGTTTGGGTCATCCAGGAGCTATTATGATGCAAAGGATAATTGAAAATACGCATGGTCATCGTTTGAAAAGTCAAAGGATTTTGACATCTGATAAATTTTCATGTGCTGCATGTTCTCAGGGGAAATTGATTGTTAAATCATCTCCAACAAAAGTGGAGTTTGAGTCTACAATATTTCTAGAAAGAATTTATGGTGATATATGTGGACCAATTAATCCACTATGTGGGCAATTCAAATACTTTATGATTTTAATTGATGCATCGACCCGATGGTCACATGTTAGTTTATTATCAACTCGCAACCTGGCGTTCGCGAGATTGCTTGCTCAAATAATTCGCTTAAGAGCTCAATTTACAGATTATCCTATCAAAATGATCCGTCTAGATAATGCTGGAGAATATTCCTCCCAGGCCTTTGATGCTTATTGCATGTCGATTGACATTACTATTGAACATCCAGTAGCTCATGTTCATACTCATAATGGTCTAGCTGAATCATTCATTAAACGGTTATAATTAATTGCTAGACTGTTATTAATGAGAACAAATCTCCCTACAACTGCTTGGGGACATGCTATTTTGCATGCTGCAACACTTGTGCGCATAAGGCTAATAAGTTATTACAAAATTTCTCCCTTACAATTAGCTTTTGATTCCGAGCCAAATATTGCTCATTTGAGAATTTTTGGGTGTGTTGTATATGTACCGATAGGGGTCAAATCAACATACCAAAATGGGTCCTCAAAGAAGGTTGGGGATATATGTTGGATATGATTCTCCCTCTATAATCAGATACGTTGAACCATTGACAGGTGACGTATTCACAGCAAGATTTGTTGATTGTCATTTTGATGAAACTTTGTTTCCTAAATTAGGGGGAGAACATAAACCACATAAAAATGAGCTTACCTGGACAACATCATTGAATTATTTAGATCCGCGCACAAGCGCAAGTGAACTAGAAGTTCAAAAGATAATTCATTTGCAAAGACTTGCAAATCAACTGCCAGATTCTTTTGCTGGCTCTACAAGGGTAACTAAATCACATATTCCAGCTATAGATGCTCCTATTTGGATAGAAGTCCCAGCAGGACAAAATACAATTCTTATAGCTACTGAATCAAAAACACGTCAGAAATGTGGACGACCCATTGGTTCAAAAGATAAAAATCCTCGAAAGAAAAGAGGATTAAATGATCAGAATGATCCAATTGAATAATTAGGAAAAAGAGATCAAGTAGAAACTGATGAAAAGATTCAAATATCTGAAAATAGTGAACGGAATAGTGAGATGTCCATTAATTATATAATTCTGGCAGAAGTTGGAATCGGACGGAAATAACTATTGATGATATTTTTACATATAATATAGCACTTGAAGTGTTAAAAGATAATGAGGATCTTGAACCAACATCAGTTGAAGAATGTCGTCATAGAAATGATTGGTCAAAATAGAAAGATGCGATTCAATCGGAGTTAAACTCACTTGCAAAGAGTGAGGTTTTTGGATCTGTAGTCCGAACACCAAAAGGTGTAAAACTCATTGGTTATAAATGGATATTTGTTCGAAAGCGAAATGAAAATAATGAAGTCGTAAAATATAAAGCACGACTTGTGGTACAAGGTTTTTCGCAGAAGCCGGGTATCGATTACGATGAAATATATTCACCTGTGGTGGATGTAATTACACTCCGATACCTTGTGAGTCTAATAGTACATGAAAAGATTGACATGCGTCTAATGGATGTTGTGACTGCTTATTTATATGGGAACCTTGATAATGATATTTATATGAAAATCCCAGAAGGATTTAGTATGCCTGAAGCATATAATTCTAACCCTCGTGAAAATTATTCCATTCGATTACAAAAGTCATTATATGGCTTAAAGCAGTCTGGATGCATGTGGTATAATCGTCTTAGTGAATATTTATTGAAATTATGATATAAAAATGATCCATTATGTCCATGTATTTTTATTAAGAAATCTGGATTTAGTTTTGTGATACTTGAGATATATGTTGATGATATTAACCTTATTGGAACTCTAGAAGAACTCCAAAAGGCAAGAAATAGCCTGAAGCAAGAATTTGAAGTCAAGGATTTTGGCAGAACCAAGTTTTGTCTTGGTTTACAAATTGAGCATCTGGAAGATGATATTTTTATTCATCAATCAACATACACAACAAAAGTTCTTAAAAGGATTTACATGGACAAAGCACATTCATTAAGTTCTCCAATGGACGTGAGGTCGTTAGATATAAATAAAGATCATTTTCGACCTCGAGAAGATAATGAAGAACTACTTGGTCCTGAAGTACCATATCTCAGTTCAGTTGGTGCATTGATGTACCTTGCTAATAATACTAGACCTGATATAGCATTTTCTGTGAATTTATCAGCAAGATTCAGTTCTTCCCCAACACGTCGGCATTGGAATGGGAGTAAACATGACCTAAGATGTCTCCAAGGGACAATGGATCTTAGATTATTTTATTCAAATAGAACCAGTCCAATGTTGATTGGATATGCTGATGTTGGTTATCTATCCGATCCACATAAAACACGTTCTCAAACTGGTTATTTATTTACATGTGGTGGTACTGCTATATCATGGCGCTCTACAAAACAATCTATATCAGCTATTTCTTCTAATCATGCTGAAATTATAGTTATTCACAAGGCAAGCCGAGAATGTGTGTGGTTGAGATCAATAATCCATTATATCCGAGAAAATTGTGGATTATCTTCTGAAAAGGAAATTCCAATACTTTTTTATGAAGATAATGCAGCTTGTATAAATCAATTAAGATGTGGATATATTAAAGGAGATATGACAAAACATATTTCACCAAAATTTTTCTTTACTCACGAACTCCAGAAGAGAGGTGAAATTGATGTGCAACAGATTCGATCATGCGATAATCTGGCAGATTTACTCACTAAGGCATTGCCAACTGTTTCATTTGAAAAATTAGTATATAAAATTGGAATGCGTCGGTTGAAAGATATAAATGCATCTTGAAGATGTTATTAAGAGGGGGAGTATGTATACTGTACTCTTTTTCCCGAATTAAGATTTTTTCCTACTGGGTTTTTTCTTAGTCAGGTTTTTAATGAGGCAGTATTCCCTCCAGAACGGAAAGTGTACTCTTTTCCTTCACTATGTTTTCATCCCACAGGGTTTTTCCTAGGAAGGTTTTTAATGAGGCATTTTTCGAAATGGTTGAAAATGAACATCCAAGGGGAAATGTTATGAAATATGAAAAGTTAAGTGGCTGTTCATTTTCCTAACAATAGTAAGTGACTATTCGTTATCTTGAAGATAATGTGACTATTCGTATACTGTGATCGTTTATTTTTTTAAGGTTATTTTCTTAACCTTTCAGATTCTATATCGAAACCTCTATAAATAGGGGTCATATGTAAACAAACGAACAATCAATGAAATCGTATCTAAGCGATTCTCTCCCTTCTCTCCTCTTCTAGTATCTTAGTTTTATATTTACTAATTCTATTTTGAATTAAATTCACAAATGAATTAAAGTTTTTATTTTAAGATGGATTTGGTGATGAATCGTGATTGAGGATTCGCCACTGTCCTGCAGCCCAAAGTGTCTCAAGACTTCAGGCCTTACGGCCCAAAACGTTTCAGATTCTTAGTGGGTCTTCACTGAGAAACTACTCCTCGACTTTGCTTTTGGGCCTAAAATCAACACGTGTTAATTTTACTTCTCGTAGTAGTCATTGACCTTGTATATTAGAATCATCTGGGCTGGTGCGGGCAGGACTCGGCCCCTCAGTTGGAGAACACAGACTTGGGAGTGGGAGAGGAGCTTCCAACTGTTAATACATTTTGTACACTTTATAATATTTTTTTAATTAAATACCTTATAACATATTTAATACACTATATAGTATCTATATAATATATTATATTACACACTGTATAGTGTAGTGTACCGGATATATTTTTAAGTATATAATTGTTTTACAGGGGCTATTATGACCACTTCTGTCCAAAATTGACAGCAGGAAATATTTTAAGCAGGCCCTTGGATATAGGTATTTGTTTTTTTGTGAGGAGGTCTAGTAAATGGAATGACAATTTGACTTATAAAATATAAATACAGAATACAATTATATGAATTTTTTTTAAAAAAAATCTCTTAATATTTTCTTAAAGATTTACTTCGTATATTGTGTGAATAGAAAATAAACAAACCCTATGCGAAATCACTGTTGGAATAAATTAGAATTAGAAAAATAGAATTTTGTAGAAGAATAAATAAGATAAATTATAAATGAATTCAACAATCTTTTATTTATTCTTTGTCCCCATCCAATCAAGAGGTCAAAAATATAAATTTAATTAATCAAAATATCATTGACCAATGAGAAATATTATTTTTTAGTTAAAAAATAATATATTTGTTTCTAAAAACTGTTAAACATTGGCTTCTATTTTAACTCTTTATTAACAACGTTTGCAGCTTTGTAATTGTTTAGGGGATATTGGGCGTGCTGAGAACCAGAATTGTCAAGGGATGGGTGGGCTTCACCAAACGGAGACTTGATGATGAAATAGTACTAGCTAACTCAATAATTACCTTAATTACTATATTCCTCGCAGAATTATATTTAAAATGTTTCAAGATTAATATAAAATCATTATATAATACATATTTTAAAACCAATTTAAGAAAAAGAGTAATAAATATAAAATTAAAAAAATCCTAAAAACGCCTGGAAACTTTCTGCGAGAGTATGAACAAGGTTCTCACACCTTACTTTGCCACACCCTTAATTAATAAATCTACTCTCTACACCGAAAAATCAGCCGCATACTATCATTTCTCTTTGGCAAGATTTGATTGGTTAGAAAGGAGACAACGTTCTAGGATACTTTTTATGGCTCATCTTGTCCGATACGATACATGCGCACACCTCATCACTGATGTGTAACTGCAAATTGCACCTCCCCCAAAATCCAACATTAAATAATACTCTGACTCTGACGTTAAATCCTAATCCAGAAATTGATCCTCAGACTCCTCAATAGACATGACACCTTCATTTAGAGTGGGGCAAAGTTAGAAATTATCGGTTAAGGTGGGCCGTTGCATCGACAGAGATCTTGTCATATTTTTTTTTTTATTTTATAATATAAATTATTAAAAATTATTTTTGTTATTTTAAATTATAAATTATTGAAAATTTTTTAATAAAATTTTGAAATTATTTTTATATTTTTATTTTTATTTATTTTCAAAATATTTAAATAGATATATTTTAAAATATATATACAATCACTTTATTTTTAAAAATTTTAATATGTGTAAAATTAAATTTAACAATTTATATTATGAGACAAAAAGAATAGTTATAGTATCTTTTCGAAAGTTCAGATCAAACTATGTGAGATGTATTATGTACGATTTTTTGTGATAAAGATAAAAGAATTTAAGATTTTAAAAATAAATTTTTTATATTTAAATTATTTTTGTGAGAGACGTCATAAAATTTTTTTTTATTCTCAATAAAAAAATATTTATATTTATTTTTATGTTGTGAAGTCTATTAATATAAATTGATGCGGGATTCGGAACTGGCCTTTTAGGATTTTTCGTACGCCTTTTGAGGATTTTTCGTGTTTCCGGACATGTTCTCCGCGTGTGAGCCGCGTGTGTGGATTTGAAGAAAGGCATTTGCAACGTCGTCCCTTCAGTGTGAAGAAAAGGATCAGATAATATTACTCGTTTGTTTCACGGTTAAGATAATGTTTTCCACACTGTGCCTTTTAATCATAGGATGCTTTTATGTAAGGTGATTTTAATTTATAGATGTGATTTATGTTTATTCATAATTTTATAATTTTATTATTTTTATTAAAAAACAATAACATGTTTTATCTTTCTTAATAAAAAAAAACGAATTTAAGAAAACCGATAGGATAGCGTCCATTTTAAATTTAAAATAATAATATAATAATTTTTTCTTTTGAAAAAATATATATGTATAATTTTTTCCTTATTCATCTCAATTTTTAAAATTTGTAAAATTATTTTCTATCTTTTTTCTTTTCTATAATTTTGTCCCCTCAAAGTCCTCGATAATTTTATTCTTTTTTTTTAAAGAATAATATATTATTAGCATGGAAGTTTGACATTTTTTATCTGGTAAAAAAATGTTTTAATTAATTCCTTCTTGACAATAGCTATAGTTTCAAAATGAATTTTTTTTTATATTTATAAAGAAAGAGACCTTCAAAGGTTGGTATTCCTTAAAAAGTGTGGAAAAAGTAAATTTTGCACATTAAGTTATTAACCCTGAAATGAAAAATGGGCTTTCAATGTGTGGCAATTGAACACAACAATGAATGGAAGTTTCGTTTTTTTTACTTTTAAATTTGTTTGAAGTTGATTCAACGCCACTAATGTCCAAAAAGAAATATAAGCATCAATTTCCCAGGAAAAAAAAATGGTGAGTTCACAATGGGTCAATGGGAAAGATATGTCCTAATTTCACCAAAACTGTTAGAAATTCAAGGTCAAAGGGGATTCAATTCTAATGAAAGGGATAAAAAGGAAAAAGAAAGGTTAGACTTAGACCCGTTCAACATAACCTAAATATTTAAACTTAATTCAAACTTTTAATTTGATTTAAAATTTTTATTTTTCAAGAATTGATACATATCTATAATACGATATATTATTTTTCTTTAATTATATTTCAATTTCACCCTAACTCATGTTTTTATAAATTTTTATTATATTTAAATAAATATATTTCAAAAGAATTAGAAATACTATATACGCGGTAAAGAATTCATCCCAACTCAAAATTGTCCAATTTGAATTTGGCCACTTTTGGAAGTCACAGCAGAACCGTGAAATTTACTTCAAGTTGTTGTTGCCAACAGCGTAGCGCAGGTCATCCATATGGTCTGGTGTCTGTCTTCTGCGCAAATTCCAATATTGCACGGAAAATTACCCTCTGGAAAGTCCCCGTGAGTAAACGTTTGAATCGTGTCCCTAAAGTAAATGGAAAATATGTCACATTTTATAAATTTAGATAATTGAATCATAATTAGTAGAAATACAAAAATTGTTGTGAGGGATAGAAATGAAAAAAATAATAAATTTTTATAAAATATTGTAAAACGATTTATATTATAAAATAAAAGTAATATAATTTTTATTTTTCAAGAATTATCATCTATTCATAACTCATCATATTTTCTTTCTTTGAATCCACCTAACCTCACATATTTAAGAGTTTTTTATAAAAATCATCTTAATTCAATCATTTTCTACTTACTCCTTAGGTGATTAAGACAATAAATAAATACTAGTCTTCTATTCCTGGCTGTTATGATCTTTGGCGAGACGAACTTAGCTTCATCTGTTTCTTTAAAAACATTTATCATGAAAGCTAATCCAAATAGTAGTCTTAGGAAGGGATGATGGATATAGTTTTGTAAATATTAAAGGCAAATCTCGTCAAGGAGTCTTATAGGTTTGTGAACATTGGAGGAAAGTTTGTCAATAAATGTTGAATATAGATGCACAGCATTGAAAAAGGAAATTATATAGGTTTATGGACAAAATAGAGGGTTAGAATAACAAAATAAAAGGCAAATAAGTTATAATAGAATAGAACAGATACATCGACGGAACTAAAGAATGGTGAAATCCACCTCCCATTTTTTTTTAAAATTATGCATTATATGAAATTTTAAATTTTAAAAAGTCTTCCTAAATTTATTTTTTGGCCCCTTTAAAAAAATAAAAACTATATTTTTTTTCTTTTAATATATATTTTTATATAATTTATTCTATCAACTTCAAATCTCTAATTACATCTTTGGATAAAATGCAGGAGAAAAAAGGATTAAAAATGAAAATTGAAGTTATTTATACGAATGTTGATAATAATTTAGTCTATAAAAAAATATTAGAGTATTTTATTAACGAGTTATATTAAAATTCAATTCATATATTTTTTCCTTAATGTATGGAACGTTAATAAATAATTCCAAAAAAAAATGATATCGGATAAGAGAGGCTGCTTTTGGGAAACATGGTCCAGAATCTAAGTCGCTGACCACGTATATTAGTTCGTTTATTTCACTGGTCAGTGCCATAGGGCGGCTTCAAGCAATCACATGGGGCTTTAAAATAGCACTTTACTTTTTTGAAGGGGCGGTGGTAGTATCTTTTTGAAGATCTCAAATTGACATCCATGAGCAGTTCCTCTCTATTTTGACTAAAAATAGTTGAAACATGGCTGCCGCCGAGATAGTGGCGACCGGAGTTCTCTTATGTACCCGAGGAGGAGTTCGGAATCGCTATCTTTTTTTAATATATATTAAATAAAATTTATTTTGTAATTTTAATTGAAAAAACTTATAAAAATATAAATTAATTTAAATAAATTTTAATTGATCAGCTTAACCGAATAAGTTAATAGACATTTCATAAAATTTAAATTCGTGACCTTTTAATCTCTGTACTATTTACTCAATCAACTCGGTTATTTCTTTCGAGACACATATAGAGTTCCTTGTCTCACGTAATTGTGGAGGGCAATAAAGAAGTTTGAGGGAAATTATTGTGTATTTATTTTATTTCTATTTATTTATATTTTACTCATTTAAATTTAAGATATAGTATTTTTCTGTTATCATAGATATTGCGGTCTATTTGTGCAACTTTGTTCTATTTTTATGAATAAATTATTCATTTAACAAAAAAAGTAGTTGAGACAAAGGCTGCCACTGCTGGGCTTGGATTTCGAGGGTTGCGAGCAGCTTATGCATGCTAATGCAGTACTTGATCTTGACGTGTTCTTTGACAAATGAACTCAGGTGTGACTTGAAATTTTTTTGTTAAGACACTAACACTATGTTGCCAAAGGTTCTTTGACAAAGAAACCCACTCAAGAATTACGTTATATTTGAGTTTTCAATATTATTGATACGACTAGAATATTTTAAATTATTGCGTATAGAATTAAATGAATTTAAACATCTCATGTCACTATTATTTAAAAATAAAAATAAAAAATGAAGAAAAATATTATTATATATTTATTTTATTTTTTATCTAATGTATTATACTCACTTTGAGTTTTGAGTTTGGTATCTTCTATTTCTATGAATTTAGTGATTTACCTCTACAATTTATTTTTTATTTGAATAAATGACTTCACTTATAAAAAGGAAAAAAAAACATTGCATACCTTGTCGAAATTTATTTTTTAAAAAAAAGAGAAATTACTTGAATGGTTGAACATAAAACAATCATGCAATCATATAATGACACTGCTAACTTTTGTAACGTCATTAGAAAGATAATAACAACCGATATGAGTGAAAAATACAACGGGAACCATTTATTAATTAAATCTTGACTTATTAACACATCAAAACAATGGCATGGCTTTTTTGTTTCAACATCTCATAATATTTTATATAAGAAGATCATAATTCATTAAGCTGAAAATCTTTCTTATCAAGTGATTAGGGATAGATTGGTTTTAAATTTTCGTCTTCTAATATTTTTTAAAATATATATATATTTACGCACTCAATTCACTCGCTCGTTTCATTACATGTTTGCATACTTTAATAAAAAACTAAAATTTAAAATTTAAATACATAAAACCTACTCACGTACATCATGACAAGAAGTATGAGAATATAAGTTGAATATTATCAATAATATACGGGAAAAAAGAAAAGTTTAAAAATACCATTTTCTAAGCAAAAGATTTTAACGTGATAATAAACCCTATATTAGAAATAGGAGGACTTGCGGAGTATAAATTGAGGGTATTAGAATATATATTTATGATATAGTATTATTTTACATATTTTTGTATATTTCTTATGATATTGTAGTTTTTGCTATTGTACATTATATTTAAATTATATATTCAAACTAACGAGAACAACAGAGAGTGGATATATTTTTTATTTTAATTTTTCATGGTATCAAAGTCACACAAATCCAAGGCCATCTGTCTTGCATTCATGGTTATTCTCTCTTATACCAAACATCATGCTACCATTTATAGTCAATTAATTGCGTTCATTGAATTAAAATAGATATCTAAAGTTAACAATTGAAATTTCATTATATTTTCATATGTTACTCACTCTGATACATAATGTGTGATACTTAAAGGTTGGTTATTCGCTCTAATATCAAATATCATGCTACCACTGATAGTTAATTAACGAGGCCAAAATAGATATCTTAAAGTTAAAAATGAGTAGTTAGGTCAATCTTCATATATTATCCGCTCTCATACAAAATGTGTATTTAGGTATATCCTCATATATTACCCATTCTGATACAAAATATCACGCCTTGTACACGTTGATCCACTCTAATACAAAATATTATACTATGTGCATATAGGCTTGAGAACGCAATTATAGACCTAATAGTTCCTACGATCAATTACTTGATTATCATTCTTGTTAGGTCAAAAAATATATTTCAAATTAATAATTGATATTTAGACTACTTTTAATATATCATCTACATTTTCATCTCAATTTTATGTGGGATTGAGGTATTACAACTATAATCTTTAGTAGATGTTTTTCAATTTATAACTAACAAACCTTAATATGTAGTGCATTGAGCTAATAAATGAATGGTAAAATTCTCAAATCATTTCACAAAGCTACAATCAAAGGAAAAATTATAAGCAATTTCCTCTAGGTTTGCTTGGATGAAGTAGCTAGCGTCAGACAAATAGTCCTGTTTTGATTGTATTTGATGTATGGCATTTAGGGGCATCTGATTCGAGTATAATCGGTTGGAACCCTTGGGACTTAGCGAGCCTACGGCCGTCTTGGATAGCAAGGATTTCAATATGTTCAGTTGGGACGGCATTATTCTCTTGGCAAGTGCTGCCACTCTGCTCCTGAATCGGCTTTGCTAAAAGTCTACCGCTCATCCATATTTAGTTTTTATATATATAAAATTAGATATTCATTTTGATATAACAAAGAAAATTCTTAAGTATTTGACTTTAATGCCAAACCATCTTTGGACCTATGGATTGGGGATAAAAATTGGTATTAACACAGACAATCTATCCTAATATTGGCCATAGACATAACCAAATATGTAGGTTTATTTGATAAAATTAAAGTATGAATGAATATTTAAGTATTTAATTTTAAAAATTAAAATTTGAATATTAAATTATGAAATATAAAATTTGAATTAATTATAATTTATTTTTACGTTTTATTTTATTATAATTTAAATTAAATAAAAATTTAATAATTATATTAGTATTTAACATATTTAGACTTCAAACTTAAATAATTTTCAATTTATTTAAAATTTATAAAAAAATTTCAATACGTCTTAATTAATTAAATGATAATAAAAATTTATTATCAAATACACTTAATTAATTAATTATTTAATATTATATATTATTAAATATACTTAATAAAATAAATATTTAATTAATTACTTTTAAATGTTTAACTGGGTTACCAAATAAGCTTTTAGAGTTATGAGACAATATTATATGAATAATTGAAAATTTTGTAGGAGGTGAGTGGTAAAATTTAAAGAGATCTTAAAAATATATATATAATTTCATTAAGGCTAAAACTTAATTTAAAAAAATTTTGGGCACCCTTCCCTGATATTGACAACTAGAATCTTCTTTGTCTGATTTGCTCTTAGGCTTTAGCTAATAGATTAGATTAGGCACCCAGCAAAGAACTTATGATATTGAAAGTGAGAGAAATTATTGAGCAAAACATAAATACAAAATTAAATATTTATTATTAATTTATAATATTTATTTTATCAAAATGAGAAAAATTATCAAGTAATTATTTACAAGTGCCTACGCATCGTTCAGTAGAATTAGAGATGGTAATTTCCCCACTTAAACTGAGGACCCAACTCGGCCTGGCCCGGTTGGGCTCGGGATTCCCCGATTTAAGCAGGGCGGATTTCATTCCTCAGCCCGCCAACTGGGGACGGGGATTGCATGATCCCCGCCCCCGGCCCAGCCCAGCCGACCCGTTTTACATATTATACACACACACATATAGGTGAATTATATATGTGTTGTATATGTATACATATATATATATACACACACACTATATAAATTATAGGTAGATTATATATGTATATAACATAAAATAAAATAGAAAAGAAAAGAAGAGAAGAGAAAAAATAAAAAAAAAGTTATCAATTATTAATTTTACTCTTACTAATCTAGTAATATGATAAATACGTGAATTATTAGAAACCACCACAAAAGTTTTCTATATAATTAAAAATTTTTGAATAAAAATATATTGAAGGCAAATTTTTTTTTTTAAATATGTATAATTATTTCCCGCTTCCCCATTGGGTCGGGACCGGGGATTGTTTTGTCCCCGGTAGGCCAATGGCGGGGATCCCCGCCTTTTTTCGTGACGGAGACAAGTCAGGAATGAAGATACGGGAACATATGCGGGGGCGGGGTTGAAATTTTTAATCCTCGATCTGGTCCGGTCCGGCCTGACCCAATTGCCATCCCTATAGAATAATAGGGTAAGATGATATTTGTAGGCTAATCTTGTAAATTAATAATAATATCTAATGACAAAAGCGATGACATAAGCGCGAAGTAAAGAGGCTTGTGGGATAATTCATTCAGCCCAATTAGAAACGCTGACAACGTAATCCATGATTCTTAGATGTAGAGAGTAATATTCTTTGCTTAGGGGTTAGAGATCAAAGAGACCACCAATCCATTGCTCTTCCACTCAGATATTTCACGAAAGTAATAATTTGCAACCCAAGTGGGGATTAATTTAATAAAATAATCAAAATCAATTTTCATCGTTATCTCTACATTTCTTTTTTAATTTTTAATTTTTTATAAACGTGGAAGTATTATTTCTTATTTTATGTATATGTTCTCAAAAGACGTAAGATTAAATTTCTATATTCTTGACCAAGGATAAAAGAGCTGTTCATGGTGTTTTTCATGAAAGAATTTGAACTCATGACGCAATCTTCTCAAAGTTTTAACTATTTTACCTTTACCACTCGATTTATGCCCTTAATGGCTTATGTGCCTGTTCTTGATTATTTAAAATAGTTGTTATCAATTCGTTTTTTAAGCCATAAATTGTTTTGAAGTGTTTCCTGTGGTTGATTCACTTATGAATAAAAAATTTAAAAAAAATTATTTCTGTTCTAAAAAATAACTTATTTGTTATTTTAAATTGTCGAAAAGAATTAATATTTTTATAATTTTATAATATATTATATATTTAAAATAATCAACAGACTTCTCGTATAACGATGAAAATTGATTTTGATTATTTTATTAAATTAATCCCCACTTGGGTTGCATTTCTAATCTGATCTCTAACCCCTAAGCAAAGAATATTACTCTCTACATCTAAGAATCATGGATTACGTTTTCAGCGTTTCTAATTGGGCTGAATGAATTATCCCACAAAGAATATATTAAGTTTTGTCTTGCATTTCTAATCTGATTAGTATAAAGTGATTTGATTGAAAATGTATTTTTAATGTATTTAAAATTAGAAAGTTACTATTATTCTATATATATAAGAATTAAGAAATTATTTTTGTTACATCACTAATAGTCTTACGAGTTAGTACTCATATGTAGGTGTAGTTATAAACTTAAGCCTCTTATGACTTGTACTTATATATAGGTAGAGTTATAAAATTTCTAAACGTCTTGATTTGTTCTGGTGTATCCAATATTATTAGTTCGTATGGCTATAAGTTAAGTGAGTATATGGGTGGTGCAAGATAGAGTTTGAAAAAATACAAAAAATATTTCGTGTAAATCTCCTATTGGCTATTAATGAAGTGATTCGTCGTAAATGTAAGTTTGATTGAATAATTCGAACCATATAAATCTTTTATGATTTGTTTTATTGTACATGTTTGTTTTTCGTATTCTCGTTAAATATTTTGATTTAGATTTTTTAAATAGAATAATAGAATTTATATATTTCTTACTTTTATTATATTATATTATAATTTTTACTTTTATATAAATTTTGTATTAAGCCAAAAACTGTTAATGGATAATAATTTGTAAAAGGAACAACTAAATAGATGCTCTTTAAAAATGTTTTACTTTAAAATAATATTATTTTCTAAAATAACCTTCTTTCAACCTATAAAAAAATTACACGCAAGTAAGAACAAGCACTATGGCTCAAAATTTGAGTGGAAATCTACAGTGGAGCCACTCATTTTCAGCAGTTTCTTAGCACGAGGCCATAACTTGTTTTATTAAAAATTTATTTTCCAATCTTTTGAAAATTTAACAAAAGCCAGTTTTGAATATTAGACTTAAATGTGATCAGTAATGACAATGATAGGACCCATTCTAACAATAAATTTCAATGGCTCCCTTATTCATGTTTGGTTCATCAATATAATTGAGAATCATTTCTTAAATAATTATTTTAAAAAATAAAACACGTTGTGTTGTTGCGAAATTACAATTTCTAATTATTAGTCATTTCATTCCTTTAATTTAAACCTTATGTTTACGCCAGTTTCGCCGAGCCGACGCAACGGTTACTTTGAACCATGGCCGATTTGATAAGTTTTTTTCGAGCCGATAAAGTCAACATTTTGAGAAGCCGTTAGTCATAGTCAACATCGACACCACGAAGCCGATTAGAAGTAAAACGAATTCCTAATCTTTCGGCGCGAGAATTTTGCGAGCTTATCCATGACCGTTGGAAGCATTCTTTGACCGGAAGAAACTCCACGATCTATTTGTGACTCGATTGCCGCAAGTATAAAATGAGAGCGCTGCCCAGAACCCAGACACGACCGTCATCAACCAACAACATTAAATTTCAATTTCTTTTATTTTATCGTTATTTACAACTTTTTAGTCTAGAATTTCAATTTCTTACAGCTTTATTTCCAACTTTTTTTACAGCTTTCCGTTCTTCTTTCAAAATTTAAATCTTTTATGTACTTTATTTGGAGCAAATCAATGCACATATCTGTTTATTGTTCCAAAAAGTTATTATGTTGTGCATTTTTAGCTGACTTTCTTGAACCATTTCTATAGTAAGTTCAAGGAACCTTATCCTTGATTCAAAAAAGATCTGAACCATTTTATGTTTCACCATATCGATCGTTTGTGTTTATCGGAAGTGTAGCAGGTACTTGGTTACATCAGCTCATCATTTTGACAGCAACACAGATTGGCATGCCCAGTGGGACACAAGGTCAGTTTTCGCATGCAATTGCGGTCAAGACGTTTGATGGCGAACAATTCACAACAGCCACCTGCACCGGAGTCATCTGAACGACTCCCAATCCGTGCTTTCCGGGGAGTTTTTGATCCTTCTGTTACTACTTCCAGTTATACTCAGGTTACTCCTCTGGAGCAAGGGTGTTAGTCCTCATCCCCACTGCAGGTGTTTCAGTCGACACCTACCTCTTTGACTGCCATCCGACATATTATGGAACAATATACTGGTGAGCTCTTGCAGGGTCTTATCCCATAACTTGCTACTATTTTTCGACATTTGCTTTAGAATGAGCTCCAACAATTTACACAGAAGCAAAATGTGCAAACTTTCACTTAGGCACCGGGTTACCCTGCACAAAGGACAACCATGGCACCTGCATACCCCATGCCATTAGCTGATGGTGCACCATCTTATGGATTAATTAACCTTCTACATAGAGAAATGTCTTTCCCTGCTACTGGGGGACATCAAGTTATTCCAGGAATAATGGCTCAGAACACTATGCCAGCAGAAGTGTTTCCAAGAAGGAGTCTTGTTCCGATAACAGGATTACCAACAACTTATGTAATAGCCCCAACCTTTGTTAGGGGAAATATGCTACCTTTCGGGGGGCAGCCAAATTACTCTACTTCTTATCCTCTTGTATATCCGGCAACGATAACGACTTCTCCAGTGCAGGGGATCGGAAGTACTGAGCCTTTCATGGGGCAAGGTTCTCGACCTGTCATGCAAGGTCCTTCACCACAGATTCAACAGCTATACTAGCCGGCCGATATAATGACGGAAGCATTTCGTCGACAGTCATGGGATCGGCTAGTATACAAAAAACCTTATCCTAATTGGGTGAATTCCATGGCAGTACTCCCTCGAAGTTTTAAGTTATCGGAGTTTACTACGTTCTCTGGTGAAGATAATAAGTCCACCATAGAACACATCGGAAGGTTTACAGCATAATGTGGTGAGTTGGGAAATAATGAATGGCATAACTTACAATTGTTTTCGTTGTCTTTAACAGGGGTAGCGTTCACATGGTATGCTAATCTAGCTCCTAACTCTGTATACTCATGGGCTGACATGGAAAGAATTTTTCACCAACGGTTCTTTAAACCTGCACCGGAAGTTTCCATTGCCGATCTCTTAGCAATAAAATAAAAGAGATCATAAGATCTTGAGGATTTTATTAAGTGTTTCTGGCAGACTAAGTCCAAGAACACAACCCAGTTGCCAGAAACAGAATGTGCAAGAATTGCTATTAGCAGGATGTATCCGCAACTCAAAGAACGACTTATTCTCCAAGATTTCTCTGATCTATCTCGTTTATTATCTTATGTTGTCAGAATAGAAGAGATGATCAAGGAGAAGGAGAAGAGGCGTTCATTTAAGTTCTCCCATGGCCAGACAATTATATCAGTCATAGACAATACCAATGAGGACAATGATGAGCAAGCTATAGAGGTAATGGTAGCTGAGTTGGTAAAGGGTTCCTCCTACACGTGTCCACATTTGAAGCCTGGCAAAGGGAAAGAAGAAGTTGCCACAGTAAGACCATCTTACTCTTTTGATGTTTCAAAAGCTGAACAGATCTTTGACCAGCTAGTGGTAGATAAACAAATCCGTCCGACTTACGGACACAGGATCCCAAGCCAAGAAGATTTGAAAGGAAAAAGGTACTGTAAATGGCACAATTCTTTTTCTCATAATACTAATAGTTGTGTTGTTTTCAGGAATACCATTCAAAAGGCTATCCAGGATAGAAGATTAAAGTTTGCAGATAAAAAGGAAGAGACTTTGCTAAACACGGATCCATTTCCGTTAGCCGATGCACACATGCTGCAAACAGAAGAGGGTAGGAATTATGAAGAGCTTACAGAAAGCAACAAACCGGAGGTGATAGGAAAAGGATTCCAAAGATTAGATGATAAACCATCTGTTTTTACCCGTTTATCTCCTCCCTCATTTGCAGCACATTTCCATGGCAAATAAGAGAAACTAACAATGTAGGTGCCCCAAGAGAAGCCATTTTTGCCTGGCCGTTGTTCCCGACCATCAAAATCCCAAAAAAGACGAGAATAGCGGAAGCGAGCACAACAAAGACGGCTTCTTAATGCTTGGGTCGAAGAACAATTATCCCATGATAATGGCTATAATATGCTCAGCATCCAGCTGTCAAGTTTTCGAGCTACCTCTCGTCAAGAGTCCATGGAAGAGGATTTTCATGCGGAGGAAAAAGTTGCAGTGGAATTGGTTGATGTCAAGGTCCCATCAGAAAGGATGCTCTTTCCAATTTCGACAGCCCAGAGTGTTAACCACCTCAGGCCCTTATATATCAAAGCACATATCAACGGCAAGCTTTTTACTCGGATTTTTGTCGATGGTGGAGTTGTCTTGAATGTAATGTCTTTCTTTACATTGAAACGATTGGGAAAAGATAGGACAGATTTGTCTCCTACCGATGTGCAGATAGTTAACTTCACTGGAGAAGCAGTTGCGGCAGAATGTGTTATCACCTTTGAAGTCACAGTCAGGTCCAAGACTAGTAAGACGGTCTTTTTTATAATTAATGCAAAGTCAGCTTATTCCATTTTATTGGGTAGGGATTGGATTTATACAAACCGCTGCGTATCGTCCACTTTACATCAAATGATGTTGATCTGGGATGAAGAACGGGTAGAGCAAATCCCAGCCGATCCCAATCCATTTTCAGTAGAAATTCACATGAACGAAGCTTTATTTTATTAACCGACCTTTAATCCTAACCAGTATGCCAAGCTAACTATGGCTCATAACCTGATTACGACTGAAGAGCCAAGGGGAAACGACTTACGACCTGAGGATCCGGCGAGCTCCTGGTTTTATTGCCAAGATCCGTTAACAGAAATAGACATAGGAAAACCTGGGGAGAATAGAACAATCAAGGTTAGTTTACATTTGTCTATTGTGCAGAGAGATATGTTGACTTGTCTAATCCGCAGGTATAAAGATTGCTTTGCGTGGGACTATCATGAGATGCCAGGATTGAACAGAAGCATTGTGGAGCATCATCTATCTGTCAAAGAGGGCTTTAAGCCTCATAAACAACCAGCAAGATATTTTAATCCCGCGTTGCTACCCATAATTAAGGAAGAGATAGAAATGTTACTTCGATGTGGATTCATCCGTACGTGCCGATAAGCAGATTGGATATCTAACATTGTGCCGGTCATTAAGAAGAACGGTCAACTACATGTCTGCATAGATTTCAGAAACATAAACTTGGCTACTCCGAAAGACGAATATGCTATGCTGATGACAGATATGCTAGTGGATTCTGCAAGTAACCAGTTTTTAAGTTTCATGGATAGTTATTCAGGGTATAACCAGATATTCATAGCTGAGGAAGATATGTACAAAACAGCGTTCCATTGCCCAGGGTCTATCGGCTTGTTCGAGTGGGTAGTCGTGCCATTTGGTTTGAAGAACGCTGGTGCCACTTTTCGACGGGCTATGAACCTCATCTTTCATGATCTTATAGGTAGCACAATGGAGGTCTACATAGATGACTTGGTCGTAAAGTCCCCCACTTTCTTACAACATTTGGCTGATTTGGAGCAAGCATTTCTCTAAATGTGCAAGCACCATTTGAAGATCAATCCCGCTAAGTGTGCATTTGGAGTTACCGTTGAGAATTTCCTTGGTTTTTTAATACACCAGAGGAGAATTGAAATAGATCAGAATAAAGCCAGAGACATTTTACAAGCAAGACCTCCTCAGACGAATAAGGAGCTTCAGAGTTTCCTGGGGAAGATCAATTTCCTACGACGTTTTTTGGCAAACTCTGCAGGTAAACAGAAAGCTTTTTTCCTCTTTATTACGATTAAATTTATCTCAATATTTTATTTGGCAGCCTGAGCATCAGGTAGCATTTGATCAGATAAAGATAGCTTTATCATATCAACCGGTGTTAGCACCTCCACACAACCAGTCTCCCGTGAAATTGTACATTTCAGCTGCACAAGAATCCATCGGCAATTTATTAGCTCAGGATGACTGACAAGAGATTGAAAGAGCAGTATACTATCTTAGTCGAAATCTATCGGACACAGAGACCAGGTACACCCCTATGGAAAAATTGTGCTTATTTCTCCACTATGCGTGCTTAAAGTTGGAACATTACTTGTTATTTAGGGAAGTACATGTCTTGTGCAAGGTAGATTTAATTAAATTCTTGTTGAATCGTTCTCTGTTAAATGGACGACTTATGAAATGGGCAGTCAAATTACATGATTTTTCCCTAACTCATGTGCCGTTGAGGGCAGTTAAAGGACATGCTATTGCGGATTTCTTAGCCGAACATCCTTCTTTTGAAGTACCACAAACGGAAGGATATACAACACAGAGATACATTTCTTTGAAGCCTTGGGTTTTGCGGTTTGACGGCTCGAGCACCTAACAAAATGCCAGCATTGGTTTGGTTATTGAATCTCCAAATGGACATTAGGGTAAGATCTACTTTAAGTTAAAGAAGGGAACAACTAATAATCAGGCGAAATATGATGCCATTTTGTTAGGACTACGGATTTTGAAAGCATTGGAGGTTCAAATAGTCAAAATTTTAGGAGAGTCTCAGGTGGTTATTCGACAGGTATTAGGAGATTATAAACGTGCTAACTCGTTTCTGTCAGACAGATTGCAGGAGGTAAAAAGGTTACTTCAGCATTTTCAGGAGGTTATTCTAGTTCATGTTCCCAAATCAGAAAATCAAGGCGCTAATGATTTAGCTCAGATGGCCTCAGGTTTTAAGAAATCTGTAATGTGCCAATAGATAGCGAAAACGGAGTATCAGGAAGATTGGTGACATGAGATTGTTACTTACTTACGAAACCCGACTGGTCAAATGTCTCACGACTTAAAATGGAAGGCCCTCAGCTTTACCTTGATAGGCAATGGTTTGTTCCAACGGAGTCACACCGAGGTTCTTTTAAAGTGTTTCTCAAAAGAAGAAGCATTGTGGGTTATGACAGAAGTACATGAAGGCCTATGTGGAGCATATCAGGTGAGCCCAAAACTGAAATGAACGCTTCAACGCCATTGTTTCTTTTGGCTATCAATGATCACAGATTGTAATGCTTATACTGTTGGCTGTGAAGCTTGCCAAAAGCATGGTCCTCTATTACACACTCTTTCCACGGAATTACATCCGATCATTAAACCTTGGCCTTTCCATGGATGGGCTTTGGATATTATCTAAAAGATTTATCCACCTTCAACAAAAAGACACACATTCATACTGATGGCAACGGATTACTTCACCAAGTGGGTGGAGGCGCAACCATTAATCAAGGTGACACAAACGACAGTCATCAACTTTCTCCAGCAGAGTATTCTCTTCCGTTTCGGAATCCCGGAGACAATGACAACAGATCAAGGGACGATGTTTACAGGGGATAAGGTTCGTAACTTTCTAACCCGATTCAAAGTTAAGTTGCTTCACTCTTCTCCTTATTATGCACAGGTTAATGGACAAATAGAGGCAACAAATAAAACTTTAATCAGCATGATCGTAAGGCAGTAGAAGACAATCTGAGGAGGTGGCATGAGACATTGCAGGAAGTATTATGGGCCTATCGGAATGCTGCTAAGACTGCTATTGGTTTTACCCCGTTTAGACTAACTTATGGATAGGACGCTGTGTTACCTGTGGAGCTATCGCTACAATCAGCTCGGATAGCTTATCAGCATGGTCTAATGACTAAAGAATATCATATAGCCTTGGCTCTGAGTTTAGATCAAGTTGAGGAGGATCGCTGGATTGCCTTGGAGAACGTAAAACGGCACAAGGAGAAGGTAGTAAGGGCGTACAATCGGAAAGTCCGTGAAAGAAGTTTTAAAAAAGGAGACATGGTATGGAAGACTATTTTGCCCCTTGTACCAAAAGATCCAAGGTATAGCAAGTGGTCTACTTCATGGGAAGGTCCATTCTTAATAACTCAAGTTTTTTATGGAGGGGTTTATTGCTTGATGACTCTCGATGGAAAAAAAGCAGGCAAGGCAATTAACGGTAAGTTCATAAAACGTTATTATCCGGCGTTTTGAGAAGGAACTAGAGAATAAAAATAAAAAATAAAAAAAAGAGGGAAGAGAGAGAGATTTTATATTAAAAAAAATTGAAAAGAAGAAAAGAGTTTGAACAGGAAGTTTTGTTGGAAAAAGTTTCTGATATATTAATGGTCATAAGCTGATCACAAGAGGCCGATTAGATAGCCATAAGCTTTATTAAAAAGGGGATAAGCTATCATTAGTGGGAAAGTTAGGCATTTGTATTAGCCGATACGGAACAATCGCTAGCCGATTAGGGTCTTCCGATTCGGAATCCTGGCTAGTCACCATGTCAGTTCCCGTTGACTGTGGATCAGGGATTGGAAGCCTTACTTCAGCCGTTTCTGGCTCAGTTTCTAGTTCCTTCTTGGGGGGCAGGTCGACTTCATCGGTAGCTGTCTTTGGAACCTCTATTTCAGCCGCCGTGATGACAGTCTCCTCAGTTTGAGTTTCGGAAGGACCGGCTCCATCAGTGGGCGGAGGATGAAGAATCTTGTTCAGTTCAGCCACAAAGCGGTCCCATCCGGATTTCATCTCATTCAGCAGAACATTTGACCTTTTCAGTTCAGCTTCAAGAAATTCCTCTTCCGCTTCCAGCATTAGCCGTTCATCACCATGTTTGATGTTGGAGTCATCAATGGCTTTGACAGCTTCCTGAAGTCCTTTTTTTTATTCAAGCCATTGCTCTAAGACCCTTTTCTCAGAGTCAAGTTCTTCTTGAAGATCCAATAGCCGACACTCAAGCCGTTCAATCTTCCCTATTCTCTCCGTAATATCAGCTCAAAGAAACGTAAGATGGTTAACGGATTCTCGGCAGTCCCTCTCTGAGAATGCTGCATTTTCTCGATGCAGTTTTAGAAGTTCTAACTGATTATGAGCTTCATCCCGACGATTTTGCGTGTCTAAAAGAAGGCGTCCCGTGAAGCGTATTTGTCTCAGGCACCCAATTGCCAGGTCCCGAAGCATAGGGGGCATGTTCGGGTCGGATAATTGTACAATCCGCAAAAGGGCGCGACTCACATTGTCAATGGTGGATTTGTCAGTAGGCAAAGAGGTCCCGATGAGGCCATCGAGAAAGTCCAGCGCTGAAGGTAATGTCGTCATCGGCATAGGAGCAACAGCCTCTTCAGTTCCCTGACTTGGGGGAGGCAAAGTTGTTTTTGTAACAGTGGCTACTGATTCTTTAATATCAGGCCCTGGCAGAACAGGGGGTGGGCTTCTTGAAGTCGGTGCCTCAGTCGACGGAAGGTCTGCCGCTAGTAGAAAAGCCGATACTTCAGCCGTTGAAAGAGGAGTCGTAGCCTCAGCCGATGAGATATTTGTCATTGGAAGAACAGCCTTTTCAGATGCTCTTTTTGCTAAAGATTGGAGCGGAATGTCTCCCTCTGAGTCAAAAGAAGTGTCGATGACAACTGGAGGACTTATCCTTTGTTTACGCTTCTGCAGAAAAGATTAAAATGATAGTTAGATGAATTGAGTATTGAAGAAGCTGAGCAAAACAAGGTTACAGAAGCAAACCTTGGAAATGGAAGGAGTCGGTGTTTCATGATTCCTCTTTGATCGTCGGAGCAAGGACGGGATCTCTATCTCTTATTTCTCTTCCTCCAAGACAACGGAAGCAGGAGCAGCTGTTTTCTACACCAAGGGAGTGTGTAAGGCCGACATTATTATAGGGCTTACAGGAGGTTTTACTTGTTTTCCCTTCTTAGCCGTTGATGTCTCAGGCAAAGTGGTGGTCGGTCCAGGAACTCGTAGAAGCCAAACACCTACGTGGTCGGAGAATAGGGCCTCACTCAGCAGTCTCCATCGTGAATTGAAGTTAGGGGAAGTCTCCAGCACCACTTGAAAGGGTTTGAATTCGAAGGTCCGCAGGATGGCCAGGGTGCTATCGGCTAAGGTCTGTACATCCTCAGCCGACAGCACGGGCTTTACAGAAAAGAAAGAAACGTGCCCCGAATCGGTAGGGATGTCTTGTATCAGCCCAAGCTGACGGGAGAAGCAGTGAGAATTATACCTCTCGCAGAAGGTCTTAGCACTTCGAGCTCCAAGCTTGGCCCCCAAGAGAATTTCTTGAGGGTACAGAATTCAGGCCCATAAAGTCTCTTGAGTTGCTTCAGGGCCTTTCGATAGGCTCTTCAACCAGAGAGGACCTTCTTTGCGGGCAGCATACGGAAAGAAGGAGGCAACATGGAAGTCTTGACATTGGTAGAGATACGAGACGATAGTCTCTGCAGAGGCAATGTTTAGGGAGACCTTCAGCAGTCGATAGCCTGTTGCTTGTTCAAAAGGGCTCATGGAGGCTCCTGTAATTCGGCTGATACCAAAATTGGGTAGATACTGGTACAGCCACAATTGGGTAATCTAGAACGGACCTCCAAGGTTGGTTAGATCCTCTCCAGTGGAAAGAGTAGTCATCTGCTGGTTGATGGTGCGGTAGACCAGGGCGAGGACCAGAGAGGCTAGGTCGCAACGCCTTTTGCTTCATGGGAGAGCCGATACGTAGTATCGGTACTCGTTGCTAACGCCAGCAGAATGAGATCAGATAATATGCTTACACAACCAGAGCTATAAGAAGGCCGCTTACTCCTGGTTTGGAGTGTCATCCACCCCTCTCTGAGTGGCAATGAAGTTGTCGTATGAAGAAGAGGCCTTATCGAGACGAGCCTCAACGACTGGTAGATTCTCTTCATCGTGGAGCCTCGAAATCTCGTCACCATCGCATCGGAAGCCAAGAATGGTGCAGATATCGAGGATGGTGGGGAAAAACATCACATGCGGAAAGATGAAGCCGTTAATCATCGAGGACCAGAAGGGAAGAACGACAGCAAATAGGTTGCGGTCAAACGTCATTTCAAAGTCGGTCATCATAATAGCATCCGAAATCCCCCACTGTTCCTAGATGGCCCCAAATTGGGTATGGCAGCGGTCCCACCATTTTTTGTAATTCTTGAGCTTACGGGGCCAATGACAGAAAGAGGCGGGGAGATTGACAGTTGTAAAGGTGTTCTGTTGTAAAGGAAAGGTAAAATCGACAGGTAAGACAAACCGCAAGTGTTCAGCGGTAACCTCTATAGGTAAAAAACGGGGGCCCAAGGTGAATAGGTTGGCATCGGCTTGGATTGGGGATAGGATGTTCTTGTCAATGGGGGTCGCCATCACAGTTTGTTCTTTTTACTGAGAGAAAATTTATAGATCTCAAGGAGGTAAATGATTGATGAATCGATTAAGCAATACAATTATGAAGAAAACAGAAGTCGTAGGAAGTGAGGAGTTCCGATTGGGGACCACTGCTATTTATAAGGGAGTTTAAAATTGAGCCGTTCATGGGTTCCAAAGCTGAGGAGTCACAAATATTCCACAACGTTCGGGACGTTTCATTTTTGTTAGAAAAGGAACGGCTACTATTAATGACTGTACAATTCCCATTGCTTCACTAACTCGCGTCCACTGAAACAACGGGACTCGGGAGGCATGTGTTGACGTCAGCTTTGCCGAGCCGACGCAACGGTTACTTTGAGCCGTTGTCGATTTGATAAGTTTTTTTTCGAGCCGATAAAATCAACATTTTGAGCAACCGTTAGTTATAGTCAATATCGGCACCATGAAACCGATAAAAAGTAAAACAAATTCCTGATCTTTCGGCGCGAGAATTCTACGAGCTTATCCACGACCGTTGGGAGCATTCTTTGACAGAAAGAAACTCTACGATCTGTTAGTAACTCGATTGCAGCAAGTATAAAATAAGAACGCTGCACATAACCCAGACACGACCATCATCAACCAACAACATTAAATTTCAATTTTTTCTACTTTATCGTCATTTACAGCTTTTTAGTCTAGGATTTCAATTTCTTACCGCTTTATTACAGCTTTCCTTTACAGCTTTATTTCCAACTTTCTTTACATTTTTCCATTCTTCTTTCAAAATTTAAAATTTTTCTGTACTTTCTTTGAAGCAAATCAATGCACGTATCTGTTTATTATTCCGAAAAGTTCTTCCGCTGTGCATTTTTAGCTGACTTTCTTAAACTTTTTCTTTAGTAAGTTCAAGGAACCCTATCCATAATTAAAAAAAGATCTGATATCGTTTTCTATTTCACCATATCAGATCATTTGTATTTATCGGAAGTGTAACCGATACTTGGTTATATTGGCTCATCATTTTGACAACAACACCTTGTAAACCCTAACCAATCATAAATGATGAGTATGATTTTAGTTCATTCCCATTTCTTATCTCAAGATTCTCTAACCAAAAAGCTCCTTAAAAATAGCTTTTGATGTTGAAATGATTGAAATCAACAAATTTGTGTGTACTTAAATTGAAATTATTTTGAGATTTTTTTAAAAATATAAATATAATTTTAAATTTTATAGAAAAATTTAATTCAATGATTAATATTATGATTTTTTTCGGGAATACTAAAAGTATGAATATTTTATATTAGGTTTATTTTTCATAAAAACATAAAGTAATATTTTTTGAGAAAAATTAGTAAATAATTACACCCCATGAGCAAAGTCGAAATATTTATTTGTGCACTTCAAAGTAATTTTGAACTCTGTGAGTGTTTGACCTCAAATTGGATTGGCAGTTGTAGTTCAATTATCATCCTATGACTGAACATTTGACCGCTAACTAATTAATTACTGCTTTCTAGAAATTCCTCCAGTCTACCTTTTTGTTTTTTAATTATTAAAAAGCCCGATTTTTGTTCAAAGATGCCTGATGTATTAATCATAAACGAGGAAATTAACATTCTAAAAATAAATATAATAATTAGAAAAATATATTTCTATTCAATTTCTAGAAGTGATGTGAATCCCTTGACATTTACTCCATTAAACTTTTCTATGTTTTTCTTTGATTTGAATACTGCGACAGGCTACCCTGAACAACCAAATGGTCAAACATTTTCTCCTTTTCTTTTTTTCCCCCACTTTTGCAATACAATAGGAAACGAAAATATAATATCTATTACTCTATCCGTTTCAAAATATTTGTTCATGAAACTTTTTTATTTTGTTTCAAAATATTTGTTCATGTACATATTTCTTAGTTTTTTTCTATTGTACCTCTATTTATTCCAAGTCAACTACACAACTTTTCAAAACTCTTATTTCTTCTTGCTTCTTGGAAATCTTCACTAACCAATAGTTATAGTGCTTTTAATATGGGTAGAATAGGAACTTTATCTAAATTATTGTATTGTTTTCAACACTCTTAATCTGTGTGTAAAAGGTTTTATGAACAAGTATTTTGAAACGGATGAAGTACTATACATTAACTAATCAAACGTTTTTATTAATTTAGGTATAAATGAATCAAAATTAGTTTAAAATAAGTTTTGTATAAAATTATTAAATGTGTGAGATTAGATGAGATTAAAAAAAAAAAGAATATAATGTGTTATGACTAATAATAATTTTTAAAAACAAAAAAGACATAAAAAATTATTATATTTGAATTAAAAAGAAATTTTAATTTGAAATGGAATATTAAAAATTTTCAATTCACTTAAAGTCAAGATTAAATAGAAGGAGAAATTATTTTCCCGGTCAGAAAATTCCAAAAGGTTAGAAGTTGTTGGAAATTAGAAAAATAGATATTAGCAAAAGATCGGAAATTGGGAGGATAAAATGTTAGTCCATGTGATCACATGATCAGTTGCCTGCTGGCGATTCCTCCATTACCGATTGATTAATCAGAGACACTGAACCCAGATGATACCAGAAATGATTGATTATTGGAACCGGTCCAATTAACCATTCTTTTGTAGCAATCTTTGTTTGTTAGTATCATTATTAGAGGTTGATGACTTCCTCGCCGTTGTATAAAAATAGAGACGTGACAAATGAAACAGCCTTTTGCGGTACATAATTTTTATAGAATTTACAATAATGAACTAATGAAATTTTATTGGAATAAGAGTCGAGAGTTAAAGGATTTATCATAATTTATTCTCATTAATTAAGTTAAGAGATAGTAATATTTTAATATCACAAGTTATAAAAAAAAGTATTAAATGTTCATTAATTTTTAATCAATTATAATATTGATTAACGAAATTTAATTTTTTCATAAAATATCTATTTTGGCCTTTATTCTTTAGAATTCTAATTTAATTATTTTATATTGATTTTACAACTTTTACTCTACCAATTATTATTCCACCAACTTATCTACACATGTTCGAGTTTCATTCCAAATTTTTGACAATACAATCGGTTGATTTGTATGTTTATAATTTAAAAAATTAATATTATTTATATGGAGATTAATTGTGTCTATTATTCGAAATTTAAGGGGTTGTATTTTCAAGAATAATTAAAATTAAACCCAACATTTCATAGAAAAAGAAATTTTTATATGGTCGTACTCGAAAAATATTGTAATACTAATTGTTTTTTTCTCTCATAATAAAAAGAAAAAAAAAGAAAGAAATAATTATCACAAAGTTCTATTTGAGTACATCGTAACTTAAGTTGTTTCATTTTCTATAGTGTTTTTTTAAAAAAATAACAAAAAAAAGGCCTATTGAGAGTTTTTTAACTAAAATATTATGACTTTTTAATTAAAAAATAAAAGTGGTATAACTCTTATTCTTTTCTAAATTACATAGTTAGATTTAGAAAATAAATATTATTTATTTGTATTAAAATGAGATCATAAAATTAGGATTTGATAGTAAAAATTTTACAAGCAATATAGACAAAATAGATATTTAATTTACAAATTGTGATATTAAAGTGTGCTTCACCCAAATTAGTACGAAGTACATGATTTATTTTCTTTTGATTTCGTTGTTTTGGATTTGAGCTGGGTTTGGCGTGGTTGAGAAGAATTTAGATACATCTTTCTTTCTTTATTATTATTATTAAGGTAACAAAAATATTTATTATAAAAGGATTGAGCCCCAACCCTTAAGGGCCCCACCGTCCCGCCCCTAGGACTGTGTGGAGGATGTAAATCGAGGGATATGCCTCAATGGCCAGTGCACCTCAGGCTGCCTGTACACCTCTTATTGCTGGAAGGAATTCGCCTCCCGTAAGAGTCGAACCCCCACACTCTAGCTCAAAGGCAAGGCGGGCATCACACCACCCAAGGCTCTTTGCCACTGAGCTATGCCCCTGGGGCAAAAAAAAAAAAAATTTATTATATAGTAAATCATATATGATTATAATTAATTAAGTTAACATATTATTAAACTCTGAAAAACTCGATATAAAAGATTTAACAGAAACCAGAATCAGTAAGAAAAAGTACCTTATATTTAAGAAATTTAATATTTACTTATAAAATTCATAATATTAAGATCAAAAAATGGAGATGAACATGCATGATGTGCCACCTGGGCCATTAAGGAAGCCTTGGCTTTTACAGGACGAAGTTGAGAACCAAAGAGGAAGCAGCATAGGTGTGATTTGTGAATGTCACGCATGCAATAAAATCTTGGTAATAAATTAAAGGAAAATAATGCAGTTGATGATGGATGGTTAAGAAGTTTAGAAATTAGGTAATGTCGTTAATTCAAAGAAGAAAAGTAGAAAAGAGAAGGAATTAAGCCAAATAAAAGCATGCTCTATTTGACCGATACCCTACGCGTGTAAAGATCAGACTCCAGAGTCATTGTCCAAGGCACAGCCACAACCGGTCAAAACATCGAACCTTGTCTACTCTCCTTCCCATTTGCACCTTCCACGCCTTCCCTTAACACCCCTCCCCTCCTTCGTTTCCTTCCTTCGATCATTTTCTCCTCTTTTCATTTTTAAGCCCTCTCTGTCCCTTCAATTTCCCCATCATCTTCCTGACTTCTCAGCTCTCTCTTTCTCTTTCTCTCTGTATCAGAATAGTACGGAGAAAGAAAGATCGATATGGGTTTCTCAAAAGAGGATAAATCAAAGAGAATACTGAGATGGATTAAAACTCTCTTCTTCTTGATCGCTATGTTGGTATCGCTTCTCTTGTTCTCGGCACCAATTCTTCTAGTAATCGCGGACGCCCTTCTTCCATCGGCGCTCTTGTCTGCTTCTCTATCATCCTCATCTCTGTCTCTACAAACACTTTCCTCTCACTTAAGCAACTACGACTTCCGGTACTCACTCATCGATATCCCGCTCATCTCCATCATTAGGTCCGCCGTCATTCTCTGTAAGTACAATCAAACAAAAAATTCCTCCTTTTTCTTAACCAACGGATTAATTTAATCCAAAAGATTGATTCAGAAATTTTCTTCTAGGTGTTTATAGCTTATGCGATGGACCAAAACTATCAAGCGGACCGTACTTGAGTATTACGACCATGTTCTCCGTGTCATCTTTGTTGTTCGTGTCGTTTAAGGCTTCGTACGTGTTTAGCCACTCAAGCATCGAGCTGGGAGTCTATGCTCCGGCCATGGAAGTGGCATTGTTCGCGTGCTCCTTGGCTTTGGCGATCGGCCACGTAGTGGTGGCGTACAGAACGAGTTGCAGAGAGAGGAGAAAGCTTTGGGTGTACAAAATTGATATTGAAGCCGTAAGTCAACTCATCTATGCCTTTATTTTAGTTAAAAGTAAGTGAGATTTTTGCAAAGAATAGGGACAACACGGTCAATTCATCTAAAAAATTCATGAAAATTAAAAATTTTCATGTTTAAAATTTGAATTTTGAGTTAAGCAAGAAGAAAAAAAAAATACAAAATAAAAAAAGGAGTAGGGGAAGATTTGCAACTTGCCCGGGTCCACAGCCGTACAAAAAGACCGAGTAACGTTTTTCAATTTTCCTGGTTCTTGTGCTTGGCCGTCAGTTCTCGGGGATTTCGGTAGCAGCCGTCTTCTAGATTTTTCTTTCTATTTTTGTGCCTTTTTATTAAAATGGACTGTCTTCTAGATACCCAAAAGAAATAGAAAACCAATCTTATTTTACAAATAATTTTAAGTATTTGAATTGATTTTATGGAGAGAAAGAAAATGAAAAGAAAAAGAGAGAAATGGAGGTATTAAACTAATCATGAATTAGTGATTTAAGATTACTATTAAAAATTACTAACAAATGTAAAAAAAGCAGGATAAGTAGATGGATATTTTGGATCATCCTTCACTTTTGGGTGTAATTTTCTTAACGAATCAAATGCATTTAGCTCTGTTTTCACATAGTGCTTGCCCGTGCATGTGTCACCTCTGACAACTTTTTGGTGAGTTGGCTGGGAATAGTCCAATACCAAGTAAAATAATTTGATCCCTTTTTTCTTGCTCAAGACAAGAACATAGTATTTGGGAACAGAACATCTAGAATCCTGAGAATTTTCAACCAAGTATCATGCTTATAATTAATTCCTTCGGACGATGAACTAACGAGAATTTACAACTAATATTTTGCTTGAAACTTTCAAGCTCAAGTGGCAAGAAATCCAACAAAACACTAGTATTAGTATTTCTGTAGGACGAAAACAGATTCACACAGCTCATATGACCTGGTCATATTTGCCATTTGGGTTGTCTTGCAGGCATAGTGCCGTTCCTATCGTGTTGTTAACTTAGGTATGAGTCCATTAGACAACTCATGTGGGATTAGCTTTCTCGTTGTTTAGGGAGATAGGCAGGCGCATAGTGCTGTCAGATCTGGCACTAGCGGGCACCTGATATCAGGAAAAATATAAATTAAACGTATCATGATATATTTTATTTATTTGAATCTGTTATTGATATTATAAAAATATTTTGAGAGTATCTTATAATATAATACGTTGTGTATAGTGCGTGAGACTGTAATCTTATAATTAAAATAGATATATAAATTTTATCAGTCAAGAATCCAAAATATTAGTATATTTTTTTATTAATAACTTGACTTTAGTGGGTTTTATAAAAGAGAAAAAGAGTGAAATGAAACTATAAATAATAGCATAAAGTTTCATACTTTCGGTTTATTACACGGAGAGAATAAATTCCTTCCAATGTTATCACCACAAAAATTATCTATTCCAATTCAGTTCATAGTTTTAGCCAAAAGAATTGTGATTCTAGTAACTTTTTCTTCTTCTTTTTATCATTTTCCTACCTTTTACTTATTATGAATGCAAATGCTCTCTTCAGGTCTCGGCATGCAAGAATGGATTCCCCAGATACCAAAAGTTACTCCTAGTGGATCAAAGAGTCAAATAGAAACAATCATCAATTCTCTTCTAGCTTTTCCCATCAAAACCAATTTTCCCAAACCCGATTTCAGGTAATTTATTTTTCACCCTTAATATATCCCCAAGTATTGAAAGAAAAAAAAAAAGAAGAGAAAATCACAGCTGACCATGTGCACCCCCCTCAATAGTTATTAAACTATGAAGAAGATAGAACTACCCGCCTCTGTCACATTATTATTTTCTTTTTTTACCCTTTTATTAATCGCTTTATTTTTGTTTGCAGTAAATATGTAATAACCACCAACTCTGGAATTGTCATTTTCAGGTTATCCGAAGGAGATCTTTGATCGGACGGTCCAAGAAATATATAATACACATATGCCGGTTCCGGCTATTGGTTATGTGTATATGACTGTAATGGCGCTAGTCATTCAGTGATGCAGTGTATATCTATAGAGGCAAAATATATAGGAGAGTTTTGATAATATTCATTCTCTTTCTTCCCAACTTGTACAGAAATTTATAATCAATGAATCATTCAGAAATTTAAACAAATTTTTTGTCCACTTTTGCTCAAAAAAATATTTAAATTTCAATCATCACACAAATGCAACCATTTTAATATTGTGGATTTGGCATTTTGTAGGACACAAGTTTAAAAATATTGTATCTCTATTTTAAAGGCATGATTCACAATACATGTGGTATAACTGTCCACACATATTCCGATCCTCTATGACTCATTGTTTGGTTTAATTAAATAAAAGTATTTTTCTCTCTAAAAAACAAAAAAAAAAAAAAACCCCACTTATTATTATTGCAATGTATTTTGTATTCATGAAATTTTGTTTAATTTAAAATTTTCAAATTTTTTAAAATATGAATATGAACAATTTCATTGTATACAAATTGAGCTCGAAGTTTTAAATATACACATAATTGTATAATCACGATGAATTTACGGATCGTACTTCCATGCACATAGAGTGATGGAAGGATAACAATGCTCCTACCAATACCTTGCCTACAAAGTGAAGGTTGGCTGTAGATGCCGATAATGTGGAGATGCACCCAAAAATGAGGGTCCGCAATGAAGTAGTTGCATTGAAAATTCGAAGGAGACCAACTTGTCCAAGTCTAACCTAAATGGTATGCATTACAAATTGCAATGAGAACAATTCCTTCCACATACTCAAGTGGGGGGATTTGATGGAAAATTGTTACATGGACCAGATTTATACAGTATTGTTATGTAGGCCGATTTGCATGATTTCGGGCAGGATCAAGTCGGGTCCAGGGTCACAAATCTTGGGTTTAGAATAGTTCAGCCCCTAGGCCCTTGAGGCTCACGTTCGGGTCCGGGTCTATCATTTCTTCTTTTTTTTAAAACTTAATTCGATAAAAGTAATGATATTGATTTAAATTCATTATATTTAAATAAAAATAATTAATTAAAATTCAAATAAAAATTTTAAAAAATAAAATAAAATAAAATATTAATAAATAATGAAATAAGAGAATTAAAAATTATAAATAATTTGTAAATTAATTTAAAAATTAAACAAATAAGTAATTAATAAAACTAAAAAATAAAAATGTAAGATTAAAAAAATACTAACCAGTTGATGATAAAGAACAATAACATTTTGTAGAGTTTTGCTTCTTATCTTCTTCAGACTTGAATTATCTATTATTCCGCTATTCAATAATCTTTCAAAATATGAAGACTTTGTTTGAAGAATTGAAAAAAATATAAAAAAAATAAATTCTATTATAACACTTTTGTAGAGAAAATGAAGAGATTTGATAATTATGAGAGAAAAATAAATGAAAATAAGAAAGTTGGAGAGAATTGAAGAGAGTTAGAGAGTGTTTGGTGGATTTTTAGGTGAATTTAGAGGTATTTATAGAGTTTTGAAGAGTTAGGGGAGAATATAGCCATTGAGAGGTCCAAAAGTGAAAAAAAAAAAAATCTTAACCATTGAGGAGCCAAAAAAAATAAAAAATTGAATGCTCTTCAAGGCGGCCCAGCCCGTCGGGCCTCGGGCAAGCCAAGGATTTTAATTTCTGGTCTAGACCGACCTACTACAGTGTGGTCGGTTCGGCTCGCGAGCCTGACTCAGTCTGACCTGACGGGCCAAAATGACACACTTACCAATGCTAGACTTACATAAATCAACCGTTTTAGAATATTGTACCATCCAATTTGTATTGTATATAATACAATATTCTTGGTCCACGTAGACCAAGTTCATATTAGAATTTATAGAGATTTAGACATTCATTCTCAACTATCAAGCGTGTAAAGTAACTATAATTGTCTCACATTTGGGCTCAATCACAAAAAATAGTTTTGGTTCCTATCTAACCTGTTCCACGTTGTCATAGTTTTTTCTATTTTAAGCCAGTTAATATATCAAATTCATAATTATAAAACATTAAAATTTCCAAAACGTAATATGGAAAAGCAAAAAATACGCAATATATATTAGCGTGTATGAATATAGTGGTAATGTAATAACAAGTTAATTTGAAATATTTTTTATTATGCAATAGATTTTAAATTTGATTGGATGTAATCAAGATAGTGAGTAACATTTTTGGTCATTGGTCCATAAGCATGACGCTTGAGAATTTTCAATAATTTTTTGTTTATAAATTGTTTACAAATACATCATTTAAAAAAAAATACTTTTAATGAATTGAGTACTATTATATAAAATATTGAGTGGTTGTTATATCAGTCTAATAATTTAGTTATTAGATTTACAAACAAAATTAGCATGGGAATTCTTTTGTTCTCCTTTTACATCTTTCTTTATCCTTCTCTTGGGTTTGACGTTTCTATCCTCGTAACAAAAGATTTTCTTTAGGACAAAAGATTGCATGTGCAATTTGGGAAAAAGAAGTGCCTATTGTTAGAATAAGGGATAAGGCACCATAAACCTTCCAAGAGAATTGAGTAATAAGAGTGGAGGATCATTTGTCTTTCAAGCTAGTTAATGATCTTGACGAATTGAAATTGAATATTTTTTATTTTTAATATTAAAAATAAATGTTTATTTTTTACTAAAACAAATACTTTTTTCTCTAAAATTTTATAACTATAATTTCCAATTTAAGAAATATAAACTCCTATAATTTATAAGTCTCGCCACTAACCTCTTTAATTAGTAAATATAATGTTATAATTTATTTATAGCCAAATGGTCTCCTAAATATTTGTATCAAATTAAAATGGGATATTTAAATCGGAATGAAAACAAATAGTTTTTAAAGGGAAAATTGCTAGACCTTTTTGAGCACATAAGAAAGTTGCCTAAAAGTTCTTTTTCAAAGTGCAAACAAATTGTTCCCAAGAAATTTATTTATTTTTGGACAAAATACGTCAGTCATTCTTGAACTTTTATAAATTTTAATTTTTACCTTCAAACTTTAAAATGCGTGATTTTAGCCCTCGAATTAGAAGGGTGACACCACATTGTGAAAGTTGAGTAAATAAAAATACCAATAAAATAGATTATGTGGAAGTCATATGATAAACTTTCCTAAGCACTTAATAGTTTTAATTGATGGAAAAGCTAATTCGAAAAGAAGAGAGTGATATTAAAGTTAAAGAATAATATTTTAGAAATAAAAAATGAGAGAATGAGAGCTAAAATCTAGTAATTTTGTATTGTACTTAGATTTTTATTGTTGAAAGAGCTATTTTTTATGTATTTAAAAAATTTAAGGGCTAAAATCAAGTATTTTAAAATTTAAAGATTAAAATCAAAATTTGTAAAAATTTAAGGATAGCTGACCTATTTTGCCTTTTATTTTTTGTATGTTTAGGATGCAACTTTTTTTTTTAATGTATTATTGAAGGTATAAATATATGCACTTGCATTCACCCAAAAAGTCTTAAACAAGAACAACCACCCTGGAGTTTTTTAGGGGGTGAAAACAGAAAAAAAAAACTTATTTTTCAAAAATTGAGGGCCAGAATGATATATTGAAGAAAACAAGGGACTGCCCTGTCAGCATTTGTCTCACGAAATAAAACTACGTTGTCTTAAGAGCAATGGTTTTCCTAAAAGGGTAATTCTTAGGTGCACGACGCTGCGGGGCGAGGGGAAGGAAACTATGTCGTTTTAAAAAGAAGAGGAAACACCCTCCAGTTCAAAAAAAGCACGACGCTGCCATCCGGCGAGCCACCAATCAGCGAGTAGCTCGGGGTGTTGCCGAAGCAAAGACTGAGCGAAAACAGACCCATTTCATCGTTCAACGGCGAACGCCGTAAGTGGGGAAGTATGAGATTCAATTTCGACTTAGCAGAAGATAACAGCAATATTGACGGTCGTCAATCCTTAGCGTCCTCATCTCCTGCTACTCCAGCGGAAAAGGTTCAATGGCTTCCACTCCAAAACCACCCTCTCTTCACTGCCGTCGGCGGTGGCTCTGCTTCTTCCTGTTCCTCCTCCAAAATGGTAAGGAATCTGTTAGCATGGGATGGAGCTTCACGATTTTACTTTTGGGACTCTCAGAAACGTTGTCTCCATCGGATTTCGGTTAAGTTGGGCGAGCCCGATGCTGCTGCTTCTATTCTCGCTGCTGCTCCTTCTAAGGTCCCTCCCTGTCTCTTCGTTTATTGCTGGCTTTCATACCTCTGCTGATATTCTAATGTTTATATTTTAGATATACGTTTTTGTGAGAGCATTTTACCCTACTTCTTGACTTAGGGTTTATTGGTGCTTCATGAAACTGGATAGAGATTGTGCTAAAGAAATGGAAAATAATTCAAGGACGACTCCTATGCAGAGAAATCACTCCTCCCTCCATTTCCATTTTTTCCCCCCGAACTGTTAAAATGGTTCCGAAGTGTCATAACAAGCGAGTAACTGATCAAAGGAGCTTGAGTACTAATTTTGGCCCTTTAATTGGACTATGTTTCCATGATGATTTCTGCTGTATTAGTCGCTGAAATATATGGTCTTCTCTTTGGCTAGTACAAATATGTGCCTGTAAATTATATTTATTCATAGACTGAACTGGGGGCTATATCTTCTAAAAGTTTATCTTGAAAAATGGAAAATTTTCAAATTGCAATTGAATGTGATTGAACATCAGCTTTTGGGAGGAATATCTTTGAAACAAAAAGATTGTCATGGAAGAAAAAATGAGCAATCATGGGTTGATGGTGTAACAAAACAAGGAAAACAATGGAAAAGATCAATCAGGTTCTCGGCCAATGAAAGAAATAGCAATAGCTTCTTCATCCAAAAGATCACTAGCCAGATTAATAGAAGCGATAATATTAGGAAAGAACAATCCTGTTTTTCTATATAGCTTGTTCTTTCAAATCATTGTTCCTGATATTTATGAAACCAGATTTAGGTAGTTTATTACGCTTCTCAAAATGGACTTTTTTGTCCTGATCCTTTTGGTACTTTCCAAAGATTTTGCAAGCAGATGTGCAGCTTGATTTTGAGATTCACAAAATATCCATCAATAGGAACGGATCAGCAATACTCCTATCAGGTTTGGAGGGCCTATGCATCATGTATCTCTATGGACGGACTTCAGTCAAGGAAAATACCACTGTTTGCCGGTAAGTACTGAACTTTGACCTTAAATGATACCTTTTTTACTAATCATGTGCTCCACCATATTTGGCATGATATTTCAATGTGAGAAATTTCCTGTTATCCCATCCTCTACGTGGCTGAGCAAAATGAGGCGTAGGAGTTGGTTTCATAAGTCTCACTAGAACTTGCATTTTTTGTTTTAAAATTTTTATCCTGAACCCACTCTGCAGTTTGTGCTCACCTTGAAGCGCACGGTGTATTAGGGAGTCCAAAGTAACCATTATGCTGCCTAATTAAAGCTTGGCTGGAGAACATCATTTATCTGATATTGACAAATGTGTTCTGCTACTGAATTGATTTCACACATGTAATCAGTTTTGTAAACTTGCTTTTGATGTTATGCTTTTCCATACTTCTCTGCAGAACTGTTTCAATAGGATCGGAAATCTACTTTGACAGAGGCAATCTTATCCGCACGTTACAAGTTTCTTGGCACCCCCACAGTGACACGCATCTTGGAATCCTTTCTTCTGATTCTGTTTTCAGGTACCATTTGATCACACTATTATTTGGTGATGCTTGTTAACCATTCATTTCATTTCTGACTAATCCAATTTCACCTCTATTTTGCAGAATTTTTAATTTATCTTTGTCTATCCGCCAGCCAGAACAGGAATATTTTTTGCAGCCTGTTGAGCGTGGTATTTCGTGTAGTGCTTCATCAATCTGCCCTGTTGATTTCTCCTTTGGGGGTAACCATTTGTGGGACCAATTTAGTGTATGTAAAACTTGTTCAGTAATCTTCTTCTTTTGGTTAATGCCTTTGTATTTACCAATTTACTTGTTCAGTAATTTTCAGTAGTGCTTTAGAGGCAGAATATCAGTACATCATATGAACATCTGTAGCCCTATGTTATGAATAACCAGCGTATAAACTGACAAAGCAGTGTAAATCAGTTACCAATATTAATATAACATCCATATCTCTGCTGGTTAAATTCATACCCAGCATCCGACGTGGAACTCATGGTTTTTGCACCCTAGTTCATGCCATTCTGCATCCACAATGTTGGCGCATTTTATGTCTAATCAAAGGCGTGCCTTTTTATTTCTGTCTCCATTTACAGAATCAGAGGCATCTGTTCTTATCCTTATCTTCTTTTCTTTAGGGAAGGGGAAGGGGTGGTGGATGGGAGATGTTCAAAATCCTTATTTGCATTGTTAATGCCTTAGCAACAATGTAGTGGGCACCATCTGAGATATCTGGGCATTGCTATATTCATGTCTGACGTTTCTGTTTTGTTACCGTTATTTTTTCAGTTTTTTTTTGTTTTTGCTTCTTTGCTGTGCTTGTGAGTTTTGAAATTTTATAGGATAGTGATTCTATGTTTCTTCTTTTCTATTTCTGTCGCAGTTATGTTTTCTACTTTATTCTGTGTATATCTATTCAGATTTCTGTTATCAGTTTTCTTGTAATTGGGTGGTTTCCTGTTCATGTTTGTTATTTATTTGTTTAGTTATTAAAATAAATCTCAAAACATTTTCTTATTTGTCTTTCAATATGGATGAATTTCTCATGCAATGATAGAAAGTGAACTTCTCTTCTCCCTTATAGGGATGGATCTAGAAATTTTGTGTAATGAGGGCAATGTTCTACATTATCAAAAAGGTTTTAAACTTTAGCATAAAGCCAAAGCAATTTTTTTAACTTTTTCTTTTTTGAAAACTATGATTGCCTATAGATGCCGACCCCAAGTTACTTGGAATTAAGGCTTAGTTTGTTGTTGTTGTATGATTGCCTATAGATAAAGATATATAGTTTTTAAAGAATATCTTGACCTTTTTTAAGCCAATAAAAATAGATTTTAACCATAATATATGCCCGATAACTACAAATTAAAAGAATTTGGGGAAATAGATACCAATCCTTCAAAAATATTAGTTGGGGCAAAAAACCGAAACCTTAAGCTTTTTTCAGTTATAATTCTAATACTGTCTGTACACATGGTGTGGGGATCAATGGGGACCATTGCCCCAATTGTAGATCCACCCTTGTTCCTCCATGAATTATACCTCTTGTTGTCCACAGTGAACATGCTTACTATGAGATATTTGTTTGGGTAATATGGTTTTATTTATTCTGCAGGTTTTTGTGTTATTTAGTGATGGATCAACTTATGTCCTCTGTCCTATTGTTCCTTTTGGAAGGTATTTGTTTGTCCATACTAAACCTCTTATTGTTATTTAGTAGTGCTTTTAATGTTTTTTTCTAATGCCATGCCATTGATTGAAAGGGCATATATTGCGCATGATAACCTTTTATAATAGAGTGGACATATTACTTGCATATTCCTGAATTAATCGTGAAATTAACTTCATGCACCAAATTCTTTTAATTGAACTGCAGTGATACTTTCATTTCTGAGTGTGCCTATGATATGTGTATGATATTATTTATTTCTTGTATTTTAAGTTCATGCACCATGTTTCTTTCATTTAACTGCAATCATACTCTAATTTCCCAATGTGTTTGTGATTGATGTATTTATGGTACATTTTATTTGTTGCACTAAACCTCCTACATAAGCTATGTTATGTCCTGTGGTACTGATGGTAAACTGAAATTCAAATGCTCGAATCTGTGAACAGTGTGTATAGATGGGAAGCATTAATGGAAATGTATACCGACATGAAAACAATTCGGTCAAAGTCAATAATATCAAAGGAAACTAATACTTTGAATATGGCAATCTCTTGGTTGGAAGCAACATTTCCTGAATTATCTCGCCAAACAGTAGAAGTTGGAAATCTCTTTGCTCTCAAGGCTCAGCCTTATGCGTTTATTGACTCTTCCGTATCATTGCAGGTACTTTTTGAGAATCATATTCTTTTTTACTACATTTTCGGAGTTCGGTCACAGTTGTCAGTAGACATTCTTTGAAAGCGAGATGGCATGCTCATCCTTGTGATTAATTTTCAATCACTGGCCTTTTTAGTTCAGTCACTATTAAAAAATTGTACTGTTTTCCATCTCTCCTTGAAGTGGATCATATAAGGATCATATAATTTGTTCTTTGTTGGTGTTTAAAAGTTTTACCTGGCATTTGGCATATTTGAGGCCATATTCGATGTCATTTTGAAGTCTTTGAGGATCCAAACTTCCTACTTTACCTTGGATGTTCTAATATAAAACAGTGACTTTGATACTACATTGGGTTCTTTAGCAACTGACAACTTTTCTCCTTTTGACTTTTTTTGTATTGGTATTTGTAAACTGGTTAATCAAGCTCTTTTTTCCTGAACTAATTATGTTTCCTTGTTTTTAATTGAGTTGCATATCATTTGCATCTCAAACTTACATCTGTATATTCTGTTGTGAGGTTACTACTTGCTTCTCAATAGGAGTTCGTGACCATATAGAATAGAGATGAACACCTTTTAGGGATTTACATTTGGGCTGGATTTGGTGCAATCACACAGAAAGTTGTAGATTGGAACCATCTGAAAGTTGGGATGGATAAAACAAATACTAAGATCCATTCTCTTGTACTTGGAAGGAACAAATGGGGGAGTTTAAGGAACAAGGGGGCACAATATCTTACAGTCCCACATTATCTCTTTTTAATGTGGGAGGAATTCTTGAAGGAAAATTTTACATATTGCTTGCATATACCACAACAATAACTAGTCCTCCTCCTCCTCCCCCCCCCCCCAAATGAAATAGAATAATAATTGTGTTCTGCATCAATGGAAAAGGCGAATTTTCTGATGTTGCTTTTCTTGAACTCTGAATTACATGAAAGAATGTGTCTATATAATCTTCTTTGTGGGTTTCATTTGGTTTCTTTTTAATTGATGATGCTAGCTAATAGTCTTGAATTTTTTTTGTAGTTCTGTATGTTTTTCTTACCTTATGTTCAGCTGAAAATTATTCCTCGTGATATTATCTAAATCATGAATCTCAACATCTCCAGGGACCTCTCCATAACTTATGTACTGGTGTGAAAAATGATTCCCAAGTTCAGGTTGCAGAAAGTGAAGGTCGTGCTGTTAGTCTTCTTTACAATTTAGTAAGCAGAGATTCAGTTCTTGTAACCGCATGGAGCAGTGGGGAATTACAGATAGATGCCTTAGCAGATGAGATACAACCAGTCTGGAAAGTTGGCAGCCCACCTCGTCTTTTTGTTGATTCAAATGATTGTATTCTTGGTGTGGCTATGATTTGTGAATCAGTTTCAAGTGATCTCTCCTTCTTGAAGTCTGACCAGACACCTGATTGTACTGTTTTATTAGGCTACCCACCTCCTTTATTAAGGTTGGCTATTGTGGATTTAGCTTTACCCAGCAAAAATAGTTCTTATGTTTCAATGTTTGTTGATTCCCTTATGCCTGAGAGAATGTATTGCCTTCATGATGGAGGAATAGATTCTATAGTGTTGCATTTTCTCCCTTTCACAAGTCAGACAAATATCAAAGAAGGGACGGGGAGACCTCCATCTGTGCATCCTGTTATCAGTACATACCAGGGAGATTCCTCCTCAATACCTTCACTTTGTGGTTTCTTGGCTTTAGCAGACTCATTTGGCAATTCATGGACTGTGGGACTCACATCTTCCTGCGAGTGTATCTTGTTGCAGATGGAGAGTTGGAATTTATTGCTTCCTCATGTACTTGATAAGGACAAACAACCTACTAGCTTGGAAGACCTTAATGGTACAGAAAGTCCAACTATTATTAGCAAGGAACTCCTTAGTGGCCCCAAGTTGGTTCTTTTGCCACCGTCCTCACCAAATCTACGCTCTGTTGCTGCTGATTCGATTGAAGGTCGATCAACTTTTCATCAATATTTCAAGCTTTTTCATGAAAATTACATGGAATATGCGCATAAGGTAACTGTAATTCCTTGCTAACTTATTTTGCAGTCATAGTTTCTGTTGACAAATATAGTTCAGCAGGTTGGTAGAATGAAAGAGCTGCTTTCTCATTGTTCCTGCTGCTCCTTTCTAGGTTTATTTTGAACTCCAGCATCATGCGCCTCATCTGAAGAAAATTATTGATGATCAGCATTCTCGCATACAAAAGGCTCAAAGAAAGCTTTTAGAAGTTGAAGAGAAGCAAGAAAAGATAGGTGGCCGGATTGCCAATGCAGTTCAGTTTCATAATGTCCTGGAAGAACGCTTAATGAAATTGAGACACCTGCCTGGGACGCACAAGAAGCCTTTGTCAAAAGCAGAGCGGGAATTTAAGTCAGAATTAGGTAGTTTTTATTTTTATATTTCTTTTCCCTATACAGATATGTGCGATTCTTTTCTTGGATTGAACTTTTTCCTTCAAAATTCTTCACAAAAAGTAAACATCTATGCAGACAAGTTTACCGGAGTAGAATTAGATGCTTTGCGGTCCACCATTCAGGCTGTAAACGCAAGGTTGAAAAGACGCACGTGTTCTCCAGAGGCCAATTTGTTGGACCAACGGAGCCAAAAGACAATGACAAGGAAGAGTCATATTCCAGAGGGGGAAATTTCCCAACTGAAATCTTCTCTTGAAAAACTCTCTTTGATCAATAGGGAGAATACAAAGAAGGTTAAGCTTGTTGAATCTTCTTTGAGAAGACAAGAAACCAGTTATCGGTGACATGATGTTGCAGCCTCAATCCTTGGATTGCTAAATTCACCATCTGTGTTTAAAGCTTTACTTTTACTTCCACTAATTTGTGTAAGCGCCGTATCATAGATGAATATTTCGGTAAAACTGGTTATAGGAGAAGTTTGGGGATTATTTGTATGTTTGTACGTCAACTAAAATTACTACTCCGATAAGTTGGCTTCTGAAGGGTGGGACTTGTACTATGTTTTCTTTGGCATTCTACATTCTGGCCAGGTCTAATTTGTGGCAGAATTATCCAGGCATATTATAGGGCTTATGCCAACACAATTCGAGGCAAATTGTCCTTGCCTCGAAGCATTATCTTCTAGCAGCTACTCAGAAAATATTCTGCTGGTTCCTGAGATGAAAATTCTAATGTGGAGTCTGTCTAAGGGTGATGAATATCATCATCTAATCACGCAATATATAAGCTTCTCAAAAATGATGTCTGTAAAGGCCAGAATGTCTCCTTCTTTTTACTCCAAAAATCAGTTATAGTACTAGAAATGCTACCCTGGTTAAATTATAATATTTATGTATTAGTTCATTTCTGTTAATGTCTTTGTTCCAATAGAATGAAATTTCCACGCATCCGGAAAGCAAGAGTGAAACCACTTGGACCCTGCACTTAAAATGGACATCAGTTGCCAGTTGCAGGTTCTCTTCTCCACGATTCAAGATTCTGCTGGAGGTACACCATAACATAGTTCCTGCTCTTGAAACACGACTAAAAGGTATATAAAGACTAAAATATTTGACCATGTTCCCCTTAACCTTGCGAGTTTTCTACGCTTTCTATAGTCGAGATTACCGTCGGGTGCTGAAGGGGAAAATGTTCGTATAACATTTTCAACCCCTGCTGGTGATAATGAAGCAATAAAGCAGTCTCTTTCCCCTGCAACTGCAACAACTATTTTGATAACATTCAATAGCATAAATTTTCTTTATGATTGAACTAAGCTATATTTTCAACATTATTGAGTTCAGTACATTTTGCTGACTACGGCTTTTTACTACCTAAAATTTCTAGAACATATTTCTTGTTTGCTTCTATTCTTTACATGCCTTGGGTAGTTCTTCGCTGAACAATGATAGGATACCGCTTCTGTGTCCTTGTGGTTGGAAAGAACAGCAGCTTGTCTTCTTCAGCAGGAACCCAACTGTTGATCGAAATTGACACCAAAATAGTGAGTTTGCATAAACTAAAATTCAGATAAACAACAAAAACCTGAACAAGATCATACCTGAAACGGGTAACCATGTGATGAAGGAAAACCGAGAGCCCTACCCTTGCAAGCTCATAACCAGGGCAACGCCTCGGGCCTCCACCAAATGGTGTGAAGACATTTACAGGACTTGTCCCTCCCGGCGTATCCATCTGCACGTAACACAAATTTTTTTATATACATATATTTTTTTGCGAATAAGAATGAATGAGGTAAAAAGGAGTAACAAATTATGAGGCAAAGAGAGCCACCTGCCACCTCCATGGATTAAAAGAGCGAGCCTCTTTGAAATATTCTTGGTTAAGATGCACAGCTCTGAGCGAAGCAAACACCTTCCATCCTTTTGGAATTGTGTAACCTACATGGATGCAGAATATACAACCCCAGCCGTTTAAAACAAAAATGAAGACACAGAAACTAAATACGGCTATTAGGAACGAGATGAAATGAAAAACTTGGGTGATCGTATTTCAATTGGCTTCCCACCTTTTATGTTGACATCCGTGATTGCTCGCCTAAACACCCCGCTGATTATGTTAGCCACACGTAGAGTTTCATTTACCACCTGAAATGCCCAAAAGATTTGATTTGATTTCGAGGGAAGGTTAAACGTCTTAATTATTAAGCTTTAAAGAACTTGAAATATTGTCAGAACTTACACACTGAGTGAAAGGCATGGACTTGTAATCTTCCCACTTCAAAGCCTCTGATTCTCCCTTCCTTGCTCTGATCTGGTCGTGTTCTTCCTGCACAAAACAGTTAGATAAATCGAGCATCGAAAAAATGCCCAAGATTTTCGCTCTACGATTGAAAATTTTTCTCCTTTAAAAGAAAATATATATGATTATTGAAATATAAAAGATGGCTTCACTCGAGAATAATTGTTATATGATATCAAACATATATTCAGGAATAATCAATAACAATTATCTCATTCTCATCGCTTAGAATAAGTTATCTCTAACTCTTTTGCTAGTAAAAAAAAAAAAAAACACACGAGTTTCATTGTTATAGTCCTTTTTCCTCTTGACAAGTATCCCAGAATTAAACCGTTCAGCAGCTTAATGAGACCAAAATTCACCAAACTTAGTTGACAGCAACTACTAATGAACAGAGGACACATTTTTTTGGGTGAAGTGAACAGAGTACACTAATAAACTCAAGCTGTTCCTCCCAAGAAATATACAGCCCCCCTCAGGTACCAAACTTTTCTTTCCCACATTCCACCATGACACAGACCATTAAAGTCCTCGAAATGAGCATTCTCCCTCTGGAACCTCCGGTCCGAGACAATACACAGAGGTGCTTGCCTTTCTTACACCTGGTTGTAGAGCTGCTGCAATTTTGTGAGACTAAAAAGTCTCCAAGCTGCATAACCGACCAAAATTGTGATGAGTCTGACAAACACTACGGCTTAGGCGTGCAGAGATTTTTCAGACACTGAGGGGAGCATCATTTTGTCCAGTCCTAAGTCGATAGACCTCTTCCCCTTCTACCATCCGTCACTGTTGTCCGGTTAATGCTTTTCGCATATACTTTTCACTTCCAAAATGTACTTTACGCTGCTTTTTGACCACATTGCTACTCTACACTACCCTTTGAATTTCTTGCAGCGGCAGCAGCAGCAGCTCAAGTTCCTAGGAGTCCTTTCCTTCCTTTTCACATTGCATGGGTCGCACACATCCCCATACCTAGCGATGTACTGAATATTTTTCTTTATTTTTTCCTAAAATAAAATTTCCACTAGAATTTCTTGAAAGGAAACACTTTTTTCCATTATGTATTATATATGATGAAGAGGAAGGTAAGTCCAAAGTAGCAAGTGCAATCACCAATTGAATTGATTTTTCTACCCGCGGAAAATTTTCATCTCATGCCCAGTAAAGAGACTACATCAAACAAGGGTTCTAATCTGAAAAGTCTAAAATGTCATCTTCCCCACCATTCCTACTATTTTTTTTGTCAGTAACCGTCTTTTGCCATTATTCAATAAATGAATTAATCACACAAACTATTCTCCATAACCAAACAAAAACTTAAAGCTAATCAAGTCCTCCATTGATTATGATTGAGTAGGTGCACCAACGCTGAATACTTCCATTCATTGACTGGGTTTAAGGATAGAACAAGTCACATTCTAAAGACAAATTACTGCAAAACATGTGAAATGTACACACACACAAAAAAAAAGGTTTTTGGATTTAATAATAATGCTTTTGGTGTCCGTGTATAGGAAATTCGGACCAGGTTAGTTTTGTGGTCCACCTTAAAATTTTTCTAATTTTTAATCTCAATATTCGTACTTCCACCTTACACCAGCGTATATCCTTTAAAAAATAGTATATAAATATATTTCGTACTCTTACCTTCGAATCAATATCCGAACTGGATTAAACGCAAGCGATACTGACAGTAAAATCAGACACAAAATAGCATCAATAAGTCCATTGATGATCCTTCATTAATTTTCCTTCCATTTTAACCTCATCACATTCAGATTTGATTTTTTTTAACCGTACTCTATACAATTTGGAACTGAAATCAAGAATTCAAGATTTACGGGAGAAAATATTCACCAAAAAACACAAAAATAAATGTCACAGCAACTTTTTGTAGGTTTTCATGAATGGCCATCCCCAGAATTTTCTTGGATAAGAATTGAGATAAGGTAGTCTTGATACTCAATTATCTACGGGCCGGAAAGGAGGCCAACATGCTGGATGGCGGTATGTGGCCCACAATGAAGAGTCATTTTTTTGTGTAAATACTAGAAAGTACAGGGAAAGAAAAAAAAAAAATAAAAACACAAGAAAAATAGAGTCGAGAATGGGGTGCGCACCTTGAGCTGAGCCAAAGCCCGTGGTGTCTCGGTAAGGAATTTCACAGCCAGAGTCATTATGGTAGAGGTGGTATCGTAACCGGCCACCAGCAGAGCCAGCAAGAAATCTACGATTTCCTCATTGGAGAACCCTCCTCCGTTACCATCTTCATCAAACAAAGCCCTCAACATGTCATTCTTTCTCTCGCCTCTCTCGCTCTCTTTCCTCCTCTCCTTCACCACCAAACTCAGCGCTTCCGCCACCTTGGTTCTAGCCTTCACCCAATAAAAACCATTCTTCTTTTAGCAAGACAGAAAATGGAAAACAAGATTTTCTGGAAAAAGACAAGTATACCTGGATGGCTCTGCGATAGGTGCTGGAAAAGAGGCGGAAAGGAACGGTGAAGAAGCCTTCAATGACGAGCATGTACTCCTTCATGAGGTTCTCGGTCCATTCACAGGGATCAAAACTCATAAGCTGCTTCACTGTCAGCTGAAACGTGATCTGCAGACATAAACAATATTCTTAAACTCTTGAAAAGTACTTATAATATCCAATAAAAAGACTGTTGTTTTAGCAGTACATTCATTCTTTATAGAACCTTCTAAGAATAACCTGACAAATGGAGTATGAGAAAAGATAACATAATGCTCAACAGGCAAAGAGAATAATTACTTCATACACATGCACATGTTGCTTCATCCTCTAAAGTCTTAAGTTTCTCCATTTTTTTATGGTTTAAAGCTAAAAAAAAAGAACCCTTTTCTCTCTGTGTGTGAGTGTGTGTGGCCGCACACTTTAGGTGACACCCACTAGCCATGGGAATCTGACTCATTTGCTTCTTTTCCCTTCCGACGTGAATGATAGCATAACAAGAAGACCCCATGGAACTCAAGTGATACGTGCCCAGTGGGGTCTAAGCCTATAAGTTGGATAAAATCTTCTCGGCCGGTTCAGAGCCGAGTTGACTCAGAATCTTATTAATTATATGAATTCGATGATATTACCTTCTTGGCTTCGTCCATGAGGAGAACCCGGCCTTTCCAGGACTCCATATTCAGTCGGACCAGCCGATCTATATCAACCAACAGATGGTCCTTAATGATGGAAGAATTCGCAAAACTCATGGTTAAAGAATGCATTCTCTTGTGAAGGGTCCCTCTCATGAGCAGAAGCGAATGCCTCCCGAGCAAGTTGGATATCGAACCAGGATAACTGGACTCGAAAAGCTTGCCTTCATTCTGCAAGATCAACCGGTTGATTTCCGGGTCCGCCGAGAAAATTGTTGGCTCTCCAAAAACATGGGTGGTGAAAACGCTGCCAAATTTAGAGACCCTGTCATCTATGAAAGGCTCAGGGTTTTCAGTCTTGTATGCTGCGATGAGTTGGAGGGTTTCTCCTAGAAAAGGAAGGCCGAGGTTTCCCGGAGGGAGGCAGCGCCTGCGACGATTAAAGTGGGCGGTGGTGGTGCGAAACAGAAAGAAAGTGAAAAGGGAAATGGCAAGAGAGTAAACAACATAGAGAAAGATGGCCATAGAGTCGGAGCCCATAACTTGAAGAGATGAAAAATCAATGGAAGTGAGAGTGAAGAGGATGTAGGAATAACTGATATAGAGAGACCAGTGCCGTAACGTCTGGTTTTTTTAAGGAAAAATTGACAGTGAGAGAAAGAGAAAGATAAAGAGAATGGAGGCATTAATGGAGCACACGGGTGGGCGTGGCTCATCACTATATTTCTGCCCATCTGGAAGGAAATCTAGTAACAAGGGAATGGCTTTAAGAGGCCAGGGCGGATTACTGTCGGGCTTTTTTTTTTTTTTTTTTTTTCCTCCCCACATCCAACTTTATAATTTTTTTTTTTCTAAAAATTATTTGTGTGAATTTCTTCTCTTTTTGGGTTGGTACGGGTGAAGTATTTAATTATATAATTATTATTTTTAAATATATTTATTCCTTTTATAGTTAAAAAAGAACTTTACTTTCTTAATTTTATTAAAAAACACTTATTATCTCTCTAGAAACTATGATTAAGTGATACGTAGGTATTGCTTCTTTGTTAATCATTTCTTTTCCCTTAAAATATCATTTATATTATTTCTTTGGTTTTATAAATCATAAATGATAGGTAATAAAAATAAATTATTATTGTTAATCAATCATATTTATTTTATAATGTTTGTTTTCATAAAACTACTACTTATATGACAATTATCAATATCAGTATATGCGTAACAAAATTTCACTTCTCCTTTCAAAAAAAAAAAAAAAAATCACTTCCATGCATTAAAGCAGCACCTTAAAAAAAATCTAAAAATTGTTTAATATATTTAAGTTAAATACAAAATGTTAGTAAAAAATTTTGGGAGCAATAAGTGATTTTCAGATATTTTAAAATTTACCTATTATTTTTTAAAAAATACCATGAATTAAATATTATTTTTAAGATATAGTTTCTTTATTTTCTTCATTTTAATGAAAACTTCATCACCATCATCATCATAATCTATATAGAGCCCACAATTAAAGATAAAATGTCAATGAATACGTGTGATGATGTATCTATTTTTCAACTTAATTGTCTTTCTTTAACTTTAAAAAACTTGGTTATTTTAACAATTAGAACGACTCAATACCTACCAATCATATTTTCATTTATGAAGTATTGCCACGAGTCTACTCATGTGAGATTTGGTCCTTGTTTTCCTTTTTTATTTGATGTGTACTATTTTTTTAGATTTAGCATACAAAATTAATAGCGTTATATGATGTTTAAAAAATGATTAAATCTCACATGAGTAGACTCCTGTTCTACCCAGTTATTTATATATTTTAAAATTTATGATCTGTCTAGTAATTTATACTTTTTTAAAATTATTATATACATCGTATTTTAAAAAAAATATAAAACTATAAAAGTTGTGATCTACTTAATAATTTATACCTTTTTCTAGATTACTTGAAAATATACATAAATTTTCTTTTTCACATTAAACATTTCACAATTTAAGTTTAAGTGTTTTTGCAAAGAATTTTATGAATAAAACATTTACTTACATAATTATAATATTTAAGATTTAGTTTCTCTACACTCGAATAACTTTCCCAGCTTTAACAAAGAAAGTTACTCATCCTTTATCTAGCAATCAAAATTACAATCCCCTCCCCCCCAACACACACACACATATATATATATATATAATACTTTTATGTGGTGATTTGTAACAATTATTTGCCGTTCATAATTATTTGCCAAGACCCGACGATTTATATACTAATATTAATTCCTTCCACCTTTAGAATATGTCGTGGCACAGAATTACCCAGTAGCCATAAGTTTACTCTCTTTTTTTTTTTTAATATAATTTTCTTTATACATGCCACCATATATAAAACAAAAAACACATAAAATATAAAGGTATTTTGTCAGGCAAGAAAGAACTATGTTTGTGGATTGAGAAAAAAAAAGGTAGTTAGAGGAAATGAAAAATAAGGAAAAAATAAAATTAAATATATATCGTACTTAAATGGTAGATGGAAAAAAAATTATATATAAAAAAGCACGAGTTATCAGTATACAAATATTTCTTAAAATTGGTCATCTTTCATTCTGTTCATTCCATTTTAAGATAGGAATTGAGTTAGACAATTTTGATTAACTTTAATCCTTTATTTTTTTTTTCTCTTTCTTTTTCTTTTCCTTAACAAAAAAAATTAATCTAAATATTTAAATTTGTTTACATACATTTTTTTTCTTTCCAAATCTTTGAATCCAAACATAGTAAGGACTAATGAATCCATAACGCATACTTTAAATATAGACAACGCTTGTTCGATGTGTTCTTTCTCTTTTCTTGAGCCCTTGAGGAATAAAAAATAAATTTTGGAGGCAAGAAAGCATTGCATCACATTCTCTTGCTAGAAACAAAAAACATTAAATCCGAAATGCTTTTTACTATTATGAAGAAGCCACATTTTCATCTCTTTCCCCAAGGAGCGAAGACATTTGGAAAGTGAACCAAAATTTGCTGTCGGTCTGCTCTCTCTTGTTGCCCATATGAGTTCTTGAATTTCATCTCTTTTTGACAGCTAAATGTCCCAAAGGCTACACGCACGCATTATTGTCCACCACATTGCCGTATTCCCCAATCCATTATTGCACTATTGAAAGATATCCAGATTCAAATCATTACTATTATTAAGCAACATTTTTATTTTTATGGTTTATATATAATAAATGACAATGCTAGAATTAAAAAACAATAAATGTATTATTAATTTTACAAAATAATAAAAATAATAAACTTGGGAATAAAAGCTTATCATGTTATTATTTCAAAAAAAACTAATGGGAAAAAAAATCATAAGAAAGATGTCAAAAATGGGTTTAGAAAAACCTTGTTTTGGATGAAGATTTTGGTTGACCCTGTACTTGAACATGTGTTGAAATGACAAATGATCATTAATCTCTGAAAACCAAGCTCAAATCTCTAGAGATTCAGCAAATGAGGCCTATTAATTACTAGTCTCTAGTAATATTTGGCTTAATCATGGTACGAATTAAAAGGAGTTGGGATTATTCTCCTATAATGGTCGAGGCCCTATCTTGGGGTATTGTAGACATTCTTTAAAATTAATATTGCACACATCTGGGGATTTGCTCCCACATTAAAGATGCTTCACCTAACAGGTTAACAACTGAAAATTTGATGGCACATGTATAGACTATAGACCAATGGCCTATTCTACTCTACTTTTTCTTTCATTTAAGTTGTCTAGGAAGAAAAGTACTTCTGCAATTTGAAATGTACAATTCCCTCGTGTCAAATTATTAGTACATTTTTAACTTAATTTTTATTTTAAATTATTTGTTTTTTTAAGAAATTAAAATTTAATATTTCAAATTTTATTTTATTTCATAGTATTTTATTTTCTAAATATATTAAAATATAGTCAAAAACTTATTTTATGAGTTATAATATTTATGTTCATCTCGTTAATTCTCAAGAAATATCAATAACAACTTGAAGAGAGAATTAAATATTCATTAATATTTTGACTTATTTTCTAGTAAGAATAAAATATTTATGAGAGATAAGCAATTTGAAATTATATCAAAGTTTTAAAATCTATGTATTTCTTAATATAAAAAGATATACTTACCATTAAATTTTAAGGATAAAAATAGAAGAGAATAATTAATTAACTGAAAATTTTACTTTTCTTAATCTCCGTGTAATCAATTAAAGTGGACAGATAATACCGAGGGAGTAATATTTTTTACAATTTTTTAGAATTATAATTAAGAGTGAAAAAACAATAGATAACATTTCAAACTAGTTTCTAGCTTAAAAAACATCAAAAGTAGATTATTTAAAACAATTGAACATAAGTTTTTGCTTCCTAGCCCATTTTGGCTCCAGATTTTCTTTAAAAATAGAAATTTTGTTGTTTCAAAATTTATTTAGTTTGCGATATAAAGTTTTTGTAAAAGATAATCTTGATGTGATTCTCAAAAAGGGACTAAATTTGTTATAGTCCCACACAAGGATTAGGCAATTGATATGTAATAGCATAGGAGATTGGCTTGTCATTGTGAGACAGAATGAGATTGGGATCCATGATAGGTGAAATTTGGACAGAAAACAACTTTTGCTACATGTCTGACTATGATTTTAAGAATCTTTAATGTTTAATTATGTGTCTTTAGTTATGCAATCACACTATGGCTTGCTTTTTTGCCTTCTTCCTTATGTGAGTTTGTATGAATAATACACTGAATAGATAAGGTGGAAATTCATAAATTTATCAGTTAAAAGTTAGAGTAGTTATTCAATTGATAAATATATTTATTATTTTATCCGTCCCATTTTATCTATTTATTTTAATTAAAATTTTTGTTCAAATTTATCTGTTCTATTAGCAAATTAAGATTATATTAATTGCTATTTTTTCATAAATATCCCTCTTTAATATAATAAGTATTGTGCACTTGTAGTGGAAAATGGAAGTAAATTAAATATGTTTACAATACATAAAGTTTTGAAATTTGATTACTCCTTAATAAAGAGAAAAATTAAAAAAAGCCTTCACTTCATATGGAGCAACAACAATTAATTAAGAGTCAAAAAAAAAAAAAAAGGTGTCGACAGGAATAACGATTGATATTCCTGTAAATGAACTGAGTTAAACTTTTACTGTTATAGAAAGAAAGCAAAAGGATCATATCAAATAAATAAATAAATAAATAATTAAAAGGCCAAAGATATTCTTATAAAATTGGCAGCAGAGAATGAATTGAAGAGGGATTTTAGAATGGACCACGAGGATTGAACTCCATTATGTACACGAATCAGAAACGGACCACATTATCTACAGAAATCCTTCAAAATTTATGAGAAGGGGACCAAAATTATTGAATCCCACAGCAGGGAATTCATAACAAAATCATTACAATTTCAGAATTTTTTTTCCTGTACTCGATTTATCCTAATAAAGGATAGCTGCCTAGTTCTACCTAAAATCATTACAATAATATTCTACCTAAGTATTATAGTCGACTTATACATAGGCAAAAATAGCAGAGACATGAAGAATTTTGATGTATCCTTATGCAGTTTGATTATTTTTAATAATATCTTTACCAATATAATTTCATGAGAAACTTTATTTCTATAAGAATCAGTAAAAAATTTCCATACTCATTTGCTGTCTTTATGTACGATAATTTTTTGTACATGAGTGGTCATAGTTCTTAGGTAGTACATTGAGGAATTTACCATATGAATTATTTGAAAAACGAACAAAAAATGATTGTGAATATATGAATGCACAAGAGTTTTTAGCAAAGCTAAATTAGTAATTTATAAATTTGTTCTGCCTTCTCCTGTCAAGATAAAAGTTAATTATAAAATAATGTTACTCAAATTATTTATAACCATGTAATATTGATATCGGCACTTATTGAAGATTTTTTTTTAATTAAATAAGATCACTTGTTTATAAAATATACACAGGTTACACATATAGACTACGTGGTCTATGGTAACAAAGTAATACCATACTCCTAACTCTGAGTGAGTAAACTACAAGAAATATATAATAAAATAGAAATATAGAATAAAATAAACACATAGCAAACACTGGACAATCTTTTTCGTTATCACCATTTACAAATAACCTTAGTATAAGATGTTCAAACTTACTACTCTCTCCGTCCTCTTTTATTTGTCTATTTTAATCGATTTAAAAGTTTTAAGAAAAATAAAGTTTTTCAGTTACTTAATCAATATTTTCTATGTTACCCCCAAACAATCTCTCTCTTTATTAATGAGTAATTAAATTTCAAAACTTTATGTATTGTAAGTAATATTTAATTTATTTTTTATTTTCCATTACAAGTGCATAAGTACTCATTGTATTAAAAAATGGTATTTGTGAAAAATAATAATTAATATAATTTTGGTTTGTTAATGAGATACATAAATTAAGACAAAAATTATAGTTAAAATAGATAAATAAAAATAAATGAATGGAATATTCAATTTTATATGTAATAATTTAAAAAAATTCTAAGCGTATTAATAGCCTTGAAAATTGCATAGAAAAAGGAAGAAAGATAGAAAGAGGGCCAAAGCAAGTTTATATAACAAACTAACTCAAAAAACATGGATAACAAAGAATGCCAAACGGTGGTAGATACAAAATTATAGGAGAAGATTTTTGTGATTTGTGGATAAAATAAAAAAGATGTGAGACAGTGAGAGTACAAAAAACGTAAAAAATAGAGAATTTCGGCCAAGATTTGAAGCACAACAAAGTCGAAGTTATGATCTGGCCGAAAGGGACTGGCGCTGGATGTAGACAAAGTTCTGACGCTGAGAAAAGGATAGAGAGTAATAGAGAGGAAAGAACTAAAAGACATGAAACAAAACCTAGTAGTTAGGGGTTTTGTTCATTTTAATGTTTACTATTAAAAATAATGAATTGTTGTTATTATTAAAACCTTAAAAATTATCAACAAATATAACAAAATAATAGTTCAATTAATTAAAAATATTTCATTTCATTTAATATAAAAAAATTCAAAATTCTTTTAAGATAATTGAGATAGTGATGTGAAAAAAATTCTTGCAAGGTATAATTCTAATCGTTAAATAGAAATTCTTAAGAGGTTATAATGTGATGTTACATATTTGGATTTGATTGGCTAAAAATTTTATAAATCCATTCTAATATAAAAAAGAATTATTATTTTATATATTTTATTTTTCAAATATTATCATATCTTTTCTTCTTAATTTCTCTTCAAATTCAAATTAAATATACCTTCAAATAAATTCATTTCAATTTAATAGAAATCTAATTATTATACATTTAGTTTATCCAGGGGCAAAAATGAAATTGGAAAAAGAAAAGGGCAAGAGAAGGGTGGCAGAACTGCAGATGCTATTCTCATCGAGGTGAGTAGTAAGGGTGACGACAGCAGTCAATAGAGTGAAGGTCAGCTACAAGACACGAGGACTTATATTACACGTGCGCGCTGCCCGACAAGAGAGAGAAACATACAAAACAGTGAAAAAATTAAAAGAAAAAAGGAAAAAAAAATATTAGTGACAGCAGGAGCTCAGGTGCAGTGTGTTTACGCTTTCCCAATATATATGCCCCTACGTACAGTCACTTCTCTACCGCACGAATGGACCGAGCCTGTCAGCATTCCACGTGTGGTACCTTCTTTTCTCTTCACTGCTCTAATAACTGAACCACGTCCGTGAACCGCATAAATTACCTACTTACACCTGTTTGGATGGGGGAGGAAAAGAGGAGAAGAGAGGAGAATTTTTTTTAAAAAAAATTAAATTTTAAATATTTAGATTAGTTGTTTGAAAAGGGAACAAGGAATTTACTATAAAAGTTTTACTATTTATTTTTTAAAATAGGTTAAATAAAAAGAAAAGAGAACTTTATTTATTAAATGTATTTTTAATAAATAAAAAATTTAGTATTATATTAAATTAGTAAGTCAATATATAAATTCAAATCGTATTTTTTTTATATTTAACTAAAGATTATGAATAATTATTAATCTCTTTTCCTCACGTTCTCTCTCTTTTTTTTCTATCCTATTCCTCTCATCTCCTTTCATTTCATTTCCCTCAATCGAAATATACCCTTAAAGAATTATTTTTAAAAAACTATATCAAACTTAAAATTTATTGAGTTAATAAATAATATTTTGTTAATTGAACCAATTATGGGAATTGTTTTTATTTTCTTTATTCACAATGTACGCAACAATTATAAATTTTATTTAATAAAAGAAGTATTTTAATTAATTAAATTATTATCATACTACAAGTGAACTGTCATTAAATCGAGAAGATTATAATTATTTTTAAAATAAAAAAAATTCACATTAAAATTCTTAAAAATCATATACAAGATTTACGTCTCACGATTCATTAATTAACCATTGTTAATTAATTTTAATTTAGATATATGTGTTATTTAGCATTCTTTATTAACTTCCTAAATTAATAATAATAAAAGCTTAATTCAACTTTATGCGAATCACATAAACATAACAAGAACTTCTAATACACAATAGACATATTAAAAAATAAAAAAATATATGATTATACAAAATTCTCATAAAATATATTAAATAATCTATCTTAAGTTCATCCTAGAGTCTCTTGGATCCAAGTCGTGTAGTAGAGGGTAGTGGTTTTGGCAAGATCACATGCAACTTTTAGTATGGGAGTGTCCTTTAGCAAATATAGCCATAGTGTGGATGTAGGGTTAGCCAAGTTGTGATTGAGAAATCAGAACAACTGCCAGTTGAGAGAGAACTGAATGTGTTGAATGATCTCTTGACCTCTGGTTATTGAGTGAGGGTTCTGCGCAGACATAATTGGATCCATCCCTTTGAAGTTTTTTTCTTGCCATTTACGGATATCTGGTTCTCAACTCGGTTGCAACAGTGTTATTCCGAACTGCCATGTGAGAGTATTTTGGTTTTTAGAGACTATGGAGGGCCAGACGCGCCCATGCCCCCCGGGTATGGCCGTATCTCCTGGTTTCATTTTTCATCTTCCTGTCGGTTTTGTTTTTCCTTTCTGTCCTTTTCATTCATTCTAATTCCTCTTACTAATATCTTATTCTATGCTACTGTATATGTTCTTAGTTTCTTTTGGCCATATTGATCAAACAATGTAAGCCAAGCCATGTGACCTTCATGTGTACGGACCGCTCTCAACTTGGTTGGTCCTGAATTAACTGCTGATTTTTTGTATATCGAGGCAAAGAATGGATATAGCCGTAAACCTTTTTTGTTGGCTAAAGTTGTAATTAATCAACATTCTTGACACAAATCGACATCGAATTCTTGTCTTTTTCCTATTATTGTTATTATTATAAGAAAACATTGGTACTTGTCTTATTGTATACCAAGGAAGGAAGGCTTCGGGGCCAAACCTAAGATTTTTTTGTGCCTCACACAAAAGTCTTAATTCAAATTTATTGTGAATATATTAGTTTTATTTAATTACATTTACAATTTAATCTAGTCTTTTATTTTTATTTTTGATATTTTTAGAAAATTTGATGTTTAATTTATTCGATGTGGGTTATTATTTAAATGACAAATTAACTTACTTATAGGGTGATTTTTTTATATTTCCTCCTTTTGGTGAAAAGATATTTAATTAAGGATGTGGACCGTGTCAGAGGTTCTCATCTTCCCCTTTGTTTTACCGCTGTAATTGTTATTTGTGACCAACCCTTTATTTTACCGAGTTGGGCAACCGACGGAATTACTAATTGAAAGTACTTGACTGAAACGATTATAGAAAGACCAACCCACGCACCTACGTACAAACTCACGTCAGAGCTTGTTCCTTGGCTTTGTCCAAACATTATTGGGGTATCGTTGACAAAGAAAAATCTCTGTTTTTCATGTACTATCATATGGTACAATAATTTGATCCTTTTAATCAACTATTGCATCTTATGTTACGTTTGTACCGACGTAGATAACTGTTGCACAAATAATTTCATATAAAAACTTATCCTTTCCGTTCAATTACATAATTAGCAATTCATATAAATCAACAAATCATAATACTATTATATATTTGTATATAATAGAACAACAACGTAAATGGATATACTAACTTTTTAATTTAACATTGATTAAACAATTATTACATATCATTAAATATATATTTAGGTAAAATCTCTCTTTGTAAGTTACTTTTTTTATAAGTATTCTTAACTATTATAACACAAATTACTTCTTATATAAACGCGTATCGAAATTTGATCACTTAAATCGTTGTAGTTCTTTAATACAAAGCCGGCGAAAGAAATGAAGAAAATAGCAGCTAGAAAGGGAGGTGAGAAGCATGGAAAGAAAGGAGTGAAACTATAGGATATAAGTTAACGTGAGGAAATGAAGAGAAAGGTTGAAAGGTGAACCTCTGCGCGAATCACTGCGACAAAAAGCCGACATGAAGGAGAGAGCACCGGCCGGAAGATTCACACCTATGAAAGAAAGATGGCCTAAAAGTTATTGGAACTGACATGGGAAATGATTCATGTTGGAGAATGATAAGCAGTTTCAGCGATTCAGATTCAATTACACGTTAAATCATCATTAACAGTTAATTAAAGGGGGAACAAAAGGAAAAGAGAGAAAATTATCGTACGCAGTTTAATCATAGTTTACTTTAATTAATTAAACAAGGAGAGGACTTGGGAGGGAAGGGTTTCATTCGATCTCATCTCAGCAAAGCCTCCTTCCTCCTTTCTACTTTAGAATCATGAGGGCATTTGTTGTAGTCCACTTCTGCCCGTCTTTTGCCAACCATGTGGCCATCACTTTCTTGCTTTCCGGCGACAATTTCCCGACACCGTGCACGTGACCTTTGCCGTTAATCTTTACATCTTCTCCTTTCGTATGGAGTATAATCCACCATTAATTAAGTTTTCACCGTCTATCATTTTCTTTCAGAACCGTTTAATCTTAAAATAAATAAGTTTAAGAATATTATTTACAATTATGTGGAGCAATAGGTTCTGTTGTATAGATAATTAAAATTTTATCGGATTACTTGAATTCTTTTTAAATTTGAGTATTATTATTAGTTTAAAAATTTTAATTAAGCTAAATCTGAATACTCAAATATTCAGTTTAAAAGTTGATAAATGTTTGACAATATATGTTTTAATTAACTATTAATAAAATATTTATATAAACTTATTTTTATATATTTTTAAATGATTCAATTTCAAACTTTTAAAATTTATTAATTATATTTTAACTTCAAATCGAATTTAAATTTTAAGATATTTTTAACAAAATAAATTCAAATCTTAATTTAAAAATCAATCAGAAGTACCTTAGAGTTTTGGTAAGTAAATTTTATCCCATTAACTCACGAGCGAAACCAGTAACTGAACTTGACAAGGGCGTGCCGATTAGAATGGCTGCAATTTCAAATTTAAATATTATTTCAATTACATCAATATTTACACAACTCTAATCTTGTGTAAACATATGTGTTAAAGAGTATTTGGAAAATAAAGATGGTGCAAGTAGCCAAGATAAGGATGGTACAAGTAGGGCTGTTCATGGGTTGGGTTGGATTGATTTTTTTAATTTTTTAACCCAATCCAAATATTTCGGTTTCAAAATCTTAAACCCAAACCAAACTATTTAAAATTTCAAACCGTCGGTTTGGGTTGGTTCGGTTTATACATAATTTACTAAGTAAGGTCTTAATCTCCCACTTAGAACATACTTCTAATTTTATAAACAAAATATGTATTTGAGACATACTAACAAAAGGTAATATGAAGAGTATCAAGCATATGAGTGCATGACCACATAGTATCAAATTAGTCTATTAACAAAGGTATAAAAAAATGATGAATACTGAAAATCCCTCATAGGCATTTGCTTGGACTGCTGATATGATTAGCCTGGATATGAAAGGTAAATTTCAATCACCAACAATTGGAGTTGTTTCTCCAAATGCCAGTGTCGCAATTAAAAAAGAATGATACAAATTAATCTCAATACTTTATTTACTATCTGTAAACCAAATAAAGCTATTTGTAAAAGCTCATAAACAGACAAAAAACAACATTAAACAACACCAATAAGAATATCATCATTCATCTGATACTAATTCATTTTTAGTTGTAAAAATCTCAAACTTAACAATATTACAACGTATTACAAAAACAATCTGATTAGTGATTAGCGATTTCCCAACTAATTACCACCAAAATCAGAAATGCAATACTCGATCAAATTACCAAGTTAGGTATTAAGAAACTCACCGTGATGACCACACCACGTCCTGCCTTTAGGCCCAAAGTCAAACCCAGTGGCGTGTCAACTTCAACTTTAATGTTCTTTGAAGCAGTTGTTCTTGTTGTGATCTCAAGGCCTCTTCTTACTTTGATACTCTCCGTCAAGAAAAATTTTGAGTGCCCCTTTAGGCATCTTGAATTGATAACCCTTGAAAACTCAATTTTTGTATGACAAGTACAAAAAATACAAGTCAAACACATTTCTTGGACAAAAATGATGACTCGTACAATTACACATTTATCCTATATACCAGGAATAGGAAGTAAGGATTGATGAGCTTTGGAGATGGACTTGAATTAGTTTTGAAGGAGAGTTTCTTTGCAAAGACAACATCGTAGTAGAGCAAGAAGATGATGGACTTGGAGATCTCAGATTAGGAGCGTAGTAACAGAACAACAGAAATGACCGAACGAGGGAGAGGCCCATAACATTGAAGTGATTTTATCTAAAAGGATATTTAGATTTTAGTGTTTGTCTAATTTTATTTTTTAATATTTTAATATATTTTTTAAAATTAAATAAATTTAATTAATTATATTAGTTCGGATTGGATTGGGTTATATAATTTAAAAAATCCGAACCAAATTATCGATTCCTAATTTTCTTAACCCAACTTAACTCAAACTAATCTAAAAAATCAAAATTTAGGTTAGGTTGAATTGGATCGGTCGGATTGGTTCGAATTTTGATTTTACTGAACAACCCTAGGTACAAATAGCTCCTTCGTCCACTCGTACCGTGATTATTATGCAACTCATCGTCCAATCCAGCATGTTGTTTTTATGGTGACATATGTACAGCCAACTAGGCCGCATGTGATGTCTATCCATTTTCCGTGGTGGTCGATCGATCTCTGTGGCCTGCCCACTCTTTTCATTATGTCAAACTCGTACAATTTGCCCTTTTCTCTTTGCATTTTGGACCTTTAACCATTGAAGATCCATATGGGATTATTATAACCTGCTTTAAGCTAAACCAATCTTGAGTTTCTTGATCCATCAAGTTCTCCTCCTTCTTAGGTTTATATATTTTCCCTAATAGTTATCACTTCAATAATCATTTTGAGGTTTTTTTAAAATATATAAAAAGAAGATGAGATGTAAATTAATAAAAATTATTTTTTAATTAATTAAATTACTAACTTATTATTATGTGAGGTTATAAAGAATTTGATCATCCCTTTGAGATACTAAGAAAGGACCAAGATTTATTACTTTTAAACAAAGAATAAAGCCTGCATAGTACAGATGAGAATTGACTTTTCTAAGCTGTATGATTGATTATATTGTGATCATCATACGATGGAGTGAGTGGCCGCCACGAGCTAACTTCAAATTTAGCAAGTGCTGCTTTGCTTTCTTATACTAGTAATTTAATTCTCCCACTAGATCGATGGTAATTATATATAATAAACAAGCTATCATGACGATCATGCAACTTTGCAGATACTACGTGCATCGTTGCATAATCTTCATTGTGTTGTAGTAGTTCTTAACAATATAGTATTTGGAAGAACCTAGAGTTTCACAATTCTATGTGCCTAGTAGTTCCCTCCCATCACTTTTCCGATAAATTAACCTTAGATTTTTTTTCTTTTTTTTGAAAAGTGAATTTTTTTAATTATTTTATATATTAATATTTATTCTTTTGACCGGAGACATATATACAATCAATGTTGAACTTGACATCTATTAATTTAATCAAACAAATTTCCTATTAAATTACTATCGAGAGTTTTTTTTTTTAACAAATGAGAAAAATAGTACGAGATGTCTGCTAAAATTGAGGAGTAAAGGGTTTCAAAAACGTTAAAATTTCATATATATAATAGATTATTTAATCATTTTAAAACAAAATAAATGAGTTGAGCAATTTATAAACTTATGAACAAATAAGAAATCAAAAGTATAATGATTTAATAGATGAAACCTCAAGCGATTGATGAGCTATCCAGCCTCCTAGTCTCCTGGAAATCGTCTTCCAGAGAGGATAATTTATGGATGAAAACCCTGCAATTGCTTTCTAAGGTCAAAACTTCTTTCCAGACTGAATCAGAAACCTTCCAGAAGGCCATAACCTCAGCACACAAGGGGAAAAGAGCTAGTTGGAATGCGTATTATTAATTTAATAATTGATCCATAATACAATTTTATGTATGAGGGATTCTTAAATTGATGCTAGTTTTCCTAATCCAACCAGAAAAATAGCTAACCATTTGCTATTATTTTCAGTATTTATATATATTTTTTGAAAAGTCATTATTTATAATTGTGGATTCTTTTTTACTGGAGGGGCCATAACTTTTAAAAAAGTTGCATATGCATATCGTATAATTGTTTAAATTTTGTGGTTTATGAAAGGCAGATTCACCTACGAATTTCCATTCAAAGAACAACCTAAGCTTTCCAATCTTCTCGCGTCAGTCGGCACTGTACTGTGGAAAAGTCAAAAACCCATGTTAAAGGTGGGCCTAAGTTATAGGCTACTCGTAGCCTTTGAAAGAAACTTATCGAAGCCCAATTTTAAGACTTAGAATATGAACCTGAAAAAGGACGTCCCGAAAGTCCAATTTTGCTACTTAGGCCTACAGAATGGGGTAAATGCTTTTGACTTGGAAAAGCCTTGCAATTGTACTTGGAGTTTTCGGTATCCATAATGCAATGATCCGTGCCAGAGAAGGAACTAAAATTTTTTTAGAAGTTTTAAAATTATCTTTAAAATCTTAAAATTTTTTTAAAAACTTCTTAAAATTTTATGTTTCATCTTTTCAAAAATTTTTTAAAAATTATAAGACTATCTCCTTAATATAATTTATTCTTTAACTCTAATAACAATTCTTACATAGACGATAAACCGATAAATCAAGTGTACTAGTGAGTTGTACTGTATAACTTATATTATACGTAATATAAATCACTAATATATTAAATCTCATATTATTGGTCCATGTTAGAATTTTTTCAACTCTAAACTTATGACGACGTCCTTAGTTCATACTAAATTTGTCTGTAATTTATAATATATTATTTTTTAATTTAAATTTTATTTCACTTTATATATTTAATAATTTTAATTATATTATCGTAAATTTATCTCGATTCAGTGGCTTAATATTTGCTATGTGAGAGAGAGAGGATCCCATTTTTCTATTTCTCCAAAATGAAAAGTTGGATGTGAAACGTAAACAAAAGCATTCATTGAACTTTGGCATTTGGGTTATTGTTCAGTGTCCAGATTCAGCGAATCACATGGCAGATCTTTGAATACCCTCCGCCGTCGATTCAGCAAGCGGCTATACTCATCATTATTCACGAAGTCGGTTCGCTGGCAAAAAAAACAAAGTTTCCAAACTTGTTCTTCCACCGTCCATATCCTCTCATCTTCCAAGAAAGGTCCCTTTGCCATCCTCTTTCTGTCCTCTATAGATGTAGTATTTCCATTTACCAAGTTCTTTTGACTTGCACCCGTTGCTTTTACCTTTTTTTATTTCCCATTGAATTTGATGGGCTAAAAATATTTGTTTGGGGACTCTCGATGGTTAAAATTAGTCATATTTCTTGCAAAAAGAAAAATGTGTTGAGGGAGTTTCACCCTTAAAAAAAGAAAAAGAAAATTAAACTATTAAAGGCAACATTTACATTTTGCACCAATATCTTTTTAGGTCCGACTTTTAATTTTAATACGTAAAATTAATTCAATTTACAAAATCTGATATAAAGAAATTTCCACATAATAAGAGTACAGTAATTCTAAAGTAGTGATTTAAATAGTTCGAGTTATAACTTTATTTTTAACAATTAAGTTTCAAACTTTATTAGTAATGTAAATTTTGTCTTCTTAGGTTTTATGGTTTGTGTTAATAGAGTGCTCGTCTAGTAGGTTATTGGCTTGATTCATAGCTTCTACTTTAAATGCCTTAGTCACTCAAGGTGTACTGATAACAAACTATAATGCTAATGCCAGTGTAGTAGGCTATTGGCATGACTATTAACCCCCAAGTCACTGAAGATATATAGATTTTGCCTAGAGGAGGATTGGTTTGAGTCATAACTTCTACTTATACATTTGCATTAGTAAAAACGTAGATAATATCTAAAAGAGAGGTACTATAGTTTATACTGATAGCAACTGTATCATAGTGCTAGTCTAATAGGCTATTACTTTGAGTTCATAACTTTTACTTTAAACATGTAAGATGCAAAATCTATTAGAAGAAAGTTATTATAATTTGTGTTGACAACAATTAGATTATAGTAGATTATTGATTTGAGTCATAACTATTACATTAAATATCCAAGTCACTAATGATGAGGGGTATTATGCTTTGTGCTAATTATAGATCATGATGCCTGGTCAGTGTGCTGTTGGTTTAAAAAAAAAAAAAGAAAAAAGAATAGTATGGTGGTTCTGGAACAGGAGTCGTGTGGAATACGGAAAATTTTCCTGTCCATTCCCACTCCAACTCTGATTTTTGTATCGATACCAAAGGTTGAAATGGAAGTAAACAATATGTGTATGAATGAGTTTAGGTAGCTAATGATCCCTTTGGGACAAAAGCAACGCAAACTTAACTTTCTTGCAAAGTCTAAGAGGAGTAGCTATCTCCATCTCATCCTAGCCAATACAATTAGTAGCCGTTAGCCTTGTTTGGAAGCAAAAACCAAGAGTGACTCTTTGGTTTTTACCTCTTTCCCTTCTTCTGCAACTTAGTATCAGTGATAAAAAACTTTTTTGATACTTAAAATATAAATATTTATCATTTTTTCCTTCATTATACTGTAGAATTGACTTACAAGATTTACATACGAATATGTCACTGATCAATTTGACAAGATCATTATGAACATGAACTCCCCCAAAGGCCATTATAGAGGGCATTTATTTTGGTTGACGGCCATTCTAGTGGGCTTTGCGTGGCAAGACCGATAACTAATGAAAAGGTTGGACCAAAGCTGTCTCAAGGGGGCATTTATTCTCGGTGTGTATTCAAGGTGAACAAAAAATAATTGACGAAGCAGTAGGTATTCTCCAGTTACATCACATTTTCGCATAATTTTTTTTTTTCCTTTTCAACTTTTGAATGTAATGATAGATCATTATATATACTTTGCGTTATAAAATTCAAAAGATAAAAATGACTATTTATTTTTTGAAACTATTATTTACTTAAGAAAGATAGGTGTTGTGTGGTTGATAAATTTGTTTAATAAAATATACAAAATTAATAAAAATACCTACAAAGTACAGAAAGAGTACATTGATTTTTTTTTTCATAACAATAAAGGAGATGTTCAAGAGTGTCTCAATTATCGTGAGATTTCAAATAACCAATGTGGTTTTATGTCGGAGTGTTCTACTATGGAGACAATTCATTTATTATGATAGATGATTGAATATTATAGAGAAAGACAAAAAGATTTACATATGATATTTATTAATTTAGAGAAAATTTATGATAAGGTGCCTATAGAAGTATTTTGGTAGGCATTGGTAAAGAAAGGTGTATCGCAGAAATATATTACCTTTATTAAAGATATATATGATGGAGCGTGTAAAAATATAAAAAGCTACACTTGAGTGACTGTAGAGTTTCCTAATACTATAAGAGTACATCAGGGATCCACACTTAATCCTTTTCTCTTCGTGACCTGTGCTATACAAGAGGTTGTTCCATAGTATATGATGTTTGTTGATGATATTGTTTTGATTGGTGAGACTAGAGTTGGTGTGAATATCAAATTGGAGTTGTGGTGACAAACGTTAGAAGTTAGGGGTTTCAAAATTAATAGAAGTAAAGTTGAGTTTATAGAATGTTAGTTCAATACTGGAAGAACTACAAATCTAAGTATAACTTTGCATGGTAGAGATATCCTAGTTGATGACTGCTTTCGATATTTATGAGTTATTATCTAAAAAGATGGAGAGTTTGATAGCGACGTTATTCATTGAATTAAGGCTGATTGGTTGAAACGGAAGAGTGCAACTAGTATTTTATGTGATCGTAATATACCTTTAAGCCTAAAGGGAATGTTCTATAGAACAGCCATCGGACCGACTTTACTATATGGTATAGAATGTTGGGCAACTAAAAAATATTATATTCAAAAATTGAAGGCAGCAGAGATGTGTATGTTAAGATGGATGTGCAGACATACTAGAAAGGATAAAGTAAGGAATGAGATCATTCGGAAAAAAGTAGGAATGACATCCATTAAAGATAAGTTGAGAGAAGACCAATTGCGATGGTTTGGACATATACAGAGAAGACCGAGAGATGCTCCATATTAGGAGAATTGAGGGATGGGGTAAGATATGTTAGAAGTAAAGGAAGGTCTAAGAAAATATGGATGGGGTGATTATTAAAGATATATCTCTATTAGATTTGGATGAGAGTAAAACAATAAATAGAAAGAAGTGGAAGGAGAGGATTTATGTGGATGAATACGCGTGGTCTTGTATTCGTTCATATAACCGACCCCCAATTATTTGAGATTAAACTTAATTTTTTTATTGTTGTTGTATTTATTTGCTTAAGAGATAAATCTGACTATTTGATTTTTAAACTATTCGTTTATAACTCTATTTTTTTCTAAAATTGATAATTATATCGATAAAATAAAGTTGTATCTATTAAATTTATTTTTTATCTTTTAAAACTATGTATCTTACTCTCTATACGAGTCATATACATACGAACAAAAATATAATTTGAATCAATTCATATGAGTGAATAATAATATATTATATATATATTTTACTTTTTGACAATTTCTTTATTTTATAATTTTTTTGCACCTTATTTCACGATTGTATTTTAAATTAAATTTACAATATTTTGCGTTCAATTATTATTATTGTTGTTGACAACTTGTTCAAATTGTATTTTATATTTACGTAACATGTTGTTTCTATAAAATTTATTACGAAAAGAAGGGGCAAAAGTCGGTTTCCTTCCTACCAAGTTTACTCTGGCTTTTTTTTTTTTTTTTAATCTAAATATTTTTTTTCAAGTGGAAAAAAGGATTGAATTACAATCATCCTTGTCCAATCCTTCAAACAAACACCAAGGTGGTCTTTCTATTTGTTTTTCTCCCCACCATTTCCTCTATGAATTGGAGAATTCGGTGGCGGTCGGGTCCCCCACCAGCATTACCCCTTCCACAAAAGCCAGGCCAACCACACTTGTTTAATACTATTATTTTATTATTTTTTAAAGAACCCACATTCTTGGTGTTAATATCAAAATTTATGATCATTTTACTTGTGTAGATGAGTCTTACTAATTATGCCATTCTCTATTATCTCGGTATCTTATATATGACAAAAATATAAGTTTTTGATATGAAAAAGTCTAGTAAAATAGTCAAAAGGCAATATTGGTTTTTCTTGAGCACTAAAATTAGAATATGCTATATTAATTTGGTAGATTGCAGTTGAAGATTAGAGGTAGAGAGAAGAGAGAAAAGCTTAATTATTCCTAGACAAGTAGGTTCCATCCATGGACTAATTAGGGTTGCTTGCGATGTTGCATTATTGCAATACTGTTATGTGTAGGATTCTCTACCAAGTTCTTTTGTACATTCAATGATAAAATAAAAAATTCCCCCTTAAACTTTCTTCTATTAGCATATTGCTCCCACGGATATCTAATTGCTCTATTTGCTCCTTTATTAAGTGATATACTTAGACTTTTATTACATATTACTCCACTTGAGTTAAATTTACTTATTATAAAAAAAAAAAACTCTAAAATCTGTGGATTTTTTGGGGAAAAAGAAACTAAAGTAGTCCTTTTTATTCTTTAAAATAATACATAAATTAATTAATATCAAGTTGTAGTGAGATAATAATGGCAAGGATAATTAAAAAACTCAATCGAAGAAAGTAAAATTTTGTCCATAGTAATTTAAAATCAAAACTATCTTTTATTGATGCAAATTGGAAAGTTTAAAAGGCTGTTAAAGCAACAGGATTTTGGTAGAGCCAAATTTGCTAATAGAAGAATATAAGGAGGGAAAGATGCAATTAACCCTATGTTCAATTAAATTCAAATAATGATTTTGAGCATATTTTGGTATGGAAAACAATTTCTCTCCATTTCTTTCTTCCTTGGAGGTAGGAACGGAATAAAAAATTTGAGATTGTGGGTATATTATATGAGAAAATATATTAAATGGTGATATTATAATTTAAAAAAAAATTAGATAATGAATTAATATTAAACCATAGGCGGCAAGAGCTTTAAATTAATCACTTGCAAATAAGAACTTAATTGTATGATTTAATAATAATAATAATAATAATAATAATAATAATAATAATAATAATAATAATAATAATAATAAAATCAATCATCTCATCAATTTTGTTTCTTTCTTTTCCAAATGTCATAATACTTTTGCTCATTTACTTTGCTAATGGATAAAAACAAGCCAAGTTTTTTTTTTGTTTTTTTTTTTGGCTAGATTAAAAACAAGCCAAGTTGTTCGATACTACATTCCACCAAATGTCCCCATCTATCCAAATTTGTGTCATGTTGTCCTAATCTACATTGTCCAATGTGATGCTAATCTTTTCAAAGTGAGATGTAATCTTTCCCTAAAAACATGATATTTCTAATCTATACCATCTTTTTTTGAATTCTCTACAATAAAAAATTAATTACCTAACTAAAATATGATCGCTCCGCTAAAAATTTAACATACAAATATATTCTTATCGATCCTAAAAAAATTTTAAAAACCCTTAATTTTCATGATTTAAAAGATAGTTCGTGTTTTACTTCCATACCCTTTTAGAACCCTTGAAAGTAATTCTAAAAACCAAATAGTAAAAGTGAAACCATGTTGTCAAAAACCTTTATGTTTGAAACCTAAGCTTCTAATTTACTCGCCAATAGAAGAAAAGATGTTCAACAACACAAGAAGATGTTCATCATCCCTCCTCATGTTTTGTCCCTTCTAAATGCTAATCCTATTACATTATGTATCTAAGAATATGCCTATTAGTTATCTTTTATCTTTCAATAAAATTTATTTCCTTTACACATACAAACACTTTAAAAAATGGTTTGATTATGAGTGTAATGAATTATTAAAGTACTCCTTATGAATTTGAATATCCATATCTTTATTTAAAAATATTCAAAACTAAATATTTATTTTCTTAACGTAAATATTTTTTCCCCCTAAACTCTCATAACTGACCTCATTCACTTTAGATATACAAGTTCTATTAACTCACAAGTCTCGCTATCCCTCTTTAATTAATAAGAGTAATATGATAATAATTTACTCAAAATTAAATACTCTATTAAATTTTAATTTTGAATCAAGTTAAGATATTCAAATTTGAACAAACAAAATAATTAGGGCGTAGGCGGATAAAAACTGATTTGAGATGAATTTTGTAAAAAAAATTAAATATGTGGGATGGAATGGAGTTAAAAAGGGGAGGATATAATGTATTGTAAGTAGATAACAGTTTTTGGGAATACAAAAATTATAAAAAATAATACTCTATTTGTTCATGAAACCCTTTGTACATATATTAAAAGTGTTGAAAATAATATTACAATTTAAATAAAGTTTCTATTCTATCTATATTAAAAATGGAATAGTTATTAGTTGGTAAAAATTCTCAAAAAGTTAGAAGAAAAAAAAGTTTTAAAAAATTGTATAGTTGACTTAGAATAAATAAGGATAAAATGAGAAAAAGTTAATTATATATATATATATATAAATGCCTATTTTGAAATAAATAAAAATTTTTTATAAATATTTATTTTGAAGCAAAAGAAATAATATATTTAAATTAAAAATTTTAATTTATAATACAGTTAGAAAATTCTAATCCCCTTAAAACCTTAATAAAAAATAAAATTTTCAAAAGAAAGGGTGTAAATTGTAAAATCCTAAAATAATCCCCGTCATTGTGTGGTGTAGTGGGGTCCACCTCCTAGAGGGAAAAAGGTTTGCGTATGTGCCTCGGTCCTCTCTTCTTTCTTCCCTTGGTCCTTGGGGTTAAACACACACTACAAATGAGATGAGATGAGATGAGATGAGATGCTGATGATAATTTGCAAATACGTGTTTTAAACTTCGAGTGTGCGTTTGAGAATTGTCCACCCCCATTTCTTGCAACTTCAGTTTCTTCAAAGGTACATTCTTTATTTTCATTGCTAACCATTTTCCCTGTTTTCGCCTAATTTTTAACCATTTCTTCGTATTCAATGCCTTTATCTGCGCTCAACTACTTATAAACTATGCACAAGGTTTTAGTTTATAGTTAATAATAATTCTTGATCGGTTTTCTGATGACCCAGCTTTTGGATTGCCTTCATTTTCACATTAGTCCTGTGTCTTCTTCTTGTTTCTATTGGACAAAGGCAAAGGAGGTAGAGAGAGAAAGAGAGAGTTCTAGAGAGGAGGAGAGGAGATGGGTAGGCTATTTGTGGTGACCCTTGAAGGGAAGATCTATAGCTGCAAGCACTGCGGAACCCATCTTGCTCTTTGTGAGGACATCATATCCAAGGTTTACCATCTCTTTCTTTGCGCATCAAGCAGATTCTGTTTTATCTTTGAGTGATGAGTAATTTTCTGCAAGCTTTGATTAGTTTTTCTTTTGTGATTTTGTTGGTATTTGTTGCTTGGAATTAGAATCTATGTGGGTTGCAGATGGACTGGATTTCTTCTAATTTTGACGCTTCGCGGACTGACTGTTTTCTAATGAAGACTTGCTTGATGAATATTATCCTTCGTTGGATATATTAATTTATGAAGGCGATCAGAGTCTCGAACTTTATGTTGCTTGAGGTTGATAATGATTATTTTTCCAAATTATAGTACTAGGGACTGAGATCAAGGTATCCTGCGGCGAATTGCTCAAATGGCCCTGAAGCGTAATGCTTTTAGATTTGATTGAACAATTAAGTTAGATTGCCTTGCAAAATTCAAACTTGATCTGGGGATCATAAAGGACTTCCTCAAGCCATATACCTAAGCAGCTGAGTTAACTCTGTTGTTTCATGTCAGCAGTTGCACAGGAAGAGTCTTCTTCTTGGCTTGATGTAATAATAGAAATTGCACAAGTGTATAAAAAAGTAAAATTTTCCAACCTGACCAATTTTTGTCCTTCTGCTAGTGTGTTTGGGATTGTAATCTAGTAAACTCAAAGCCACAGTTTGATCAATTGGATATCTTCAAGTTAGAGTCCTTAGTTTTTTTTTTCTTATCATTTTCCTTAATTTTACATACGTCATTTGTCTTCATATCTCTGCGCACTCTGCCAAAACGCTGTTAGTGAAATTTTCATGGTATGCGGTCATTTTCTGTTGTTCATCTAGACACTATACTTCCCTTGATTTGTTTTCATCACCTAAATGTGCTTCACCACTGCTCAGCATTGCTGGACTTTCATATTGCACAATTTCTGTATATATTTGTATTCAGGGGGTGAAATTGTGAAATGTGTATGTGACACCTGCATTCATAAGCTAGATGTGCTTCACTTCTGCTAAGCATTGCTGGACTTTCATATTACATAATGATTATATTTGGTTGTGTTCAGGGGAAATCTTGAAATGTGTATGTGACACCTGCGTTCTTACTTCCTTACTATTGCAGTTTTAGATCGCTTATCTTTTCAAGAACTTGATATGTGTGACATTTGCTGGGAACCAATGTGTACAGACTTTGTATCAAAATGAAATTAAATGAGGAATGCCTTGCTCATTGCTCTGTTGATTTGGCATTTTAGTTTTGTAAAATGTTAAAATCCAAATTGGTTTCCAATCTCTCTCTGTCTTGGGGAGTTTTGGTTATAAAAATATCTGACTTAGTGGTTTCCTTCTGTTCTTTCATTCAGTCTTTCCACTGCAGGCATGGGAAGGCTTATCTCTTCAATAAGGTGTAAGTTTTTCAAGCACACTCAGTACTACAGTTCAATAACAATTTATTGAAGACAAATGTGTGTTATTTTAACACTTGCTGAAGCCATGAGGTGATTTAACATGTATGCTGTTTTTTCCCTTTTCCTCAGTGTTATAGGATTTGCAGTTCTAAATCTTTTCTGAAGATTTTTACTCTTTTGCTAATGTTTGATTCTCCTTGTGGAAAGTTGGGAGGAGGGATAGTATTTCGCAGGGAAGGCTGAATTCAATCTAGGGCAAATTCTTTTAGTATCAGCTTTTGATTACGGAACAACTAGCAAAAGCTTTTGGTTATTAAAAACAACTAACAAAATAACATCTGTAAGGGGAGAAAGGGAATACTTGAGGCAAAGACATCATGCTCAGTAAGAGAGGCAGAAATTCAAATATGATGCTGTGAGGAATAATTGCAATTACCATTCAGGACAAAAGAAAGGAGGACAAGGAGTTCTTTCTGGGCTTGTTCAAGTTTTGTTAAACTTTGCATCACAATATGTCAATGCATTTCTCTGCCTTTTCTAGGATAATTAGTGATAGAAAGTTGATACTGTGGGGTCATCTCATTCGATGGAGGTTATACTCATTAGTATATAGGATCTGTCCCGGTGACTCATATTCCTGAATTCTGTTCACAAAAGACTTCCAAGTTACTTGTATGATTGCCATTCTTGTAATGTGCAAAATCAATAACTTTGTCTGTGCTTTTAACTCTTGTTAATTTAGGAATAACTAATTGTTTAGAAATGACTGATTTGCTTCCATATAGCTTAGTAAATCTAAAAAAGATGGAAGATGAATAATATTCACGATACCTAGCTGAGTTTGTTTCAAAGGTTGTCATGAGATTCGCGAGAATACTGCCAGCTGTGCTCCTGGAAGTGCAGGCTGATCTAGGCCGGATTAAGTCTGGTTCAAAGAAAAGGTACTGAGGGAAAGTTTTCATCTTGCATTCATTTTGACAGAGCAAATGTCACTGCTGGAGCAAAGGAAGAAAGAATGATGATGACTGGAATGCACACTGTTGCTGACATTTTCTGTGTCCGTTGTGGCTCAAATGTTGGATGGAAATATGTAAGTACTCAAGGCTGACTTTCAAGAATCACCCTTCACAAGAACCACTATTAAAGCTTTTTAAATGGTTATTTCAGGAAACTGCTCATGAGAAGAGCCAGAAGTACAAGGAAGGAAAATCTGTCCTCGAGAGGTCAGTGAATAACTAGATTACAAGTTCTGATATCATTTCTGAAGCACAAGATGAATTTGGCCGGCTTTTAATGAATGAGCAGGTTTAAGATCTCGGGCCCTGAAGGAAACAACTACTGGGCAAGTCACGAATCTTATGTGGGAGGAAGCGATGCTGATGATGTTTGATTACCAATGAATTCAAATAGGACTCCAATTGTACATTCCTTAACAACCCAACTTGCATCTACCAAACTGCTGCGCTCTTTAATTGGTAATTCCACAGTTAGCCCATTCCTTAGCTTGCTGAAGGGCATCGTCTATTAAAATCCATTGTTCATAATTTTACATTGATGTCTGAATTTACGTAACAACATTGATTGCAGTTTCTATTGCTCCTTTGAACTATTCGTCAGCTCTTGCTTTTTTGTGTTATCCAGTGTTGACGTGAGTACTTAGGTAACCAAATGAGATTCATTTTGAAGAAACTTAAAGGGGAATTATTTTAGCATTATATGGACGTGTAAGTCTCCTCCACATACCAATAATGGTTAAAGACATACAAATGAGGCTTTCCACCCCCCCCCACCCCGCTCCCACCACCGCCTCCATACCAAAAAAAAAAAACAGGGGAGAAAAAGAAGAGATTCTTTAATCCAAACAAAAAGTATGCACGTATATCCAAACAAGCATTTGATGATTGAAAGGTGATGATCTAGTCAGAAGAAAAATAAAAATAGTAAAACGAGGAAATATTTGGATACACCAAAAAGGAAAAATAAAAAAGGGATTGAGAGAGTTACAAAGGATTGTGAAATTAGAGAGATTCAAACGTTAGAGATAAAAGAAACATAGGATAAAACTGAAGCTTGAGGCAACGTGGTTGTGTTTAGTCCAAGAATGCAACAAGAGCTTTTTAATTTGGACCTTATTCTGATAGCTGAGTTACACTTTGCCAAAGAAAATGCAGTTTGGAGCAATACTTCTTCTGAACCGTGTCTTTTGGGCCTCGTGAGAACCATGATAAGTGGGTCCGTAGTGAGCTTGGTCCATTCCAGATGCATATATCCAATTCAATGGGTCGATCAGGCTGGGTGGATCAAACTAGTGGGCCTATTTAAGGATGGAAAGCTTCTGCGTTTATTCTGAGAAGATAAATTGACGGATTTTATCCTTTAATATTTTTATTTTGATGTGATTGGTTCTTATTTTTAATTTTTAATTTTTTAAATTCTTCATAAATTTTCATACAAATTATTTAGTCATTCTAACCCAATTTCGATAAGTTAATTAGTTAATTCAGGCGTTGATTATTTAAGGAAAGACCAATTTGTCATTTTACTGTACACCTACATAAAAATAATAAGATAAATTGATGAGTTTAATCCCTAAACTTTTTTTTTTTGACATCATTGATCTCTATTTTTTTTAAACTTTATAGGTCCTCTATTTTTTTTGACACATTAGATCCTTCTGACCAATTAAGTGATAATAAAAATCTATTATCAAACTCATTTTAATTAATTAAATACTTAATATTATTTTTTATCAAGTATACTTAATAAAATAAATAAATAATTAATTAATTTTAAGTGATTAACTATATCACAATGTTGCTTTTTAACTCCATATAATTTTTTATAAAGTTTAAAATCATACTTATACGTTTTATTTATAAATTTATATTATAAATTTAATCTAAGTATATACTATTAAGGTAAATTTTGAATTTGAAATTAAAAGATAGAATTTGAAAAGTAAATTAATTATAATTTATTTTTACACTATATTTTATAAAAATTAAATTAAATATAAAATAATAATAATTAGATATAATTCAAACTTTAATAAATTTCATTTTACTTAATGCATTTGATAATAAATTCTTATTATTATTTAATTGATTAATATGTAGTAATCATATTATAAATTTTAAGTGAAATAAAAATTATTTAAATTTGAAATCTAAATATGTTATATGCTAACTAATTATTATTTTTTGTATTTAATTTAAATTATAATAAAATATAATATAAAAATAAATTGTAATTAATAAATATTTATATTATATTTTTAAAAATTCAATATATAAGTATTTAAAGTTTGATATTCAAATTTCACTACAAATAGATCTGAATTAGGATTCATTTGATAAAATTTAAATTTAAATATTTAAGTATTGAATTTTAAAAATTGAATTCTAAAATTTGAGGTTTGAATATGAAATCTGAATTAATTATAATTTATTTCTACATTATATTTTAATATAATTTAGATTAAATATAAAAGAATATTAATAATTAAATAAGTATTTAATTTATTCAGATTTCAAACTTAAGTAACTTTCAATTCACTTAAAATTTATAATAGGATTTCAGTATGTTTTAATTAATAAAAGTTTTAATTAATGAAGTGACAACAAAAATCATTATTAAATGTACTTAAGTAAGTAAGTATCTTAATATTTTAATATTTTAACTTTAAAAGTGGCCGGAAAAACCTAGTATGTCAAAAAAAAAAAGAAGAAGATAGAGTACCTATAAGTTTAAAAAAAAAGAATAGGACCAATCATGCCAAAGCGAAAAAGTTCAGGGATTAAAGCCACCAATTTATCTTTTTTTTTAGGTGAGTGTACAGTAAAATGGCAAATTTACCCTTCCTTATATAGTTAACGTCGGAATTGACTAGTTGACTTGCCAGAATTGGGTCGGAAGGACCAAATAATTCGTACAAAAATTTATGGAGGATCTAAAAAGTTAAAAATAAAGAATAAGGACCACTCATATAAAAAAAAAAATGTTTAAGGATGAAACCCGCCAATTTGCCTTATGAGAATGTGTGATTCTTTAGCACAATGTTTTCACAAGTAGACTAGACATCGAGTCAAAAAATTTACTGGTTCACAGTTTAATAGTTTAATTGTAATTACATTGTAAAATTGAACTGGTAATATTATAATTAAAAAATTAAAAATATATTTATTATAAAAAATAAAATTAATTAATAATATAATATAATTCAAATCTATAAAGGCATAAACATTTAAGTCTATAATAATACAATGTATTAAAATGGCAAATTACAAATAACATAAATAATTTAAAACTATAAAATTAAAAGTAATTATTCTTTATTAAAAACACATAATTTCAAATTTTACTCCGTTAATTTATTTTTGAAATATATTGATTGAATCAGTAACAGGCAGATCGGTTTAACGGTTTATTAGTTAGACTAATTGGTTCAAAATATTTTGCGCAATTTAGAGTGATTTTAGAAGAAAATAACTTAAAATATTAAATCGAACCTTACAATCTGACTAACCAATCTAGTTAGATTAAAAAAACAATGCTTTAGCATATACAATTGCTAATTGTGTGCTTTGACCCAAGATTTCCATTGTTATTCCCTCCCAAGGTCCCCAAGCACTCCACCCGCCCCGCCCCGTCGGGGGGTTCATTCACGGCTCGAGCCTTTGCGATAGGAGTCGCACTGATGAAAATTGGAGGGAATTCCTGATGAATTGGATGGCTAACAATGTATTTGCAAAAATGGAAATAAAAGATTTGAAGAAAAAGTTAGCTTGGCAAGGTTTAAAGTGTATTTAGAAAGAAAAAAAAAATTCTTTAAGATAAATTTATTTAATTATAAAAAATATAAAAAAAATTAGTCAATTCAATTCCTTATCTTTTTTATTTTATAAGGTTAATTTTTTTTTTTCAATTAGATAAGTCACTTAATTATTTTTAAAAAAAAACTTAAATGGTCATTTTGGTCTTTACGATCACCGTCCAATGGACAATTTTGTACTTTACTATTCATTAAAAAAATATTTATTGATTTAATCCCTTAATATCTATGATTTAACAGTTGGGGTCTCTTTTCTTTTTGCTTAACCTTTTAAACCTCCTAACTATTATTTTTAGTCGATTTTGATCTCTTTTTTAACGATCTCAATAGCGATATGTATAATGCTCCCATACAAGGAAATAAACTATAAGGATATTTAAATAGTATAATTTAATTGATTTACAAGAATTAATTTGATTCTAAATTCTAAATCTTAAATACTAAAAACTCTAATGCCACAAAACTCTAAACCCTAATATCTAAATTCTAGAAATTCTAAATTAAATCGACTTGCATGTTCATTCCTATTCATAACATAATATTTAAAAGAAATGAATATATGCAAATATCAACAAACACACATAATGATTTGTGACATTTAAGTATTTTTTTTAAAGAATAAGTATTCCTTTGTCTACCAACTAAATATGTAAACATGTTTTTATTTGATGTTAACCATGCAATAGTTATATTTCATTTATTCCATTTGAAATATCAATTAAAACGAAAGTACACAATTCTTCTAAGCATGAATTGGATGAAATATTTGACAATTAATAATTTATTGAATATTGAATTACAAAAATGCATTAAACCGCATGTATTTTTGGCTTACGTTTATTAGGCCAAATTCAAACAATAGTAATAGTAATTGCTCTTGTTTTTTAGTAGATAAGGAAATTCACATTTTATTGCCTAATATTTCGTATAAATAAAAAATTATACAATATAATCAATAGATGCTAATAAGTTGAATTATCACATCTTTCATTGTAAACAAATTGAATATAAATTATATGTGCGGCAATAAAATGCATATTATTATTTTTGGTATGTGCGAGAATTTTTAAAACAATTACAATAAATATTTATGAACAATATAGATGTTATTTGAAAAGGAAAATTAGCATTTTTAGGATTTAAACATGTGGGGAGAACCCTTTTTTTAGAGTTTAGAATTTCTAAGATTTAGGTATTAGAGTTTAGGGTTTAGGATTTAGGATTTTTAGTGTTTAATATTTACGATTTATGATCAATTTAATTTTTATAAATCAATTAAAATATACTATTTAAACATCGACTTATTTTCTTGTATGGGAAGCATTATAAATATTGCTAGTGAAATTGTAAAAATAGGGATCAAAATCGAAAAAAAAATAATAGTTAGAGAACCTAAAATATTAAACAAAAAGAAAAAGAACTTAAACTACTAAACAATAAAAGTTAAGAGATTGAATCGACAAATATTTTTTGAAGGACAATTTTCAAATTAGTCCTGGAAAGTATGATATTTTCTCAATTTGTTTCTCAACAATATATTTTTTCCTATTTATTTCAACTCATATAAATTTTTTCTTTTTTTTTTACTTTCTTGAAAATTTTCTAATTCATAATATATATATATATATATATATATATATATATATATATTTGCATGTTTCTTTTAACTCATAAAAATATTTTCTTCCTTCCTTTTTCTTATAATTCATCTAACAAATATTTTTTTCTTTTCTTTTGGCTAGTATAAATTTTTTTATGTTTGTTTTTTCTTTTAATTTCTATAATTCATATTTTTCTCAAAGATATATTTTTTTATTTCTTTTAATTTATAAAAATCTGTTCACTTTCCCCTATATTGTTTTCTATAATTCATATATTTTTCTTAAAGATATTTTTTTTCCGTTTCTTTTAACTAATAATTTTTTTCTTTTTTCCCTTTATTGTAATTAATTTAATTTATATTTTTTCGACAACATATGTTTTTTTCATTTATTTTAATTCATATAAAATTTTATCACTTCAGAAATATGAACTAAAATAAGCAAGAAAAGCATATATTGTCAACGAGAATATAAATTAAATGAATTATAATATAGAAAAAAGAGAAAAAATTATGAATCAAAAGAAATGAAAAAATATCTTTAAAAAAAATATGAATTATAGAAATTATACAAAATAGAAAGTAAAAAAATATTTATATGAGACAAAAGAAAAAGAAAAAATATATCGTCATCCCGAAGGACTACTTCGAGACATTTTTTCATATTTTTAGGAACAAAATTAAGTAAAATAATTTTTAATAGATTTGATTGAACTTATTGCATATTTTCAAAGATCAATTTAAAAATTATTCTTTTTAAATGAATAATAAAATACCAAAAATTATCATTCTCATTTGACGGTAATAGTAACGAAAACGATCAAAATAACTATTTTAATTTAAAAAATAATTAGGAAAAATAACTAATTAAAAATAAAGAAAATGTGCCTAACACTAAAAAAAAAAGTAAAAGTCTAAATTGACTAATTTTTCAATATACAAAGTTGAAATAAAAAATTTAAAAATAATAATATAATATAATATAATATAAAATTATTAAAAAATACCATCAAACTATTTATATTTCACAATTTATATATTTTATTTTTATAATTTTTTATATCATCAATAAATTTTATATACTTTAAAATATTCTTCTACCGTTCCAAACAAAAATTTTCAGTAAAAATTAATACGTATTTAGTAAAAATTACCACAATTTTACTCTTGATAACTTACTCACATGACCAACACGTACTAATTCTCATCGAAAAATCTTGTCTAAAATGATAAAAAGATATTTTAAAATAATATAAAAATGTATAAAAAATAAAAATAAAAATAATAAAATATAAATAATTTGATGATATTTTTTACAAATTTTCTTATAATATAAGTATATAATAAATTTCAAAAATAAAAATTATCTAAATTAAATTAAAATTTTGAATTGGAAAGAATCCAATTCAATTATACCCTTAATAATTATAGGAGAGAAAAAGAAAGAAATGGAAGGAAGGATGGACGGGATCTAAAAGATGGAACGAAGGATGGGATCCAGAGTCTACAAAACTAGTTACCTCTGCAAAATTGGGGAGAAATGAAAAGAACCCAGTAAAAACCCCTTCTCTCCCTGCCACCGCTCCCCCCCCCCCCGCCCCTCTTCTCCTCCTCTTCCTGTCATTTTTTCACTCAAAACTTAAATTTTCTCTCCAAAACACCCAAACCAGGCCAAATATAGCAACAAAAAATTCCCACACAGACACTCCAAAGAAAATATAGCATCGACTATTTATCTCTCACAAATCGTGATCCAACAGATTTCCACCTGCGTGAGAAGCCTATTTAAGCGCAGTCACATAAAGGACTTAAAAATTCCCGCCGACAAAGATATATAGATAGAGAACGGTAAATAAATTACTTTGAGAACGAGTATTTATGATTTGAATCCAGATCTGGTCATAAGGTGTATCCACAAAGATTCTGAATTTTTCTTAACAAAAAAGGCAAAATGAAACCGAGGCATCTCAAGAAGAAAACTGATCCGTCACCTCAAATTTAAAACGGAGTTCATCCAGAGATTAGAGGCCAGCTGACACAATTAAAAGACTTGGAAGATTACTCATCCAGTCGTAGGAATATGTGCCTTCCATTACCTCCCAACAAAACAGCAGCTAAACAAAAAATTGCCCACTGCTCAAAGTGCAAAAGACAAATGGCTAGAAATTTTTACTGTAGCCCGTGGTTCATGGTTGAGCTCAAGTTTTCAGGAAAAATGAATCATCTTTTAAGATGAAGACAGACATTTCAAAGAATCCTATCTGGAACATGAAGCTTATGGTTTAACCCTTGCTTTAAGTGCAGACTTACACAACATAAAATATATAACATCCTTGGATGGCAGGGGGAAGAAGGAAAGGCTCTCTAAATCCTTCTTCATCAATAAATAGTAGTTCCTAGTTGCAAGCTTCCAGGACAGTCTCTTACCAATAGACATTGGATGAATAACACGTCAGCCTGATGAATACACCATTCGCTTAGAGAGTTCTACCCCCACAGCCCTCACATATCTTCGCAACTGGGAATCTATATACTTCCTCTCACTGGGGCCAAAAGCTTGACATAGTTCCTTCAAACAGAAGCAAACATCTAAAGTACATCATCTACAAGGCCAACAGTCAATTATTCTCAGGTTTCCACTATTTGTGCTTCCAGTGTAGAATAGCACCTATAGTTAAAAAATTCTACGAATAAAAACATTCTTAACGAGTCAGAATTGTTCAGTCTACCTCCAGCATTGGCAAATATTACAGAAATATTTTAAAACATGAAGAAGTCATACCACTTTCCAACCAGCTTTCTATTGTTGCCTTTTTCAATTTTGTTTTCTTGACAGCCATCCACAACATCAATTTTATGTTCTGATTTGATTCATGATATGTGTACTCCAACACAATGTGCATTAGCAATTGACACCTCCCTCGTACAGTAACATTTCTTGTTCTAATTAGCATATTCAAAAGACTAATGTAACACAATATCAATTGCGTACCTTGTATCTTAGACGAGCTGACCTCAATCCAATCAGTACATTACCAACATCTCCATCCCCTATTTCTGCCGAAGAGGAAGAGCCAGCTTCTGGATCTGATTCATCATCAGAGTCTTCAGAATCAAGCTCAACCATTTCCTCATCCCCATTAACAAAAGTGTCATTCTTTCCTTCATGAAAAAGGTCTCCATATTGCTCTTCCATATGGTCTTCAAGAACAGAAGCTGGCAATGTATCTCCATTTTTAAGAGTGGCATAGTCAGATAAAACTACATAACGTTTTTTGTCGAGCAAAGGCTTTGCAATATCAAATGGAATCCACCTAGCGAAAGGAAACAGCCATCAGAAAATAATCCAAGGGCATATAAGTTATGGTGGGTTGTAATGCTATGTCCATGCCAAATATACTGCAATCATCAGTTAACCGCTAGAAGGGCCATATATCCAATTTGGCAAAGAGGGGGGTGGGGGGTAAGGGCTGGGTGGGGAAAACATGGCTTCCAGTGGAACTTAAGTTGCTACCACGTGAATCTGAGAAGTGATTTTGTTATTGTGACTAAGCATGTATATAACACACAAATAGCAAAATCTTCCATTCTAAATTTAGTGTTCATATTTTACAATATATATCCCAAGAATTCAAATTTAGAACTCAAGGATTAAGCAAAATTGGAAAGGCTCCACTTATTCACAAACTCCTAGTTATTTAACCTAACCTTTCAACTTCTAAACATTAATTTTTGCATGGGCCATTAGGCACCATTTCAAAATTGTTTACTCCATCCTGCATTATGTAGATCATAGGGCACAAAGAAGCACAGGTCTGTGATATATCCTGACAGGCAAATCTTATGGAGCTGAAAGAACATATTACTTAAAAGCAACCATTCCATAAAGAGTCCAATGGTGAGAATGTTTGGCAAGCATTTCCCGATTGAGAGATACATCCTTACATACAAGAGCAGCTAAACTATTAGAACTTTGCAAAAACATAAAGATGCACATGAGGTGCTCAAAATGTCAATCATATGGCAAGAAGCACAAGAAACAATGCATTTATACCAACAGGAACTTACTGGTAGCGAAGAGGACAAAGAAGTTCAGATGGTCTATATGCCGCTTTATATCTCATTTTATTACAGGAGTGAATATAGTAGCCAAGATAATAGTACTGCAGACTTGGACAATACGCCTGATTCTTTTCAACCCATTTTATTTCTTCCAGGGCTGAAAACTTTCCCAGTGATAAGGAGGCAAGGTCTGGGTCCCAGAATAAATACTTACTAGACAAACATTTAGGAAGAATATCTATTACACCAACTGCTATTAGCTGCCCATCAACCACATACTGCTGATGGAAAGAGCCAAACCCAGAAGGAGGGACAGTACCATCACCAGCTGGAGGAACATACACCAAGGGTGTGTCAACCAAAAATTTACGGTATGAACTTTCACTGACACGATCTGGTGCATCATTGTGCACCTTAAGTTGGTATTCCCTATACAAAGAATACTCTTCTGGATCAAAACTAGACCTTTTTAAACGAATCTCGAGCTTCCTTCTCTTGACTCGAGGAGTTCCATCACTTTTATTCGAGGAGCTCTCTTCCACAAGAGTTTTTGTAGGACATTCCTTTGTTGTTGTCTCGCTTCTGAGTATGTAATTAAGACATCCTTGGTTTGCAGTAGAATAAAAATTAATGTAACCATTACAAGCTCTGATTAACAAACCACAAGATTCTGTTATCTGGTTTAGATGCCCTACTAGTATTTCTGCAATCATTTGTGGTGTAACTTCTGCAGACTGCCCATTTTCCTTTTCACTATTTTCAAGGCGAATATCCTTCTTTGCTCTTCGTAAAGCAGCAGAAATCTGGAATGAGATATTGCTGCAGAACAATAGTTGCTCTGACTCTTCAACTAGTAACTTTCTTTTTGCTGGTGCAACTTTTTTAACAGAAGCTTTTGGAAATTGAAGATCCAAAGGGAACTTCCCATTTTGAATGCATGCTTGAACTGCTAAATCAATTTGGTCTGACAAATGACAAAATAACTCTTCAGCTTTTTTCTTTTCTTCACAGTTACTTTCTGAGGACTCCTGTCTCTCGGAGTTTGAACTTTCATTTTGGAAATTACGGCTAGATCCCTTTGTAGGAGTTGGCTCATCATATGACTTGTCTCCTCTTTTCATGTGAAATGTGCCATCGAGAAACCTGAAAGTGAGAGATCCTCGTTTAATTGATTGAAGTCTAACAATATATTTTATCAAGGCAAACATATTTCATTTGACTTTTGAGAGCAACCGGGAACCTTAGCCTATGTTTGGTTTGCTGAGGGGGAGGGGAAGGGAGAAGGGTAGTGGCACCTTTACTTCCACTAAGGGAAGTAATATCATTTACTTTTATTTTGTTTGGCATGAAGAAAAGAAGAGGTAGAAGGAGAGGGAAGAAGAGAGAGAATAATTAATTTAGTTTACTATTTTATCCCTCGTTATCTATTTTGTTAAAATTTTTAATGTTACAAATAGAGTCAATGTTGTCATTAATTGCTCCCACTTTATTTTCTCTCTCCCAATGCCTTCAAATTGGGAGGGGAGAAAATGCTGATGTGGAGGGAGAGTGGCACTCCACAAACCCCCCCCCGGCGGGGATTTACTTCCACAAAACAATCCAACCAAACATAGCCTTAATATTTGATGCACTAAGAAATTAGCCAAAGAAAATCCCCATGGACCAGTATGTTAGTTTCAGGGAAAACAAAGAAAAGAAGCAAAGGAAATAAAGGTATATTTCCAAATTCAACAAAGAGAGAGGAGGAAAGCATTTGAGATAGTTTTGATGATGTTTTTCCTAGTAAGCCATATCCTAGTTACTCATGGAAAAGGTGAAATCTAGTCTCAAGTTTAGTATATATATCCCACAGAATTAGGTGGATATTTACAACTATTGTCATCATCTCCTCTATTACTACTGATGCATTAGTAAAAGGAGTGCAGTAAGAATTGGAATTATGATGGATAATCCTTTGACTCTAAAGCATATACAAACACATATATATACCCTTTATCTTGTGTTTGTGAGCAGCACATTAGTCTATGTCAACTTCATGCCAACATTCTTAAAGACATAAATGGAGACGAAAAAGGTTGCAAATGAAAGGACCTTCGCATTCGTTTAGCTACTCGAACTTGATCCTTTGAAGGAACAAATTCACTTGCTTTGAGACGGATTGTATAAGAAGGGCAACAAGTCCGTGCCATCTCAGGTTTGTATAAGAAGCAGCCAGATCTCCTCCAACCTCTGTCAAGAAGAGCTACAGAAAAGACAGACTTCACTATAATCTAACCAACTAGATCAGTCAAAAAAAAAAAAAAAAACCTCCGAGTATAAGACATAAATATTAAAGCAGAAGCTATGGGGAAAGCAAGAAGTGCACAGAACTTTCCAATTCTGCAACTAATGCCTTTATTCTAACCATTCCACAAACAATAAAATAAAGAATATTCTAAAGCATTTCTTTGCAGAATTTGTTAAGAATAAATGAACTTTCAGCAAAAAGACCACTTAACAAAATATACTTCTAGTTGGATTTGTAATGTTAAACCATTTCAAAAGATAATGCAAAAATTAGTTAAAGAAACAAAACCTTTGTATTTGGTTATCTACTCAAATCGAAATCAACCAACTTCTGATTATAATTTTTGTCTTAAATGGACATTAAATTGCTTCAAACATGATCCAATCGTGAAAGGCAATTAGATTGAAATGGCACCCAAATAAACATCCTGAAAAGAATGTTAGAGCAATTAACAAAAATGAAGTGTGGACAATAGAGTTAAACAAATTTGCATGACTTTGCAAATCCATGAAAGGCAATCAGATGGAAATGGGACCAAAATGCCCATCATGAAAAGAATGTTGTAGCAGTTAACCAAAATCAAGTGTGGACAATGGAGTTGCACAAATTTCACATGAGTTTGCAAATCCCTGCAGCCAACAAACAGCAATGAAAAGTTCATTGCGTTTAACTTGGAATTTCTAACATCAATAGCCATATCACAGTCACCAAGCTTTAAGTCTGTTTTTGTAAATATCTGAGAAGGGACAGATGAGAGGTCATAATAGATTTGCCTTTTTAAGTTAAAAAATGAAAGATCTTAGTCATAACATGGCGTACCACACCAAAACTCTGCAGAGACATATATTCAAACTCTTGCGGCCAATTATTCAACGAATGTAACTTAGGTAAACCACATAAATTGACTAATCAAGCAATGTGGAAAAATTCCTATAGTCCTGTGGATACTAAGCTGTACTACTAAGTAACACATCTTTAAAGAGGCAACAATACAAACCTTGATAGTCATCAACTGTTAGACTGTGCGCCTGTAACCCTGAAGATTCAAATAAGCAAATTTCAGGGAGAAAGTTGCACAAGAACTATCAATGAGTTGCAATAACAATCAGAAAGAACAAAAAGTAAAATTTAAAAACAACAGATCTGAAACATCCCAGAAATAGAAATTCCCATAAATTTATCCTGTGATATTCTTATCAGCAAATAAACTTCAAAAGCTTTTGGGAAAATTTCATAGCATTCTATTAGCATGTTGCAACTCACTTCATTGCTTTAAGAAGTAAATCTAGGGGTTGGAAAAGAACAAACATAAAATTTAGCAAGACACTGAAACGTGCTGAAAAGAATATTAAGATTTTCCATGTCCAATACATTGGGCTTACATTTCCTCTCTTTCCTTTTGGCTTTACCATCCGGTATTTCTTTATGGAGATTAACATGATAATATGCAGGTACATTGGAAGTCAGTTCCATTGTAAGTTTTCATGTTTTTTTTCCTGAGTGTTTCTCATGGTTATGATAAATTTCCCTTTTCCACTTCCTGATAAGATGCCTATTGATTATCAAAAAAAGGTCACCCTCAGAACTAAGGCTCAAAACTTTCACGATAGAAAATCGCACAAAACATTTCTAATGCAATGATCTTTGATCAGACCAAACAAAAAATTAGATACATCACTTCAAAAAGGTTTAGAATTCCAAGTGGAATTTCTGTATTCGCCTATTATTTTCTATTATCGTTTGCTTATTTCTTTCTGTCATTGAATATTCTTTTTTTTTTTTTTTTCCTTTGGGGGTGGGGTGTTCATTACTCAATATTATTTAAACAAAGATTTGATTACACTGTTGACCCAGTCAACTAAATCTTCTGGATTGACCAAAGTAAGATCACCATTTCGTGCAGGCTTAGAGTCCCTTGAACAATGACAAGAGGGATAATTGAAAGGCACTTTGGAATGTGCATGATTACACTGATTCTCATATAATATTACAATTAGCGAGGGTTAGTTGTCTCATAAACTAAAATTTGAACCATGATTAACCTTAACCATATGTTTGGACCAAAATTAAGAGTATGTGTGAACATCTTTGCATATCTAGATGTGTATGAAGAATGACCTCATACACCCGTGAACAGAGCATGAAAACCATTCCATTCATTTAAAAAAAGCTTGTGCAAATATTGGATTTGGAGCATAAATATATCATGGCAATAACAAAAGGAGCTGGCAAAGAGTATATACATCAGAGGAGAAAGGCTTATCTTTCTCTGTCTCTATCTCTAAAAGGTATACACATTCTCTGTTCCTAAAGAAAAACATAACATTCAACCACTCTCCCCATAAAACAAAGAATTAGTAACTAAAGTCCACAAATACTTCAACTGAAGTTAGCTATTGATATTTTGGTATTGTTTTCTAAAAGCATTTCCGTGCTGGACTCCAAAACTAAGTAAAATGGGAGAACAGATATTTCTGCTCCATGACATGAGACATAACATTGCTCATATGCAGGCCAGCATATACATAAAGAAAGCAGATTGTACGCACGGATGTTTTATTGCTTCATGACATAGTTCACCTCTTTGTCATGCATCAGAACAATCCTAATTTGCAAATTATATTTTATAGGAATATCCTTTGCCTGTACATAATCACTCCCACCTCAGACCCAGATATCCATAAAATCGAAAAAGGTAATGAAGATGGATTCAGATTTTAGAAAAGAAATCACAAGCAATGTTGTGCAAATATCAGAAAGTTATCATTTTCTTTCAGTATAAAATGCCACCCAACTATCATCTCTAAAACAATGAATAATAATTTTAACCAACATTTTCACCAGCAAAGCATGATGTTTAAGTCTTTAAAGAGTAAGAAGGCTGAATGTTGCAAAGCTTGTTAATGCAGCTTCTCTGGAAACCATGATGTTTGACACTTGGTTCTTTTAGCAATACACCCTTACAGGGGTTGATAATATTAATTGTTGTTACACTAGTTGCTCATCAATGCCACTTCTTTCACAGAACCATTTAAGCATACCCTTCATCCAGGCTAGCTCAATTCAGAAACTAGCAATTTATTCCTTGGGAAGTCGCCAATCATTTTTGCATAATTAACATTAATGAGACTAATATACCGTTAAAAATATATATTAAAAAAAAGGTCCAAACTTCTCTAACTTCACCCCCAAGAAATTCCCAAACCTTCCATCCTTTGCAATCCTCATCATACATCCATATGCTATATCAGTCCTCCGTGTTTGTGAAACTGGTACCAATTAAATTTACAGTATAAAGACCCAAAATAAGAACACGCATGCGGATAAACCTAAATAAACACATATAGGCATAGATGAATTAAAAATTCGATGCAATCGGGAGCCTGACCGTGGGAAATACTTGTGTAACCAGCGGATCTACAGTAGCCGCAAGAGCTTCGATGGCGCCCAACATCGACGACGCTACTCTCACCTCTGACGTTACTTCCACCACTGCTATTACTAGTGCTAGCTTCGCTTCTCATCTTCTTCTTTTCGGCCATTTCTCACCGATATTTATGCAGAACAATCCCAGCCACGAACATATACAGAATTTAAATATATTCAAAAAATCGCAAACTGGAATCAGCACAGGTAAACATATGACGATTTGTAGAATAAGTTTCTCTGCAATTAAGGACGATCCGTTCCAGAGAAAGATGGTGAACAGATGGACTTTTTTGTCTAAATGGGCGACGAAATATTAAAATTGGGCCAATCCTCTACTCTGTTTCCATCTCCCTCTCGTCCGCCGCCGCGGGAAATTCTTATATGGATCCGGTTCACCGTGGACCGGATGCTTTGAATAGTACATTATATACCGTGTGAATTATATATTTTTAAAAAAATATAATATTTTAAAATAATAATCCAGAATGAATTTAATCCATATAAAATTTTTTTCACAGAGGCTCAAATATTCAGCGAATAATTCCGAAAGCGGAATCCGTCAATGAGAAACTTCTTGAAGCGGGGAATACCAGAGCGCGGAAGCGGATGAAGCATGTCAAATCGATGATTCTAGCCTTTTTGGTACACGCCGCTTGGATTTGTGTAAATGTGTTACAAGTGTTAATAAATGTTTTTTTAGTAAAACGTCAACGTTTAAAGTTGCGGCACAATTTAGAATCCCTTCGTTCTATAATTGAATTATTCATATTTTTATTTTAAAATAAACATATTTTTAAATCTAAATTTTGGTATTTAATCGCTACAAATTCCATGAACTTATTGATGTTACTATTAATCTCTCAAACTATTTGTCTATAATTAAATACTCTTTTAAAATTTTTGACAGATTAGGATAGAATATTATAATTAGATAAAGATTACATTGAGATAAATTTATTTGAATATAATAAAAAATAATTAAATATGTAAGGTCAGGTGGAGCCCAATATAGATGTATTTTGAGTAAATGATAGTTTTTTAAAAATAAAAATAATTTAAATTATTATTTTAAATTAAAATTAAAATTTGAATTGAGATGATAAGCATCCCATTTACACCTTTAATTTTATGTTGAGAAAGTAATAAAACAATCGATCTATAGTAAAAATAAGTGTTAAATACAAAAAATCCCGTACTCTTACTTAAATGACAATTAGAAACCTGAAGTTTTAATTTCGACGATTAAGTACCTCATGAGCTTTCTGTTAAATGATTGTTAACGGAATTATCAAAAAGTTTGATATAACCTTAAAAAAATTGTATTTCCAAAAATACCCCTCACGAAGGTGGGAAATCAACAAATACAGACAACACATAATGTAGGGAAAGAATAAAAAAATTTCCTAATCCCAATGAAATCCTGCATTGTCGTTAATACCAAAGAAATTGAAGACCAAACACTTCCATTCTATCCCAAATTCGGCTGAGGAAAAAAAAACCAATTTTATTCTTCAATTTCTCTTGATTTCTATTCCATTTTTAAGAATCGATCATCTGTGAGTACAAACTTTGGAAGGTCAGTGGTATATCATCCCATTATGCTCATTGTCAAGGCAAAAAGAAATGCCCTTTGTGACTGGCAGCGTGCAAATAGTTATCGATTCAATTTTCGATTGTATAATTTAGTTTTTGTTCGATTTTATATTTTTGTCAGCACAATCAAACCGAATCGAATGGTGAATAAAACTGAAACAATCGAACTGAAATTTTTCGGTCGGTTCGATTCGATTTAATTTAAAATCGAAATCCAATTGGCACGTGCATTAAACAACAAGCACGTGACATCCATTAAAATTCAAATCCAATATAAAGAGCCCAAAATATTAAAATTGGCTCAATACACATTATCCAATCTAATCATTGTAACCAATAGGTCCAATACCATTACATTTATATTATATAGGCATAAAGAAAAACATTATATATCACATGATTCACATCAGTACTAGTAGCATTAAAAGCATTATAGAATGTCAGAAAACTTCTTCCTCAGTGGCCAAGCCAAGTTGATAAGTCACAACTGTTGCAGTCCCAGCAAAGATCAATTTCAATAGCTATCCAATTTTCCTTTCTGCTACCTCTTCAATTGATCGCTCATCTAGCATCCACAAAATGTACACAAGACAACATTAAAAATTCACATGCCATCATTTTTAGTAAAATGTTTCAGTTGCTTCATTATGTGTTTCAGTATATCATGCTAATACACCATCAAAAGATTACAAAGAACTTTAAGAAAAATGAGAGTTTTGCAAATATTAGTCCCATACTTGCTATAAGTGATATACTAATATCATATAAGTAACTTAATTATTTGGGTCAGTAGAGATACACTAGATCTGCCACCCTCAAAGATTGACAACAAATAAAGTAGAGAACTTCATCCCTTCCCCCAAACAATATGGTAATAGAAATAAGATAAATGACTGATAAATGATTGATCTTTCTGCTAATGTATATGATCATTCAAACCAGGTTGTAGTCATAAGATAAAGGCATAAGATAAAGGCTAACCAGGCTGTATATGATCACGCTAATGTATATGATCTTTCTGCAACAGCAGTCATAAGATAAAGGCTACAGCAACAGTCATAAGATAAAGGTATCTTTATAGTCATAAGATGTAGTGTTCAAATGCTGAAAATCAATTCAATGAACTACTGAACCTTTTTGCTACAGAATTTGGTTGGCTTCCCTAAACAATGCATTTGGTTGGTTAAAAATAGAAAGTTAAAAAAGTATAAAAACAAATAAGGCTTCCAAAAATGTAGCAAATGTAAGACCTGCAGTTTTGAGAGAGAAAACTTCAGGTTAGCACCAAAATTCATCCAAACATCATATACCAATATCTTCATCTAACATGCTCAATGTCTTCATCCAAACATCCAAACATCATCCAATATCTTCATCCAAACATCCAGAAATGGGACCATTCAAATTGCATCATATAAGTGTAAAAGAAAAAGTAAATCAATGAGAAAATAGAGATATGTCTATAAACTGAAATGTGTATTATAGTTAAACTCCAACAACATATAAGTCAAATCTCCTATTCTCATTACATCCTTAAACTCCAAGTACATTAATAGCATTTCACTTTCCACCTTAAATTGAGACAAAGAATTGTGTTACCCATTTCTGCCTTGGACAGTGGACACCAATCCATTTTCTTTTCTTGGTTCCTCCCAATCAAAACCAAGTCCCTCTAAAACATGCTCAACTCAAGTGTGAATTTCAAGCCAATTTTGTATTATATGAAATAATACAAAATGTTCCTTGAAGCTTAAAATTATGTGATAAATTGAAACATTTAGATCACATATTTATAGTACAATTGAAGTTTCCAATAGACAAATTTAACTAAAAATCTGATACTTAGGCATGAATTTAAAGAAAAATAGCTTACTTGAATGCTCAATCGCTTTAATTCTCTTCAAAGATCAAGAATGGTTGATTCATGACTACATTTTGCAAATTCTACAAAAGGAAATTAAATGAAAAGTTAGAAAATAAATTAAAACATAAATAAATATTTAGAAGCATTAAAAAGCTAAAATAAAACATGAAATAGATTACCATGATCTATTTTTTCAAGAATGTTAATGTCTTCTTCAATATTAACTGGTTTTGCTTCATTGTGCAACCAATCTTTGGCACACATGAGACATTGCACCATTCTTGGAGTCAAAGAGCTTCTAAATGTGTCAAGAACACGACCTCCCATGCTAAAAGCTGACTTGGAAGCAACCATAGAAATTGGAGCAACCAATATATCACGAGCCATTTGAACAACTATAGAAAATCTTGGAGCATTAAGCTTCCACCACTTCAGAATATCAAAATCATCTTCATCTTTTTCCCTTTCTTCATCAAGAAACTTATCTAATTCACTTTTTATATCAACCCCTCCACCCTCATTAAGAAACATATCATACTCACACCTAGTGTCCATTTCTAAATTTCGTCTTTTTAATGATGGCTTCAATGAATATTGTGAATGTTGACTTGAAATTGAATTAGAAGATGCACTTGATGATGACAGTGGTGAGGAATAATCAACTTGAGAAATATTTAACCTCTTGTATTCCTCAAAAAGCTCATAAATACCTTTCTTCACCATATCCCCAAGAGTAACATTATTCGGATACATCTTTTGAATCACCCACCCAACATAATGCAATTTAAATCGAAGATCAAGAAAAACTGCATAAAACATGATAAAATTTATTTTTTCACGATTCCCCCAATACTTATTGTATTTATTTCTCATTCTCTTGCCATTTAACTCAACTCATCATTATCACTACATTCCCATGTATTTAACAATTTAACAACATCACTAAGTTCATGAAGCACTTGATTTGAAGTCACATATAATGAGCCAGAAATCAGCAATGTAAGTTCATAGAAGTGACCCAAAAACTTTACAAAACGAGAAATATTATCCCAATCTTCCTCACTAGGCCGCCTACATAATCAACTAATAGGTCAAATTTAAAATGTGGATCTAAATTTTCAAATCTTTCAAAGGCTTTTGTAAGACTCAAAGCTGTATTTAACATCAAATAAGTCGAGTTCCATCTAGTGGGAACATCCAAACATAATAACCTCTTGCTTTCTATCTTTTTCATTTTAACACACTCCTTAAACTTTATTAACCTACTTGGAGATTGCCTTATATATCTAGTAGCTGCTTAAACACGCGTAATGGAAGGACAAATCTTTTTCAAACCATCAGCCACAACAAGATTTATTATGTGTGCTATACACCTTACATGAAGATACTTACCCCCAAGCAAATTAGTACTCCAATTAGAAAATCTTTTCTTCAAATAACTAACTGCAACATCATTAGAACTTGCATTATCAATAGTAATTGAAAAAACATTTTCAATCTCCCAATCAAGTAAGCATTTTCCCACCCATTTTCTAATCGCCTCACCTTTATGATTGTCTATTGGATAAAAATTTAGAATCCTTTTATACAATACCTAATCATTATCTATAAAATGAGCAGTGAGACACATATAATTAATTTGCTGTTCAGAAGTCCATAAATCAGTGGTAAGATAAATTCTCTTAGATGAATGTCTCAAAAAACCCTTCAATTTTGTCTGTTCTTCCTTGTAATGGTAGTTCTAGATCGAATTTGAAAAGATGGGCAAGTAACGAACATGAAATGTCTAAATCCTTCTTTTTCAATAAATGAAAATGGCTACTAATCCATAATAATCATATATGCACATGCCTTTCTAGTATCAGTTTGATTAAACCTCCAAGTAACAACTGAACTGGTCTTACCACTATGTGCAAGTGCGTGTAATTGTTGTTTTAGTTGGGTTGCATGAGCCTCATTATTGTATGAATTTTTCAAATAGCCTTTCATATGATTTTTCAGTGAAGTAGTACCATTTATGATATGATCAGCAGCATAAGAAAGACTGCAATAATTGAGCCTTGCTTTTTTTTTCTCCATCTTCAGTTGTATATTTAGTAAAATGCGACCACACAAATGATCGTGGTGTTATTTTCCTTCTCTTATTAGAACTTTGTTGGTTATTATTTGAAGTATTAGACCCTTCATAACTTGCTGGATCATCTTGTGAATTGCTTCTAGGGATACTGACTGCTTGATCTGACATCTTATAACTAAAAATATTAAAAATAAGACAGTATTTATGGACTGTAGAAAAACTAAATACTGTGTGTGTGTGTGTTGGTGGGGTGGGGGGCATCATCATATGTCTTTGTGCTTGACCAAGGAGTAGATATTCAAGTTGTTTCTTTTTACTCAATAGCTTCTTTTACCCCTCATAGAACATGATTCAACCATTCATTGTTTATCCTAAAGAATCCATGCTCTTAAAGTAATGAAGCCCTTTTATTTCAAGCAGTAAACCTAAAACTTTATATCATATTTGCAAATTCTGGATTTTAATTTAAAACAAGAAAGACCTGAATAGTCATTAAAAGCTGATGCAGGTTTAAGGATCCAAAAAGAACAAGGCAATAAAGGATTTTTAGACATTGGATTTGGACCTTATTTTCCATCTTACGATGAACCTTTTCTCGCTTTAACTTTTCTTAAACTACTGAAAGGAAGTGATCAACTGAGCTGTATGAAAAAAGCAGCATATTTATCTCAAAAGCTCTCATGAACAAAGCTATTTTAAAAAGGGTAACTCCAATACTGACAAACAACTGCTTTTCTCAAGCAATGCATAAGAAGAAAAGTAAAAAGGAACACCTCAAAACATTTTACAATTGAGGAGAACAAGATAAGCCAGTTCAGGTAAATTAATATACACCCTTTAAAAACAAAAAACAAGTCTTCAAGAAACCTGGGAGCTGTGGAAAAGTTTACAAGTCTATAGATAATCAGTTTTCAAATGAAAAAACTTCTTAAGATTTATCATTGCAGATAAGAAGTTAACATAGTAACCACTAACCAGAACTAAATAAAAAAGGAAAGAAAACTTTGCAGTATATAAACATTTTCAAAAACTTATCTAGAATAATTCTTCTAATTCTTTTGCAATTCTTAAAATAAATGCCAACAGCATATCAAAACCTTATAGGTATAAAAACATTCATAAATGCTGGGTTTATACCTCCTTCCTTAGGCAGGTGCCAGGCAGTAGCAAGATATGGGGCAGACACTGGACAGCAGTCACGGCAGCGTGACAAGGAGTGACTCGCAACGCAAGTACTCACAGCAACGGCATCATCGGTGTGAGCTTGAGAGTTGAGGAGATGATTGCTGCCGAGGAACCGAAGAGGAGAAGATTAACGCCGAAGAGACGAGGAGGAGGAGAAGGAAGGAGGAGGCGACTGTCAACGCTGTGCAAGCGTGAGAGTTAAGCAATCGATGATTCGGTGGTCGAGACTTGAGAGAGGCAGAGGAGAGAAGAGATTATTCTGAGATTGAGCAACAGAGCAAGTGCAAGAAGAAGGAAAGACACAGTAGTGACGGCAGCACTATGTCTGTGAGTAGGTGTAGGGTTTCAATTTCATAATTTTTTTACATTTTTAATTTCAATTTATTACAAAAATAAATAATATTTTTTATTTATAATTGATACTTCAATTTTTTTGATTCGGTTGAATTTTAATTCAATTGAATCGAAAACCGAACCAAACTTTCACACAACTATTGACACTAAATTGAACTGAACCGTATCCATTGGAAAATCGAATCGAAACCATCTATTCAGTTTGATTTGGTTCAAAAATTGGTTAGAATCGAATATTGAACAAGTCTAGTGGAAGGGGATATTTTGCAACCATGAAAAGTAAGATTCTTCATTATCTTTGTCGAAGTTCTTTGATTGGAATTACTTTTGATACTATTGTTTTCGTTACTTTTTGGACATTGGCCTAGAACAAACAAAAAGAAAATGTTCACTTTATGAGCTGCATGTGTCTTGGTTCCCCTAACCTTGTTACTAGACAGATTCATGACATTCTTAATTTCCTATAAGAAAGAAGAAAAGGAACAAAGAAGATTTTCAAGTCACAGGCTCTTTTTGGAATTTGGATTTTGGAGACCGAAAAAAATGAAATTGAAAAAAAAATTAATTTTAAAGAAAATAAGAAAACAGAACAATAATTCTCTCCCCTGTCAAAATTTTCAATAATATTCGAAATGCTTTTTAGATTCAAAGTTTAATTTTCTACATGAAATGAATCATTGAGTGAATGTTTTCTACAAATTTTCATAAAGGAAAATTTGTACTCAAACTTAAATTGCCTATTCATCCATTGTATAATTGTGTGTTTACTGCTGCAATAATAGACATGGAAGCAAGGACCTTAAAATGTTGTTCTCTCTATACATGATTAACATCATGCATGTTACATGTTTGTATTACTGCTATTCAAAATGGTGCAGGAACTCACCACCGAAGTAATTGCCACAATCAAGCTAGTGGGAGTATGGTACATTTGGTAAAGGAAATATGTAGCAATTATTTGGGATCTTTATCAGTCCAAAATTGTAACTTCAAGATGATGATGCCATATAAATTTGGAAAGAGAACGCATTTCATACTTACTTTTGATTGATGATGCCATGATTAGTAGAAATTTGTTCAATATTAGGTGAAAGGAGATTGATTTGGCCTAAATATATGATAGGTCATGATTAGCTACTAAAATTGTTAGAGCTTTGCTTAACTCTATTTTCCTTTAACTGTTGAATCTTCAAGAGTCACAAAGTAATCTTCCCCTAAAAGGCACAAAGAAGTGGGGAAAAGATCTGGAGGAAAACCTAGTTCTCACCCTCTTTTCTAACATAGTTTCCAGTTTCTAGTGGAAAATGCTTGCTAGTGAAATCAGTTCTAATAGGCGAGATGTCTTTTGCCTTGTGCTTGACCTTTTTGATTTCTTCTACTAAGAGGTTAACAAAAGTTATTTTGTATTTGTTCTACTTCTCTTGATACATCTATTTTTTATGCATTTGATATCTAGTTTTGTTTCTTAAATGCAATAATGTTTATTGATACATATTCTTACCAGGATTTGATACCTTCATATTTGGATAAGCTTTCTTTGCTACATATTCTTACGGTTAGGTGCATATACTTGTAGCATGGCCATAATTGAAAATGAAGTTCCAGTATTTTTGCTAAGTATAAAAGAATATGAATTAAAAAATTTGACACTCTGGAAGTTGAATTTGAAAAGTGGCCTTAAACCTTTTTTGACCTTGTAAATGATTGTTTTTTTTTTTTGTTTATTTATTTGTTAACTTAGGATGGTAGAAAAATAATGACTTATGTTTCACAAGAGAAAGAAATGGGCAGTGAAAGCACATATGAAACTTACATTGCTAATAGTAGTATTCTGAAAGCGAGGATGTAACCAAGATGACAGTGATGATGCTTATAGTTCACATAGTAATAGTTTTGATGAGAATTTTTAGCCTAAAAAGGGTGAAGATGGTGACGAGTTGGCACTAGTTGATATTCATAATGGTGGCAGTGATAATAGTGCTTTTGATAGTAGTAAAGAAAAGATTGATAATGCAGATGTTGGGTCTGATTTTGAAATATTTTTAGATGGAGATAGGTTAAGTAACTGTTGTGATCCTATTGGGGAGGTTGAAAATATTCTGAATTTTGATTTTTCTGAAACTCAAGGCAACAATGAAATATAGAATACAATAATGATAGATTTTCAGAAAGAGTACTTGGAATATCAAGTTACAAAGGGTAAAGAAGTATCAGAAGTGGTTAGTGATGATGATGTTTTAGAGGTTCCTTACAATTCAGATGGAGGTTTTGATGATGATTTTCATGAGTTTAATGAAGATAAAGACATAGAAAGTGTAGTGCTGCAAATTGGACTGACATTCTCATCAGTCAAGATATATAAAGAAGTACAGAAGGAGTACCTTATTAAAGAGGGAATTCAACCTAAATACCTAAAGAATGAGAGAAAAAAGTTACTATTGTTGTGAATTTGATTCAAAATAGAATCAGTAAATATAAAATTGTAAAGTAAAGATATTAGAAGAAGAGAGAAGAGAGAGAATCGCTTAGATATGATTTCATTGATTCTTCGTTTGTTTACATATGACCCCTATTTATAGAGGTTTCAATACATAATCTGAAAGGTTAAAAAATGAATTTAATAACCTTAGAAAATGAACAGTCACAGTATACGAACAGTCACATTATCTTCAAGAAAATTAATAGCCACTTGACCTTTCATATTTCATAACACTCCCCCTTGGATGTTCATTTTCAACCACTTCGAAAAATGCCTCGTTAAAAACCTTCATAGGAAAAACCCTGTGGAATAAAAACCTAGTGAAAGAAAAGAGTACACTTTCCGTTCTAAAGGGAATACTGCCTCATTAAAAACCTGACTAAGAAAAAACCCAATAGAAAAAAATCTTAGTTAGGGAAAAAGAGTACAGTATACATACTCCACCTCTTAATAACATCTTCAAGATGACTTTATATCTTTTAACCGACGCATTTCAATTTTATGTACTAATTTTTCAAATGAAGCAGTCGGCAATGTCTTAGTGAGTAAATCTGCCAGATTATCACAAGATCGAATCTGTTGCACACCAATTTCATTTCTCTTCTGGAGTTCGTGAGTAAAGAAAAATTTTGGTGAAATATGTTTTGTCGTATCTCCTTTAATTTATATACCTCTTAATTGAGCTATACAAGTTGCATTATCTTCATAAAAAGGTATTGAAATTTTCTTTTCATAAGGTAATCCATAATTTTCTCGGATATAATAGCTCATTGATCTCAACCACACATATTCTCAGCTTGCCTCGTGAATAGCTATAGTTTCAGCATGATTAGAAGAAGCAGCTACTATAGATTGTTTTGTAGAGAGCCATGATATAGCAGTACCACCACATGTAAATAAATAACCAGTTTGAGAATGTGCTATATGTGGATCGGATAGATAATTAGCATTAGCATATCCAATCAACATTGGACTGGTTCTATTTGAATAAAATAATCCAAGAACTATTGTCCCTTGGAAATATCTTAGGACATATTTAATCCCATTCCAATGTCGTCGTGTTAGGGGAGAACTGAATCTTGCTAATAAATTCACAGAAAATGCTATATCAGGTCTAGTATTATTAGCAAGGTATATCAATGCGCCAATTGCACTGAGATAGGGTACTTCAAGACCAAGTAGTTTTTCATTATCTTCCCGAGGTCGAAAAGGATCTTTATTTATATCTAATAATCTCACGACCATTGGAGAACTTAATGGATGTGCTTTGTCCATGTAAAACCTTTTAAGAACTTTTGTTGTATATGTTGATTGATGAATAAAAATACCATCTTCCAGATGCTCAATTTGTAAACCAAGACAAAACTTAGTTCTGCCAAAATCCTTGATTTCAAATTCTTGCTTTAGGATATTTCTTGCCTTTTGGAGTTCTTCTAGAGTTTCAATAAGGTTAGTATCATTAACATATATCGCAAGTATCACAAAACCAGATTTAGATTTCTTAATAAAAATATATGGACATACCACATGCGATTATACCACATGTGTCCAGACTGCTTTAAGCCATATAATGACTTTTGTAATTGAATGGAATAATTTCCACGAGGGTTAGAATTATATTCGCTAAGCATACTAAATCCTTTTGGGATTTTCATATAAATATCATTATTAAGGTTCCCATATAAATAAGTTGTCACAACATCCATTAGACACATGTCAATCTTTTCACGTACTACTAGACTCACAAGATATCGGAGTATAATTATATCCATCACAAGTGAATATGTTTCATCGTAATAAATACCCAATTTTTGCGAAAAACCTTGTGCCACAAGTCGTGCTTTATATCTTACGACTTCATTATTTTCATTTCGCTTTCACACAAATACCCATTTATAACCAATTGGTTTTACACATTCTGGTGTTCAGACTACAGGTCCAAAAATCTCACGCTTTGCAAGTGAGTTTAACTCCGATTGAATCGCATCTTTCTATTTTGGCCAATCATTTCTATAACGACATTCTTCAACTGATATTGGTTCAAGGTCCTCATTATCTTTTAACACTTCAAGTGTTATATTGTATGTAAAAACATCATCAACAGTTATTTTCGTCTGATTCCAACTTCTGCCTGAAGTTATATAATTAATGGGCATCTCACTATTTTGTTCACTATTTTCAGATATTTAGATATTTTCATCAGTTTCCATTTGATCCATTTTTCCTAATTCTTCAATTGGATCATTCTGATTATTTAATCTTCTTTTCTTTCAAAAATTTTTATCTTTTGAACCAATAGGTCGTCCACGTTTCTGACGTGTTTTTGATTCAGTAGTTATAGGAATTGTATTTTGTCTTGCTGGGACTTCTATCCGAATAGGGGCATCTATAGTTGGAATATACGATTTAGTTACCCTTGTAGAGTCAGCAAAAGAATCTGGCAGTTGATTTGCAAGTCTTTGCAAATGAATGATCTTTTGAACTTCTAGTTCACTTGTGCTTGTGCGCGGATCTAAATAATTCAATGATGTTGTCCAGGCAAGCTCCTTTTTATGTGGTTTATGTTCTCCCCCTAATTTAGAAAACAAAGTTTCATCAAAATGACAATCAGCAAATCTTGCCGTGAATACATCACCTGTCTATGGTTCAACATATCTGATTATAGAGGGAGAAACATATCCAACATATATCCCCAACCTTCTTTGAGGACCCATTTTGGTACATTGATTTGGCGCTATCGATACATACCCGGCATACCCAAAAATTCTCAAATGAGCAATATCTGGCTCAGAACCAAAAGTCAATTGTAAGAGAGAAAATTTGTGATAACTTATTGGCCTTATGCGCACAAGTGCTGCAGCATGCAAAATAGTATGTCCCCAAGTAGTTGTAGGGAGATTTGTTCTCATTAATAACAGTCTAATAATTAATTGTAACCGTTTAATGAATGATTCAGCTAGACCATTTTGAGTATGGACATGAGCTGTTGAATGTTCAATAGTAATACCAATTGATATGCAATAACCATCAAAGGTTTGGGAGGAATATTCTCCAGCATTATCTAGACGGATCATTTTGATAGGATAATTTGGAAATTGCGCTCTTAAGCGAATTATTTGGGCAAGCAATCTCGCAAACGCCAAGTTGCGAGTTGATAATAAACTGACATGCGACCATCGGGTGGATGCATTAATTAAAATCATAAAGTATCTGAATTACCCACATGTTAGATTAATTGATCCAAATATATCACCATGAATTCTTTCTAGAAATACTGGAGACTCAAACTCCACTTTTGTTGGAGATAGTTTAATAACCAATTTCCCTTGAGAACATGCAGCACATGAAAATTTATCAGATATCAAAATCCTTTGACTTTTCAAAGGATGACCATGCGTATTTTCAATTATCGTTCGCATCAAATAGCTCATGGATGATCAAAACGGTCATGCCAAATGATAAATGTAGTAGGATCAGTAAACTTCTGATTTACTGAATGATGCACTTCAATTGCATGGATTTTTGTGCTATATAGGCCAGAAGAAAGAGATGATAGCTTTTTTAATAAAGATTTCTTACCTGACATTATTTGAGTAATACAGAGATACTCAAAACCATTTTATTCCATTGTCTCAATGTGATATTCATTTCGGCGAATATTTTTAAAACTTAATAAATTTCTTCGAGATTTTGAAGAAAATAATACTTTAAGAATAATAACATTTGTTCCTCCGGGTAATATAATATTAGCTCTTTTAGATCCTTCAATCAACTTTACACTACCACTTATAGTATTAACATTTGTTTCTCCCATCTACAGGTAAGAGAAATATTTTCTATCTTTCAATATGGTGTGTGTTGTACACTATCAATTAGGCATATATCTTCAATGCCACTTGTGTATCCAGTAAACGGAATAATAGCCATCTGGGCATAACAAAATATTAAATACTCAAACAATAAAAACTTTAAATTCTAATTACTATTACAATGTCAAAAATATAAAATATAAAAGAAACATATTAAAAGTAAACTTCTAATTTTTCTCTCGATATTGCTGCTGCAGGAGCACATTCGAGGCATGAAAAGTAGAGAAAATTTTTTCTAAGATATCCTCATCAGTAATATTTTCTCCACACAATTTTAGCTGTGAGCTAATTTTAAAAATATCAGAATTATACTCACTAACGAATTTAAAATCTTATAATCGCAAGTGCATCCAGTCATACCGTGCCTTTGGAAGGACGACCATCTTCTGGTGATCAAACATTTCTTTCAAATTAGTCCACAAAATAAGTAGATTTTTCACGGTAAGATATTCAACCTTTAAGTCATCATGAAGATGATGACGGAGAAAAATCATAGCTTTAGCATCATTTTGTGATGATGATGGATTTCCTTCTACAATGGTATCTGCCAGACCTATTGCAGCTAAATGCATTTCAGTATCTAGTGTCCAAAATAAATAGTTTTTTCCAATAATATCAAGAGTTACAAACTCAAGTTTGGTGAGATTTGCCATGTGAATACAAAATCAAATAGAAAAAGTACATACCTTTCTCTTTTGTTCTAGCAAACTTCAATAGTGTCACCGTGATTATAACCTTCAGTAAAACAACTTCGGTAAAGTCTCATGCTGATAACGTATTGTGAATTTGATTCAAAATAGAATCAGTAAATATAAAATTGTAAAGTAAAGATACTAGAAGAAGAGAGAAGAGAGAGAATCGCTTAGATACGATTTCATTGATTCTTCGTTTGTTTACATATGACCCCTATTTATAGAGGTTTCGATACAGAATCTGAAAGGTTAAGAAATGAATTTAATAACCTTAGAAAATGAATAGTCACAGTATACGAACAGTCACATTATCTTCAAGAAAATGAACAGCCACTTGACCTTTCATATTTCATAACAACTATGACTTGTGCTAAAAATTGTGGATGGAGGATACAAGCTAGTCAAGTTGGTTCCACTAGTGAATTTCAAATAAAAACTATAAGGGGCATGCCATATAAGTGTCCTGGGGCATTCAAAAACACAGCAACAACTGCTAGATGGTTGAGTAAAAAATACATGCAATGGATGGTTGATGATCCTAAATGCAACATAACTGAAATTCTAAACAATGTGAGAAGACGATTCAAGCTAAATGTTATAGGCAGAAATATTTACAAGGCAAGAGACATGGCAATAAAAGAGATTCTAGGGGACAATGAGTTACAATATGAAACAATAATGAATTATAGAACGATGATTTTGAAGCAAAACCTTGGTTCCATTTTTGTTATTGAGGCAGACAGGTCTATACTAAGAACTCCATTTTTCAAGAGATTTTCATCATGTATATTGTCAAAGCATTGGGATTATTAGATGGTTGTAGGCCTTTAATTGGCCTAGACGCATGCTTTTTAAAGAGCCCTTATGAAGTTCAACTAATGGTAGCAGTTGGAAGAGATGCAAATAATCATATGTTCCCCATTGCTGTGGCAATTGTTGAATCAAAGTGTAGGAATAATTGGGGTTGGTTCACGGAAATTTTATTGAGGCAAATTGGGAGTCCTGAGGAAAAGGGCTAGGTATTTATTTCAAGTAGACAAAAGGTTAAAAAACTTCTATATATTTATAATTTTTAGTTCTGATATAATTATGTAAAATTACTTTTATGAGGTTGCTTTTAGTTCTTTCATTACTGTGGCTAACATGTTACTATTTATACTATTTTTTAGGGCTTGGTTGAAATATTTGCAACATTATTACCTAGTTGTGAACACAAGTTTTGTGTTCGGCATTTATATGCAAATTTTAAACTGAAATACAAGGACAAACAATTGAGAAATTTGTTGTGGGCAGTTACTAAGTCTTATAGAGAGGATGAATTTAATAAGTATATGCATGAGTTAAAGGAATTAAATATGAAGAATGGCAGTGGCTTTCTAGAATTCCATCTAATCAATGGGCTAGGCATATATTTAGTGAACATTTGATGTGTGATTTTTTGTCAAATAATATATGTAAGCATTTAATCAATATATTAAGGAGTCAAGGGATAAGCCAATATATACATTGATGGAGCTGATTAGAAAGGAAATCATGTGTAGTTTTCAAGAAAAGAGGGAGTGGATAGCTAAATGGAAAAGGTCAATTTATCCTTAGATTAGTGATAACATGGAATATACAAGGACCCTTGCAATGGATTATGAGATTGTGTTTGCAGGTAATGGTGTGTGGGAGATAACTGATATTGGAAAGTGCTTTGTTGTTGATCTTAAGTCTAGGACATGCACTTATAGGTAGCGGAACATGACTAGAATACTATGTATTCATGCTTGTGCTGCTCTAAACCAGTGTAATGAGAGTGTTGAAGGCTATGTAGATGAATGCTACTAAGTCAATACTTATAAAAAAAATTACAGGTACATCATAATGCCTATTCCTAATCTGAGTACGTGGCTCAAGGATGGATTTGAGAAATTAGGACCACCAAAAGTAAGGAAATCGACAGGTAGACCTAAAAAATAGAGAAAGAGGACCATAGATGAAATACCTGATGGATTAAGGGTGTTAAGAAAGGGTAGGAAAAATCACTGTAGCAGATGTGGTCTATCTGGGCATAAATCCCTTACTTGTAAGAACTATGGTGTTGAAATTCGACCAATAAAGAAAGAAAAGTGGTATATCTCTTTTTTTTTTTTTTGTATTGTGTTTACTAGATTTGCATGTGACCATAATTTTCACTGGTCTTTTTTTAAACTTACAGTTTCAAGTAGTAAATAGTTGCAGCCAAAGACAACAACAAGCTGCCAGCCACTAGAATATTTTAGAGATTAACAGCAGCAACTAAGATCTATTACTTCATGAAGTGATTGACTTAACCGACAATTCTCAAATGTATGAAATTGGCAGCAGATCTTCTGTCACTTCTGTACTCAAGAAATTTAGGTTATTGGGGTGCGTTTTTAGCCTATAATATTATCATTGCCATTATTGACAATTAGAATTTTACACTAATATGATATTGTTTGAATTGCAAAATGAACTTACCAAAGGCAATTTTATAGTTGAGAAGGGTACTACAGATGCTGGAAATATAGAACTTAGATTTAGAGGTGGAAGGGATAGTGGTGCAGTAAGAGGTGGCATACATAGGAATATAAGAAGAAGTGGTAGGGGACCTACATATGGGTTTAGGTTATGGAATGGTGAAAAAATGTCCACAATGAGACATATTTATACTACTGATGGTGTGTTCTCAGCCAAGAGAAGTAGGGGTAGGCCTCCAGGTCCTTATAGCAAGGGTAGAGGTAGGAATGGTGGGTTAAATAAAATAAATTCCAATATCGAACATTGTGCCATTGAAAATGCAACTATTATTGGAGTTCAGCCTACCCAAGTGGTCTATTTTAGATCTGATATTGCCATCACTACATGTTAATTAATTCATTTGGTACGTTTTAAGTAACAACTAATATGTTTTTTAAAATGTCACAGGCATTAAGATAAAGTTAGGCTAGATCTGCTACAACCAATATTTAGGTTCAGAAAATATGCACATAAGAATTGGATAATTATCATGTTTAAATTAAGTAATTACATTTTATATTGTTGTCTCATATTTTTAAATGTCAAAATAGGTGCAAACTGTCCATACAAGGTTTGAGGAAGCATAATTCATAATGAACCAGTCTCCAGTAAGTTTTTGTATCCAATTGGAGAGAGGAAGTCCAACAAATCCTGAGATTGAATCCCAAAATCCTTGACTATTACGGTGTCATTGGCTTGAATATTTTGCTTAGAGTGTGTTTATTTTGGTACTAAATATTTGTTTAGGCTTATCTTGGTGGTTGTCATTGTTTTGATTGTTTTAGATGGTAAAGCTTAGCATGTTCGAATTTTCTTTAATCATCTTAGTCAACTAGGGTTTAGATGTCGTTGTAAAGAATTTGCTGTGGATCTAGCTTGGTTTTCTAGATAACTTGGTGCGGAAAGTAGATATTAAGGAATATGAAGTGTGTTTGTTTGACATTCTCAAGGCTATAAATATTTCAAAGTAATCATTTTAGCATAAGTCCCTTTACATGACGTTCTCCTAACATGCAATAGATTGCATAAAATATAAGCATGAAGATTAAAATATTCCAAACACAAATTATGTTTTTTTCGTCTTTGTTTTTAGCTCAATTTCTTTAAGACTAAGATGTAGCCTCTCATTAATATCCATCAGTTTTGCATTCATAGATACAAGCTCCTTATTTAAGTCTTGAGGTTTATTGTTAGACTATTGTAGTTTTAAATTTCTTCCAACCATCTCATCATATCTGATTTGCATTGCATCAAGTGACCTCTTCAGCTGCTCATTTCTCTTTGTAAAAGTTTTTGCAATTTGCTTCCCTCTGTCACAAGATTCATCACTGCTCTATTCAAAAAATCTATATGATCTTTTATTCTACAATTTTGTAAAATTTAGTGATAATCTGCTCTATAATTGTTGCAATATTTTAATTATCCATAAAAGAAAAAAAAAATTGTATGTACAAACTTTATAGTTTGGGCAGCCAAAGAATGTTCTTCCTGGGTTTTCTTCTGTCCAACATGTTGTTAATTGAGCAACTTCACCACAATAACATTTGATGGTTTTGTTAGTTAATTTTTGGTAGCAGCAGCTAGGGGCAGTTGAGGATTTTAATGAAGACATACTAGTGGAATTGGTAGAAAATGACTAGCAATAGTTAACAGTAGTCATTGAATGTTTCAAGAGAAGAAAATGTCTGGAAGAGAGAAATAATATGAGAAGGAAATGTAGAAAGTTTGAAAAGAGAAATGGAAAGGTGGGCCATTTAAAAAAAGGATACTTATGTAATTTAGGAATTTCCATCCTAATGGTCAAGGGCTACCTCAACGTTCATATTTTCATATCCAATAAGTGAGATCCGCAATAAATTTTCATTAAAATTATGAACTTTGTTGTTAATAGGTACTTGATTGTCGAAATTCAAAATTTCAGGTACCTAATTGTCATCTTAGCAAAAGTACAGGGGTTTTTTTGTTTTTAGCCCTAAAAATAAACTACAAGTTATGTAAGAATAACCACATTATGAATTTTAATGAATTATCTCATTTTGAAATTGTCTACTCACAATTATATTTTAAGATGTTCATAAATAAATATATTTTCTATTTAAACTTTCATAATTAATATTTTGTATTTAATAAATATGAGCTTTAGTAATTTATGGACAATATTATTAGCATCTTTAATTGATAAGGTACGATAACAACTTATTTACTGTAAAATACTTTTCATAAAACGTTTATTTATGTTTAATACTCACATAATTTTTCTATGTTAACTCAAAACAAAATACTAAATATGAGATCTAGTTAGTACAATTAATGTGACATAAATTTTCATACGCACAAATTTTAAATTTTTAAGATGACATAAAAAATTTTCATAAAAAATTGACAAACATGTACAAGAAGACAATAAAAATAATAATAATAATACACAAAAAGTGAATTTGTGTTCATAGTAAATTCTATTAATTCATGGATTGGTCTGCAATTACCAAATGAGAGCAAGTATAATCTAAATGTATATACTAAAAGTGAATAGTGGAGTGAATTATTCATATAATTTTTTTAATTTATTTTTACCTTTTCAACTTATCCAATTAATGGTGTAGATATAATATAACTCTTTATATTTCATTATCGACGGTGGTAATTTCATCAACACTTTTACTTAATCTTTTTTATGGTTGAGATTAGTTTGGTTGTCAGAGATAAATTAGACATTTAACATTATTTTTAAAAAAATATAAATATTATCTATTCTATAACTATTATTATTACAACATAATTCTCATCAATGCATTACAAAGAGACTTCACATCTTCCCCTTCCTTAACTTATAATTATTTTTGTAAAAGTAAATTGGCATAATATATTATGTTAATAATTTTTTATTTTTTCTTACAAAAATTTTTAGATCTGATGATTTAATTTAATGAGTCAGATTCTATATATATAAAAAAAAAATTGAGATAAATTTTTATATAATCTAAATTTATTTGATCATTGTAAATAATTTAATCATTTCATAATATTTTTTATTTTTTTCCTTTAATGAGAAGTTGTAAGGCTTGATAAGTCCTATTTATGCCACGCCTTTGTAGCTTCCTTACGTGCTTCTCTGTAATTTTTCTCTCTTCACCCTCTTTCGTTCTCTTTTCAATTTTTTTCCCCATGCTTCTCTAGAATTTCTTTCTCAAACCTCTTATCATCTATCTTCATTATATTTGCTTGTAGGGAGAAGGTAGAAGAACCGAAACAACCCAAATATAGAGACAGAGCTAAGAAGAGGAGAGATGATCAAAATCCAGATTATTAAACTATAGATTTGGGTCATTTTCATGTTGTAGCCCCTCCTGGTATTGTAGATTTCCGAGTACAGTGGAGTTTATTATGGTACAACCTTTTGTATCTGTGGTGGCATTTTGTTCTTATTACTGCCCATTCTGCAGGTGATCTAGATGCCATTTTGAAGGTTTTTGGTAGAAAATAAATTAACTATTTGGATGAATGGACTAAAAGTGAAAATCTTCAACTTCTAAACTTTATGTAAGTTTTGATTTTAGTGGTCCATAGATTTTGGTTTGTCATGGCTAATCTTTTGATTTTTTTATTAACAGTTATGATACAACACGTTTAGATTGTGTTACTATGATCATCATAGATTATAGCATGGTAAGTTACAATATATTTCCTGTTTGGGGTTTATTAATAAAAAGAGGAAACTATAGAATAAAATTGCTTTCTGTTAGTTCGGTTTCCTTGTATTATCTATTTTCCAGTTTTAGAGATTTTCGGGATTTTGTCATTAATTTGTCTATTGTGATATTTACATACTGACTTATCTTTCTGTTTTTCTTTTCTTTTCTTTTGGGGAAAAACATATCTAGATCCCTTCGACAAGTGTTCTTGTTATTGTTAGAGAATACCACCAAGAATATTTGTGAACATAGAGGAGTATAGGGTGAGTTATATGGAATTTAATATCTCCAGTTGGGGTGGCTTAGACATCTAGAGAAATGTTAGTGCCTCTTATGCACTTTTTGATATAGTTCGTCACCATTCTCTTTTTTGAATAACAATTTATATACTAACATGTAGCTTTACATTTTGGGTTCATATTATATTTTTCACCTGACTCTGAGAAGAGTGAGATATCTCCACCTCTTCGGGCAGTTTTTGGTAGGTATTCTCAATGTTGTGGTGAGCATTTCTATTTTCCCCCCTATTTTTCTTTTTCCCACTTCATTGTGGATGGTTGACTTTCACTACTAACACAATAAGTTCATTCCTGAATTCTAGATTCCATTTCTCATAATTCTTTATAGGAACTTTGAGAGGTTATTGTTGGAGGAATGTGAAGAAACTAAAGGAACTAGTGGGGTATTGGATGTTCAGAGATTAGAGGCTTAAAGATAATTAGGTTTTGATTCATGCTATTGTTCAAGCTAACAAAGCAGATGCGCCTGTGGCCATAGCTTTCAACCTATTTGTTTCCTTCTTGGGTGCTGAAGCCAAACAGTCGGGATTTATGCTTAGAGGCCTTCAAAAGCTTCATGTAAATCTCCAAGAGCCATTCAAGATTCCCTTTTTTTTTCCCCTTCAGGTAAGACCATTTTGGATTTCTTTCCCTACCAATGTGAGACCATCTTTTATCTGACAGTTTGGAAGTACATTTGATGCCATTAATTGGTTGAGCTAAGCCATTTCATCAAACCTTCTTGTGGTATATAACTATTTAAACCAAATTTTACTAACATATGTTGAAAAATTAGGCCAAACTTAGTCTTTTTTTTTTAAAAAAAATATTAAATATCAATAGTATAGTGGCAATTTGGTAGAGGCAACTAGTGCTAACTTGTTTCTACATCCAGTGTGTTTGAATTTGCAACTAAAGAGTTCGCTTCTTAAGTTCCATTTAGTTTAATAGAAATGACAGCATAATGCTACATAGGATTTTGGAGGGGAAATTTAGTATGGTATGCACAAACAATAAGGCAGAAACTTATGGATATTCCAATTCAAGGTGGGAGCTTTGAATTAAAAAAAAAGATGAATCCATAATGTTAGTTTTGTTAAAGATTTTCATAGGAAGTTAGTTTGGCTTACTAGGATTCCTTAATATTATTATATTTTATCAGGAATGCCAATGAGTTGCTAAATATGAGGAATCATTTAGAACTGGTGCAAGTTTTTCCTATTAGCTATAAAGATGGACATGATAGCCGAGTAGCATCTACTTTATGACCATCATTACTTATACATCTAAATTTTCCATCGTGGTTGTGGAAAATATTAGACAAATACATTAAATTTACACAAGAATAATGTATCAAGGTTGTAATTAATAAGATGTCCTTATTTGCATATATATAGTTCCATGTCATAATATGGCTATGTTAGGTTCCTTATGTTTGTTTTACATTTTTTGATGTTGTCTTTTTAACAGATGGAGTAGGTGTACTTGTGGTGTCATATATGGTATAAAATCTTTATTTTTTTGCCATTGAAGGAAAGAGTTTGAGACAATGGGTCAGACTTGAAGGCGAATATAATCAATAGGATTTCTGCTCCATTTGGCTTCTATAAATGATTGAGAAAGTGCAAAGAAAAGAAAATAGGAGAATAATAATTTGGAGATAATTTGGAAAGTAAGAATTACATTTTGAAGCATAATAATATCATCTCTAAGCAATTATGGATGCAATGCCGATATTTTCTTTAAATGTTAAAGAGTTATTACATATAAATGATGTGGTTTTGATTGATGATCTTACTTTAAGTACCTCACAATTTTTTTTCTAGCGACTTGATCACCATCAATACATATTTATTATGAAGACCATAAAAACATGAATGGAGCTTTGTGGTATGCCAAGCAGTATATTAATGCAATAGGAGGATCTATTGCAAAAGGTTGGAGATTGCTTGCTTTGGCTTTGTCTGCTCAACGATGTTATTTAGAGACAGAAGTGGTTATTGATATTGCTTTAGATGAGATCGCAAGATGGAGTTGAGGACGACTTCTTAGGGTGAAGGCAAAGCTAAAAATTTCCTGGTCATTGCACAACGATGCAATTGAAACTTATCGTTACTTGCTTGCATTAGTCCAAGCCCAAAGAAAATCTTATAAGCCTCTCTAAGTTATGCCTTAGGCTAGTTTTACTTTACCTTTTTGGTGTTAAATTGTTATTTTTATTCTGATAAATATGTATCATATGGCTTAGCAAATAAATCCTGTCAAGTTCCTTGCAACCTTTTTCAATTTCTATTAGTTACGCTACATCTTCCAATAGCATCAATTGATTGATAGTTTTAGAGCTATACCAGGCAGTTTAATTTGATTGGAGGTGTTATAGTATCTTTTGAAGAATTTGTTTGTTGATTGTTGGTGGAGGATCAAAAAGTTAATGAATTCGAAGTTTGGTATGGTCTAGCCAACTTGTATTCCAGCCTTTCACATTGGAGTGATCCAGAGGTATGCTTGGGGAAAGCCAAAGCTTTTAAAGAGTATTCAGTAGGAACTTTGTGTGCCACACAATACCTCTTTGCTACTGATATGATCTTGGTGAAGGATGAAAATGGCAAAATGATGAAATCGAAAGCATGCTTACAGAACAAAAAAATTTACCTCTATGTTTGAATAATCTTATTGGCACTGAAAAAGATATTTGTACTAGGTTGCTTGTAAAAACTTCACAGACTCCCTATTTCTTTTTTTCTCCTGATCCTGATTTCATGCAATCACAGAGAGAGTGAGACCAACAGCATGGAACAAAAAATACCATGCTTTCTGTTATCTTTCATGCAAAACAACACGAGATTCATCTCGTGCTATTTTTTTTAATTTTATTTTACCTTTGGTCTTATTCATTGGGCCAGATAAAATTTTTATTCTTGGACTTGAACACCCATAAATAATAAGTCTCAATTATTTATTTTTTTGGCTTCATTAAACAGTCCAATAAATAATTAACAAGCCCAAATAGACCAATATAAAATATCAGGCATTTTATCTAGTTTATACCTAGATTAATTTTCTAATTATTCAATCTGGTCTTGGACCCTAAATAATTAATTAACCAATTAAATTAGATAAAATATATACTCTCTCGGGTATTTTATTTTATTTTATTCTAGTCTAATAATAAATTAGACTACCTAAATATAATAAAATAAAATTTATAATTATCAAGACCAATTTCTTAAACCAAATCTGTCAAGACTTAAGGACTATTCCGGGGACCAAAGACACATCCCTTAGCTACTAAAATGACCAAAATACCTTAACTATATAAATAACTATATTTTATATTTTAAATATTTTCTAATATCACTATAAGAAAATATTGACCCTAAAGATAATGCTGCGTTAGCGAAGTCTTCGACTTACAAGTGTAATGACTAAAATACCCCTATACGCATCGTCGTGCATTTAGAGAAGAGGAGTATACTAACACCTCTCTAATAGATATTTACCATCTTTAGATCTCTAGTTCAATGATCCACGACTTCTGGAATGTTTTCACTTTCTAAGAGAGCTACCCTAAAGTAAACATCCAAGTCATATTCCTTAGGGCCCTGTATATTTAGATCATTTGAACAATCACAATGGGTGATATAGCGCAGAAGCTATCTTGTACAAGTCTGTATTAACTAACTAGTCATATATACCCAACATACAAGTATATCCCAACATACAAGTATATCGGCTCTATGAAAGAACCTCAATTACATTATATCAAAGTATATACTTCTAGTTTCGTCAGACCATCAACTCATACTCAAGCGGTAAAGTATTAGTCCACGCTGTAGCAGTAATAGTCTAGATTTCTTCTAAATAGTACTTTTAGAAATCACTATTATATGTCCTGTTCTACGTATTCAAAATACGCTCATGCTATGAAGTGAGTGGACTACTCACTGGTTAAAGGTAAGCCATTCTCCATTTAGAATTCATAACACAATAACCTAAGTATGATGAGATTCCCATTCTCATCAATCAGTTAAGAACAAACATTTATGTGTTAAGTAACTCGTGATCCATACCTTACTGTGAACGACCACAATTCACATGGATCACTTACTTAAACACTATGGGTCCTTTCCAAACGAAAATCATGTACAAATAAAATGTAAATTTACAAATAAATTTTAAGAATAAATTCTTTTATTAATAAATTTGATAATTACATCAGATAAAATTAGTCTAGAGGGCATATATTCTAACAATTGGAAGTATTAAAATTTGAAAATTAGACTCAAGAACAAAGGCCTAAGAATTAGTCACCCAATTCTATGCCATAATGCCTACAAACTAAGAATCCTAGATGAATGAACAACTAGAACCCAAATTCTAATAGGATTTGGGTAATTACTTTAATACCCAAACACCCATAATCTTACAAGAGATTAAGAACAAGTGGGATGGAGAAAAGTAAACACTCTTTTAGGTTTCCCAACAAGAACATTAGATAAGAATAAATCCATCCAATACTCAAGATGAAGAAATAAGTTGGATTAACCCAAGGATTTTAAAGATTATAAACAAAGGTGGGTCTAATTCCTTTGTTTGGTCTTGAAAAAGAAGAAGAACTAAGGAGAAATTCTCCTCTCCAAGAGTTCAACACTCTATTCAATCTTTAAAATCTGAAATCTATTACAAAAGAGGCTATAATGGGGTATTTATAGGCCCCAAGTTGCCCTAACTAATTAGTAAACAAAGCATAGAAATTAGATGGCCTTAATATAAGTTTTTAGGCCCTATTACATGCCTTAAAATATGTTAAAATATAATAAAAGTCGTGAAAATTAAATTATAAGTGAAAATGGCTAAAAACACGAAAAATAGCAAAAGGTCGGGACCGGCCCGACTAGAGTTGGAGCCAGCTTAGTTCTGTCCAAGATAGAAACGAGCCCACTTCGGGCCAGCACTGGGTCCATCACCCTGAACCGGCACCAGTTCGACTATGGGCGGCTTCGTTGCACTTCTATTCTGGCTCATTTGATCTCTATTTCTTTTTCATATGTTCCCTTGATCTTCCAAGTGAAATGTTGATCATTTTGAGCTCTTCTTAGTACTCATTTGGCCTTCAATATTTGTTTAAAGATTGACTTGATCCTCTACATAGATTGTTACTTGTGTTGTGCGTCTTTTGGCCCTTCCTTTAGCATCCATCTTTTCACAATCTTCTTGGACCTGGGTTTGTTGAATTTGTTGTCTTGAAAATTCCCTTAAATCCTCTTGAATAGTGTTCTTCTCCATGAAACCATGAAGTATGATTTTGTCATTCTTCCCCCTTCATGAAAATGACCTTCATACCTAAATTGATTCATATCAGCTACTTATCTAAATGTATTTTTATTTGTATGTTTTTATTATATATATATATATATTATCTATATTTTGAGATAATTTGCTCTTCTTCTGCCTGGTGTTGTTTTCCATTATATTTTCCTTCTTCTAGAGCTCGCTTCAAGTCCATTATATGTTATTTTTTATTTATTTCAATAAGACATTTTGACCGAAGAGGATATTTGTTTGGTTTTTTTGAACTTGGGATGTTGTTGTGTTTTAATCATAATGAATGACACAGCGAGTTTAATTAATTATGTTGTAGTGTCAGAGTGAGCTATCTCCACAAGCTCCATAGGAGCTTTTATGGATTGACAAGCAACTGCAACTCGAAAAAGCCCATAGAATACGTACTGTTCAAGGTGTAATGGATTACTGCAATTTTCTACAAATTGTAATGTATAGGAAATCTTTATAGCAAGAAGGAATGGACAATCACCATTCCATCAGATTCAAAGCCTTAAAAATTCGAGATGTCTTTGCAGCAAAAGGGAACGGACAATCACTATTCTATTAGATTCAGATCCTTGAAAAGTCAGAGTGATGGAGACTTATGCATGGCTAATGGGAGTCAACATAACATTCAAGATCTATCTCTGTATCATTGGGGAGGTCTAACAACAACACGAGATAGGATGCTTATCTTTTTAAACTGTTATCTTAATTTAAAGTCTCTTATGGGCCCTCAAAATGTAATTCTTTGTTTTTTAATTTTTCTTCAGTTTTCTTAATTTCAATTGAGAACTATGTGTATTAGTTTATGATAAACCTTAGAGGGCGGGGAGGGGGGGGGGGGAGCGGGAGGGGGATGAATAAGGTTTATAGCAAACAAATACAAATTTTAAAGATCTTCTAAAAATCTTAAAATGAGATCCAACAAAGTGGGTGTGCCAAAAATAGATTGTCTGTGCAACCTTAAATGTGTTGCTAAAGAACTTTCAAAACTCCACTAAATGATGAAAAGAAGATCTATATTTAAGATGGGTAGATAAAGCAATAATAACAGTTTCACTCAACTATATAAAAGTCTTTAATCAAATCAATGAATACAAGGAGGAGTGTAATGCTTTCAAGTCAGATGAACAGTAAAAATGCAGGTATAAATATCAGAGTAAATACAAGAGAATAGACTCAATGTTTATAGTGGTTCAATTCTCAAATGATCTACATTTATTACCTTAAGCACACACTTAAGGATTTCAACATAACCATTAAAACATTTTTTCCAAATCAATAGTGGTAGGTAACACCAATCTAATACAAGAGGATCACTACACTTGATTTTACATCTAACCTCTTTAAGCTAAAACAATCAAGGCTCACCCTAACTGGATTTTACTTCTCAAACCTTGATGCAGATCAAATTTAAGAGAAGGACAGAAATAGCTCACAAATTGAGCAGATTTTAAACTATCTCAGTACCTGTACCTTTTTACCTTTGGAATAATAAATCTCACTTTGAAACACAATGTAGATGATGGATTCTTATTTTTCGAAAGTTTTAGAATGTTTCTGAAAGTGTTAGCACAAACACCTTACTGAAAATCGTGTTTAAAGGGTTTTTATAGGGGCAAAAAGTAAGACTACAACAGCTAGTTTGTTGCTACCAGGTTTTGTAGGATTTTGGATTCATAAGATAGAAAATTGTACATTCGAAAAGTGAGTTCAAAACACTACTTTATGCAGAAGTATATTTTGGACACTTACAGATTTTTGGATGGACATTTTGGATTTAGAGATCTGTCTAAAATCACTTAACCAAGTTTTTATAAAAAATCTAAATTAAAAATACCCTCTTTTTGAAATGACTTTAAGTACTTCAATATGAAATAAATTAAACCGAGGTAAAGAGACATAGGAAATAAAAGTAATACCTTAAACATAATTTCCTAGTTTACAATTGTTCAAGAAGTCTTAAGATATGTAACTTCTTCAGATTGTATATTCATTTAATCATTCTCTTTAAACTCCATCAACCATGAGTTGCTTAGTAAACCTATTTGCAAGACTTTGAAGAATTGATGTCAAATATGTCATATAAAAAAATCCTATCATATATAAATACACATGTTAGTTCACATCATTGTTTATCATAAATCAAAATACAGTAGATGCCTTTTGGGTTAACAATCTCTCCCTTTTTGAGTGATGACAAACTCGATGGATTGTGATAAGAAAAACAATATAAGCTTGTATTAATCATGTGAGACCGAGAGATATAGAAAGTTATGTTTAATTAAAGTACTTTCTCTCATCATAAGACTCAAAGAGTGTTTATGCATTTAAAATAAGAAAAATCAAGCATAGTCTCATAAACAAGACTCAATGAGCCTATGGCCTTCCCAACCTCTGTATCCTCCTTACTTCCTTCCTTAAAAAGGACTATTTCACAAGGAAATAGCCAAATAGTGATTACTCATAAAAGAATATGAAACTTAAGTATATAAGAATGTATATGTGGAGGTGTAGAAGATAGAACATATAAAATAATGCTCTCTCTATGTATGCGTATATAAGTAGCAGATAAAAAGATGCTAATGTTGGAGTGCATTAGAAAACAGACTGGGATTTGAGATTTTAGACTTTCAAAAGGTGCATCTAAAACAAAAATTTGACCTCTGTAAACATTTTAGACTGGGAGTTTGGATTAAAAAAATTTCCCAGGGTCCAAAACTCCCCTTGTGTCTGTGCAGGGTTAAAAACAAGATTTTTTTCCAAAAAAAAGATAACAATTAGACCAATATTTTAACAAATCCAACGATCATATCAAATAGACATTTACGCGACATGCATTCCAAAACACTTATTTCAATTCTCTAGATTCAGCATTCAATAGTTGCAAAAAAAAAAAAAAATTTACAAAATAGTGCTACCACTATTCACTATTCAGCCAATAAAAACAACACAAATCAATCACCATAATTATCCACTCAATTTCCTCATCCCAATCTACGCAATCACCATGATCTGTTATATTTTTCTCAATTTATCATCCAGCAACAATCACAACTCCATTCATAACACAACAAACACAGTCAACACTGCAGTCAACACAACCAATTAAACTATAATCATGATAATAAAAGTTCACCAAAAATATTCACAATCCATATCTATAGTACACCAAGGTTTCTTCCTCTTTGTCATCAATAAAAATAACCATAAGCAGTCTAATATCAGTAGGCAAAAAGAACAGAAGTAATCAAAACAGACAAGAGATCAGCAGTATTGTTAAAATAAAAAGTGTTCAGGAAAATTAAATGAAAACAATTCAAGTAGATGGATTTTTCAGATAGTGTTCTCCATGATGGGGCACCAAGGCTCATGAGATGATCACTGTCTCAGATTTAGCACCTTTAGTAGTCTTCTTTTATTGTCCAGCAAGCTTGCTAGATTTTCTTTTGACCACTAGTGCTTTTGCCTATAGCCAGATGAACTGCCCGAAACTACTTTGGCAATAATAAGTGCAACAATTGTGGGTTCTTTGGTGTGCAAAGATGGGACATTAGTAATATTAGTCTCTTTCTCGTTCTCTTTCTTACTCTCCTCTTTGGCTGAACATTAATTTCTTCCTGTGTTGAAGGAATGACAGGTTCAGGCTCTGGCTTGGGTGGAGGAACTTGTTCAGTCGAATTGCCAACAGCTTCATATTACTTTCCTTCCACATTTGTTAGTCTATTTCCCAAAATTTTTAGTTCACTTTTGACTTCTACACTTAGACTATCTAGCTTGGTAGATAGCAAATTTATAGCATCCAAAAGACTATGAGTTATTCCACTTTCCTGAGTTTTCTATTTCCCTCTACTTGATGTTTCCCCTTGAATTTTAGTCTCAGCTTTTCTTTTTGCTCGTCCTGATGTAGCAGATTTTCCTCCAGTCTTGGCCTTCACCAATTTTTCCTTCTCTTCTTGAGTGGCCTATTTAAGTAATATCCATCGATTATCCTTTTAAATGTATCCCATTTTCTCAAATGAATCTTTACTGTAGATGTTTACCTTGCAGTGCTCAGGGGTAATTGCACTCAAATCAATATTGAAATACTTGAATAGCTTGGTGAGAATGTTTCCAAAAGGTAATGCTTTGTTTAATGTGTTCCGAGATTGAGTCATCAATTTCACAGTTAGAAACCCAAAGTTAATTTGTTTTCCTTCTGACAGAGCCAGCATCAACATCATTTGCAAAATACTTACAGAGGTTTTGTGGCCAAAACTAGATATCACCATGGTGGAGACCATGTGATGTAGCAATCTCCCCATTTTATTTAACTATTTGGCATTTCGATCACTTGAATTTCTAAAGCTCTTGGCACCACTAAATTTCATCTCAAATCAACTCAGTTCAAAAAGGTCAGAATTTTCAGGCTATTTGTTCATTTCGAAAAATTGTATTCCACCGTCTTTAACATAAAAAATTTTGTTTAACATACGGTAGTCAAACTCAAAGTTCACTCCTCCAACTCTAGATGTATACCATTGCACAATAAACCCGTTTATTATTTTCTCATGCCGTCCTTTTTTCAGATTCGCATAGAATTTCCAAACCAGTGTAGTGTATAGTTTTTCATTCACAGATAATAAAGACCCCCAACCAACTGATTCAAACAAACCCAAAATGCATGCATAATTTAAAAATACCTTAGTATCAACCCGATAGCCCAAAGTAATGGTCCTATTTCTAGATATTCAATCTTTATGCTCAGACTTACTTTTTGAGTTGATAAATCGAGGTACCTGAGTGTCTGAGTTTTCCATATCTGGAGGTTGTTTTATGATGCAGTTTGAGGAGTTGGTTCATCAATGGCAACTCCTTTTTCCTTCTTCTTTACAGATATCGGTCTGATAGCAACTGCTTTCTTTTTCATTGTTTTGCATTTCTTGATCTCCTTCGTTATTGGCTCGACCCTTTTGCTGGGTTTCAGAGTTTTAGCTATGGCAGTCAAGAGGTGTGGATATGGGCTTTCTGGTTTTGTAGAGAAGAGGAAGATTTGTAGAGAGAAAGAGAGAGATAGAAGGATTTATGGCAATTCCAGATTTTGAGAAGAAAAGAGAAATTCAAATAGCTTTTGAAAGACCTTTTAGGGTTTCTAAGTACTTAAGGATAAAAACCATCAACTACACTTAAAAGTAGATTTCATCAGGGATATGAAAAGTTATTTTTGAAAATTGCGGATCTTTTGAAATTTAAAAAGAAGATTCTGGACGTAGATAATTTTTATCCAATATATCTGTAGAAAAATATGGATCACACACGGTTCTAAGCTACTGCCATTTTGGACTTAGACTCAGTCCAAAATGGCTATCCAATTAAAAAAAAAAAAAACTTAGCTTAAAGAGTGATTTTGGTGAGGGGATTTTGGGTTCACTTCTCCCAAGATACTGCATCCAAAATCGCCATTCGAAATCACATATCTTCAGAAGCCTACAAAAATGAACAACTATTCTTCTATAAATTCATTAGTTACATAATTTTTGTAATGTCTAAACCTCTTCTCAGGAAAAGAATCTATGTTTAGCCTGGGGTTTGGTGAATGTATTTGCAAATTGATCATTAGTAGGAATGTATTTCACACACACATCATCCTTGAGCACGTGGTCTCTAATGAAATGATGTTTAATTTCTATGTGTCTAGAGTTTTGAACTGGATTTTGGTCAAATTAATAGAATTGGTATTATCACACAAAGTAGGCACACAGTTAAAATTAAGGCCAAAATCAAGTAAAGTAATTTTCATCCATAAGATTTGTATACAACAACTTCCTGCTACTATGTATTCTGCTTCGATTGTTGATAGTGAAACACAGGCTTGTTTCTTGCTGTACCAAGAAACTAAAGAATGTCCGATAAATTGATAATGTTACTGGTACTCTTTCTTTCAACTTTACAGCCTATAATCTGCATCCGTGTATCCTATAAGATTAAAAGAGTTAGTTTATGAATACCATAGACCACAATCATGTATTCCAACTACGTATCTAAGGATATATTTTACAGCACATAAGTGGGATTCTTTGGGACATGATTTAAATCTTGCACAAAGGCAAACCGAGAACATGATGTCGGGTCAATTAGCAGTGAGATATAGAAGACTTCCAATCATACCTCTATACTTTGATTTATCCACTTTCTTACCCTTTTCATCTTTGTTAAGTTTTAATGATGTGCTCATAGGTGTACTAATTTCTCTAACTTCATTCATTCCAAACCTTTTGAGCAATTCCTTAGCATACTTAGCTTAATTTAGGGAGATCCCATCATTGGATTGCTTAATTTGTAACCCAAGAAAGAAGTTGAGTTCCCCTATTATACTCATATCAAATTCTTGCTATATAGTCTTTGTAAATTTCTTGCATAAAGAATTATTAGTAGCTCCAAAGATAATGACATCAACATATATTTGAACAATTAAGAGGTCATAAGAATTTTCAAATTTAATGAACAATGTAGTGTCAATCATACCTTTTAAAAAACCTTTTGAAAGAAAAAAGCCACCAAGGCTTTCATACTAAGCATATGGAGTTTGTTTTAAACCATAAAGAGTTTTGGAAAGTTTAAAGACATGATTTGAAAAATGTTCATAAATAAAATTAGGGGGTTGATCCACATACACTTGATTTTCAATAAAACCATTTTAAAAGGCACTTTTAACATCCATTTGATAGAGTATGAAGCATTTGAAGGATGTAAAAGCAAGCAGCATTCTAATGGACTTTAATCGAGCAACGGGAGCAAAAGTCTCCTCATAATCAGCTCTCTTCTTAATTGAATCATTGGGAAACAAGTCTAGCTTTGTTGCTAGCTCATCAAGTTTGTTTTTGAAAACTCACTTGGTATCAATTACGGGATGATCAAGTGGTCTAGGAATAAGTTTCCAAATTTTATTTCTTTCGAATTGACTCAATTCTTCTTGCATGGCCATAATCTAAAAATCATCACGCAAAGCCATATTAATACAATCAGGTTCAATACTTGAAAGTAAGGTAAAATTATCAATGAAGTACCATCTTATTTTGACACCATAATTGGGACCACCAATAATCTACTCTTTTAGATGTCCAATTTTGTATTTTCAATCTTTTGGTAGGTTTTGATCAGTGTACTCTTCAGTTCTTTGCTTACCTTCTTCAGCTTGCTGTTCTTCCAATTCCTCTTCTTTAGCACGAATATCAATTGATGGAGATTTGTGCTATTCATTGCCTTTTTCTTTTATGGTTCTTACATCATAATCTTTTCTAGAGACGCGTATATTAGATTCATCAAATACAACATATACGGATTCTTTCATATATAGAATTTTTTTATTAAACACTCTATATGCCTTTTTATTGGAGGAGTATTCAAGAAATATAGCCTCATCCAATTTGTTATCGAATTTTTCAAGATTATCTCGAGTGTTAAGAACAAAACATTTGCAGTAAAAAACTTTGAAATAAGAAATTGGTGGAATTTTATCAAATATAAGTTCAAAGGGTGTTTTTTTTTAGAAAGAGCCTCAGTATAACACGGTTAACAATGTAGCAAGCTGTATTCACAGTTTTAGCCCAAAAATATCTTAGAAGGGAGTTTTCACAAAGTATTGATCTTGCCATTTCTTCCAAAGTTTTATTTTTCCTTTCAACTACACCATTTTATTGAGGGATTTTTGCTGCTGAAAAGTTGTGAGAAACACCATTCTCATCACAAAATTTTGTAAGCTTATGGTTGCAAAATTCTCTACTATTGTGACTTCTAATTAATATCAATTTGCACCTAAGGGAAGTTTGAACACGTTTGAGCAACTTTGAAAATTCAAAGAATGCCTCATCTTTGTGCAAGAAATAAGGTCCAAGTGAATCTTAAAAAATCATCCACTAGTACATAAGCAAACTTTTTACCACCAAAACTAGTGGTTCTCATTAGTTCAAACAAATTCATATGTATAAGTTCAAGAGGTTTTGATATTGAAATCATTTTCTTGGGTTTAAAAGAGGTTTTGGTTTGTTTCCTAAATTGGCACGCATCGCACAATCGATTTTTGTCAAACTTCATTTTGGGCAATCCTCTAACAAGCTCTTTTGAGGATAATCTATTTAGCAAATTAATAGATACATGGCATAACCTTCTATGCCAAATGTAGCCATCATCATTATTTACGAAAAGACATCTTATGTCATGCCCAAAAAGATCATCAAGATAAAGCACATAAACATTTCCACTCCATTTGACAACAAAAATTGTTTCATTACTAGAGCTATTCATAATAGTGCAAGAATCATTTTTAAAAATAACTTTGCAGCCATTATCACACAATTGACTAATGCTAAGTAAGTTGTATTTCAATTCATCTATTAACAATACTTGTTTGATAATAGTAGAAGATCCCTTACTAATATTACTTATTCTGAGTATCTTTCATTTCTTCTTATCTCCAAATGTGTAAATTCATCATTTGTGGCTTGAATATTTCCAAAAGTGTTGCATTACCCGTTATACGTCTAGAGCATCCACTGTCCAAGAACCATTTTTTGGAGCTCATATTTTGTGGAAAATGTACCTATACATAGGAAGGAAGAGTAACTTTTGATACTCAGATTTTCTTAGGTCCATGAGGGTTAGTGATAGTTTTTTTAACTCTCCAAACTATTTTCATGTCCGATTCGACTCCTTTCCTAACATGACACCTAAATGCATTGTCTCTATATTTTCCACAATAAGTACAGTATATATGATTTACATTTAAGTAGCTAGCTTTCACAAAATGAAATTCGTGATTTTCAATTTTGTTCACATGCCCATAACTGAGACCATTTTTGTTTTCAGCCACACACTGCATACCGAGCAATCTATTTAGATTGTTTTGGCCATTTATGAATTTCTCAATACATATGGTAACATCATCAACTCTTTTTTTTATGTCATCAAAATCACTAAGTATAATTTCAAGAGAAAAGACTTTATCACATAAGCATTTGTTCTCAAGTTTTAAATAGTCCAAAGAAATAGAGATAACTTCTTTTTCAATATTTAGACAACAAATAGAATCAAGTAACGCTTTGTTCTAACTCATTAGCTTGTCATTTTCATCTAAGAAGGAATTGGTCTTCATTTTCATTTTCTTGTTTCTTCTGGACAACTTTTTGAGTTCAAGGATCATATCAATGAGAAGCTCATTTGGATCATCACAGTTGTCCTAGTCAGAATTGTGCAATTCAAACATAGAGTTAGATAGGATAGGATTTAACTTATTTTCTATTGACATGAAACATATGTTGGCTGTCTCAGTTTCAGGTTCTTTATTTCTTTCAGATTCGGAATTATTTTTATCTCAAGTCCCGATCAGTCTTTTTCCCCTTCTTTGTCTTCGTGTCTCTTCTTTTCTTTTTGTACTGCTTGGCTTCTTTCTCTTTGGCTATAGGACAATTAGCCATAAAGTGTTCTATACTTCTGCGCTCATAGCATTGAGATTTGAAGGATGAAGATTGTCACTTCTTTTTGACAAATTTCTTGCCTTTTTTGAAGTTGCTTTTTCTAATATTTTTTTGAATTTTCTAGCCACCGTGTCCAGTTCTTCAGTGTCCAAATTAGTCCTATAGTCACTTTCAGTCTATTCACTATTTGCAATATCATTAATAGCTTTTAAGGTCGTTCCTCTTTTACCTTTATCACCATCATCATGTTCTTGAAATCTTTTAAATTTTATTTCATGAGTCAGGAGAAATCCAATCAATTCTTCAGTTGGTAAGCTTTTTAAGTATTTCGATTCTTCAACAGCCAAGGTTTTGGGCTGCCAGCTTTTAAGCAGAGCATCAAGTATTTTTTCTGTTTTGCTCTTCAAGAGAGTAGATTTTCCCATAAGCTTTTAATCTATTCACTATATTTGTGAATGTACATGTCAATAATGTTCTCACTTGGTTTCATGATGAATAGTTCATAGTTATGGACTAAGAGTCCCAATTTTACCTTTACTTGATTTGTTCCATCATGGGTGACTTCAAGTAATTTCTACATATCATGAGATGAATCACAACCATTAACTTGGTTGTATTCATTTGCATTAAGAGTACAACACAATATGTTCATTTCTTGAAAATTCACTGTCGTTTTGACATTATCTTCACCGTTATACTCATCGCTCTGTTTAGGGACTGTTCTGCCTTCAATAATTTTAGATGGGACATATGGTCCTTTTTCGATCAAATTTCATAAGTCAAAGTTGATTGAGCATACAGAGATCTTCGTTCAATTTTTCCAAAAGGTATAGTTGCTTCCACTGAACAATGGTGGTCTGCGTGTTGAAGATCCTTCAATGTACGATAAGGACGAAGTGTTTGCCATTCAGATCTTTTTCTACAAGGCTATTAGACCGATGATAATGTAAACCAAATCTATGATACCAATTGATAAACCTTAGGAGGGGTGAATAAGGTTTATGGCAAATAAATGCAAATTTTAAAGATCTTCTGAAAATCTTAAAACGAGATCCAACAAAATGATTGTGCCAAAAATAGATTGTTTGTGCAGTTTTGAATGTGCTGCTAAAGAACTTGCAAAACTTCATAAAAGTCTTTGATCAAATTAATAAATGCAAAGAGTGTAATGCTTTTAACTCAGATGAATAGTAAAAATACAGGCATAAATATCAGAGTAAATGCAAGAGAATAGACTCAATGATTTATAGTGGTTCAATCTTTAAATGATCTACATCCACTACCTTAAGCACACACTTAAGGATTTCAACACAACCATTAAAATATTTTTTCCAAATCAATGGTAGTAAGCAACACCAATCTTACATAAGAGGATCATCATACTTGGTTTTGCACCCAACATCTTTAAACTTAAACAATCAAGGCTCACACTAATTGGGTTTTACTTTCCAAACCTTTATACATATCAAATTTAAGAGAAGGACAGAAATAGCTCAAAGATTGATTAGATTTTAAACTATCTCAGCACCTGTACCTTTTTACCTTTGAAACAATAAACCTCACTTTGAAGCACAATATAGATGGGGGATTCTTATTTTTTGAAAGTTTTAGAGTGTTTCTGAAAATATTATCACATATTCCTTATTGAAAATCTTGTTTAAACGGCTTTTATAGGGGAAAAAAGTAAGACTGCAACGGCTAGTTTGTTGCTGTCAAGTTTTGCAGGATTTTGGATTCACAAGATAGAAAATTATGCGTCTGAAAGGTGAGTCCAAAACACCACTTTATGCAAAAGTATATTTTGAACACTTACACATTCTTGGATGGGTATTTTGGATTCAAATGTCCATCCAAAATCACTCAACTAAGTTTTTACGAAAAATCTGAATTGAAAATACCCTCTTTTTGAAATGACTTTAAGTGCTTCAATATGAAATAAATTAAACCGAGGTAAAGAGACATATGAAATACAAATAATACCTTAAACACAATTTTCTAGTCTACAATTATTCAAAAAGTTTTCAAGATTTGCAACTTCTTTGAATTGGATATTCATTTGATTATTATTTTTAAACTCTATCGATAAAGAGTTGCTTATCAATCCTATTTATAAGACTTTGAAGAATCGAGATCAAACATGTCATATTCAAAAATTCTATCATATATAAATACACATGTTAGTCCATATCAATGTTTGTCATAAAAAAAAACACAGACGAATGCCGTTTGGGCTAACAGTTTAGATTTCCATATGAAATAGGTTTTTAGCAGTGCATTAGCAATGTAGCATGAAATGGAGTTTCTTTATCTAGATGCTTGTGGTGGTGGACAACGAGGATGGATAACTCAAGGAACGGCTGGATATGTCCAAGGTTATGGTACGGAAGAAACATGTGCTTTTTAGACTACTAGACTTTAAATCAACACATTGGTGGAATTCTGGTTAGCACTTGCAAAAGAGACACACCAATCTCTACTTAGAATAAAGGAAGAGGATTTTATTCAAAGACTTATGTACAAGTTTGCCTAGGACTCTAAGTTTTTTTTTTTTTTTTTTTGCTTCCTTTTACTACTCTTGTGATAATATTTTACAAGACAATCTCCACGTATCTGTGCAAGAATTCTCTCATAAGGGATCTTTTGTGAATATTATCTTTGCCTTCTATTCTAGAGGCAACTATTATCTAATCTCCTTGGATTGTCTCACTGTAAAGAAGGAGCCTACATGCATTGTATTTGTAATGGTCATTTTGATTGCTCAACTTTGCATATTTTGAAGCTACTTTATGCTAATTACTAGATTTTTGCACATTTGTGTTGTTTTGTTGGCTATGCGCATCTTTTAATGTCTCTATGTCCTGTAACCGAGACATTGAGAATTGTGCATATTTTTTATTCTCTACTTGATGATTTTGAAGTTTTTGTTGCCAACATGCCTTTTGACCCAATTATGAACTATATTCATGAACGGTTTCCGATTTCCCACATTCATCAATGCAAGTTATCAATAACCAAATTGGAATAAACCTTTTGCAGTTGCAAGTTCTCTACAAATTAAAGTTTTATTTTGTCAAATTTCCAAGTTTAATAATTCGTGATAAGTTCCCCAAATTGAATTGCAAGCATAGCTTGGTTCAAGTTCTAGATTTAATAGATAAAATTCCTTACTTGTAAATGAAATTACCGTAATTTACTTCAATTTAATTTTTTATGTTTTTTCTTTTCAAAAAGTCATTGCTTGCAAAGTGATTCTTGATACTATAGATATCACGATCTTATAAATATAACTAGTAAGGAATCTCGCGTGAGACACGAGTTCAGATACCCAAGATATTTTCACTAATATCAGTATATTGAACTTTGATTTAGATAATTTTAGCTAATTTTGTTACACTTTATTGCAGGGCTACTTAAAAATTCAAGTATTAACTATGCTAAGCTTGTCAAATGTCCGTTAAACCCAAGAACTTAAGAGACAGGTTATTTTCAGGGTTCCTTACTTTTAACTGAAGTTCTAGAAATCTCTTCCTTCCACAGTTGGTTTGAGAGTGAGGTGTACATTAATTAGTGCATCTGTATAAAACCAAGAAACAAGGGATAACATACATGGTATCTCAAAGGCAAGGACATATGAGAACTGTGTAAAGGGCATAAGGCGGTAACACCCATGTATAAAAAACCACAGGAATTCCCACATGCATTAAATTACAATCAGCTATAATGGAAAGGTAATCTACTTGATTCACTTTTTGTCATGGCCAGTTTGCTCAACCACCATATCTGAAATTCACTATCAATTCACAATTCCCTTTCTTGTAAAATTACACCTTCCTCTAAAACTGTAGATGAGTCCACTCTTAAGACAATGATCTTTCCCTTGGACAGCTTTAAAGTCCTCTCTCCTCCCATCATGCAAAACAAAGCCAAAAGTTTGTCACTAAGTAGCAGAAGTCATGTTTGATTTTTAGTTGTCTGTTAATTTACATAAGTATGTCTAAATGCACTTGTTTGCAAAAGTGATAGTGTAGGGAAGTTAAATCTAAGCTGAAAACATGAAGAACCTCCAGATGGAATCAAATGTGAAGAACACCATGCATATGCTTACAGCAATCTATACTCAAATGAACCTATAAACTGATAGCAGAAGAGAAGGGAATCTTCAGTTAATGAGATGATTGTTTGTGTTTGTGCAACAAGTTGATAGCAGAGGAGAAGGGTGATCCTGAAGAAGAGTGAAAAAGCATTCTAGAACCATATGGATGTACTACAATGCCTATGCTAGTTACTATAGCACTCATGACTTTTAGAACTTCTCCACATTGCTAAGAGGACTAAAAGGTAAGTGAGTGAATAGAACTATTTTATGTTAGGGAAGGGACACCATTGTATAAAAAATGTAGGAATTCCCATATGTATTAATGATAGGGGCTAAATTAATTATATTTTTTCAAGTTATTTGAGGCTCTTTTGTGATACATTTTGTTCAATAACTAGTCATATTCCTTCATATGTGAGATTTTACCCTTGGAAAGGTAGTTTGTTCATTATTACAAATTTTTGGGGTAAAACGAAGCAAAAACGTCACAAAACAAAACAAAGGCGGCGACGCTAGGGCACTGGAACTGGCGCCGGTCATGCACTGATGATACGAACTTCGAGACAATAAAAATTTGTCAAAACAGAGTGGAACCGGCACCGGCACCGGCTCCAGTAGCCAAGGCGACGCCGGCTGCATTTTGGAATACATTGTGTGGAATTCGGAAAAAAAATTGGCGAATGAGTGGAGAACCAGAACACAACCAGCGTTGGCTCCGAGAGCCAAGGTGGTGCCGGCTGTGCTCTAAGGAAAAGGCGGGATTGTGATTTTTCTACGCGATTTTTTGTAATCTGTGGAGTTTTAGTATCTTCCAACTTCTACTCGGCCAAGAACATTTCTAAAACACAAGGAAAAATGGGAGAATTCATTGATGATCACAGAAAATCATTCAATCAAAGGAGGAATTCTTCAGTTCAAGGAGGGTTGTATAAGAAAGTCTTCAAAGGAAGAAGAAGGAGGCTTGTCTATGAGTGCTTTCTTTTACTTTGTTTTCTTTTTCTTGACAATGATGTATTAATTGTTTTATTGTAATTCGATATTGTTTTAGGTACTCATGATTTTTAGAGTTATTTGATATTTTGATTAATTGGTTGTTCTTCTTGGTATTTAATTACTTGTGCCTATTACGAGATTAATTGATTGTTTCTTTCCATTAACTTGCTTGAAAAAGAGGTTGATGGTGGTTTCAATTCATTAGTTTCATATTTGTTGTCTCTTAACTTACTTGAAAAAGAGGTTAATTGTAAAGAACTAGGTAATTGAAGGTTAATTGATGTCTGCCAGAATATGGATTCATTAGTTAATTTCATGTTTTAAGTTTGCTAGAATATGAAAATTTAATCAAAGATTGTGTTTAATGCATCTTTTTAGTGAATTAGTTGAGACAGAATATGTTATGCTAATTTGTCCAGGAGATAGTGATTTCATAGATTGAAAAAGAAGTGAGTTTATCTTAATCCTTTATGATGCCAGAGGAATGATTAGTTATGATAATGGTTGGGTTCTTTAAGATCATGTTTGTCTAAACAATGGCTTAAGTTACATAATTCTCCATCCTTGACATGTATATATTTTATTTTATTTTATTTTACTTTTTATTTCTTTTTCACTTTATGGAGTCGGTTGAACAATGAAAGAAAAGTGATTAATGCATACTTGTTCCTTGAGGATTGATACTCGTTTGAACCCTATGCTATGTTAATGATGAGTTCGCTTGCTCATATGTGTAATTTAGGATTAACGTTTTAATGTAAACTTGATTAGGAATGTACTTATTTTTATATAATTTTTATACCCAAATAAATATGCATCAATTAAACTCACAATAATCTATGGGCATTTTTTACACTAAGGCAAAGAATTTTAGCATAATAGCATTCTTTCATAAACTTGAAATTCTTATAATCCTATTATTGCATAATCTTTCTATCTCTTGAAATTCTTTCATGAACTATTTTTTATACTAATCCTTTTCCTGCAGTGGTTAAGTTGGTCCAAAACTTGTAAAGAGATAAGAGATTCAAGAGGTTCAACAGAATCCAAACTAATCGATGTATTGAACTTGTTTATGATATTAACCCACTTCAAGTGGAGAAGACCAAGGGCTTCCCACAGACCTTCTAATGCTAGTAATTGCATCCACTGAATGTGCTAGCTAAAAGTTATTAAGTAGGACTATTTAATGACACTGTAATACTTTGACCAATTTCATAGCTTTTGCATTAAACATGCATCGCACGAAATAAAGCCTATTTGGCCACAGAATAGTGCATTGATTGCCCACATTTCAACACAATCTGGAGCATGCTGTGCAAAGTAGCAAAGGGTGATTCTATTTCAACTCAAACCACAAAGAACGATAGGAGGATATAGTAAAGCATTATATATGGCCCCATGAGTCCAGAATCTCATACAAAACTCAAATTATGTTGAATCACATTAGGAATGTGTTTTGGAATTAGGCCTACCATGAATAAGGATATCATCACTAATTGCACTCACTTGGATAGTGTCCGAGTTACTCTATCTGCCAGCTTTCATGAGGGGCAACATGAGATGAAGTATATTGCTGCAAAATTTTACATCCAAATTAGAAATAAAGCATTCAAGTTGCAATTTTAAGCAACTCTATATAGATATATGTAGTAATCCTATGATTGAAAAAGATAGGAACTCATAATGCCAAAAGGTTTAAGAAAGTTTTTGCTTCCTACTGGAGCATTAAGGAGATAAGCCAAAGGAAAGTACAAAAACCCTTAGTATATCCGACTGCTAAAAGGCATAGGCATTCCAAGGCTAATTCATACAATAGAGGACAAACTAATATTGGTTCAAACCATTCATTTGATCACCACTCTGATGAAACAAGTTCATTTGATCAGTAAGTTAAAATCAGACATTTAATTCGGTAGTAATTGAAGCTAATAAAGAACACTATCCAGTTGATTGGTAGGGTTGGAGGGTGGCGGAAGCCCATGAATGAATTATACTCTGCACAATTATGGAAAAATTTGGACTTGAGCTTAATTTCTGTACATGATAACAACCTTAAAAATAGCTGTCTCCAAGTTCATGAAGACAAAATAAAAGTTCAAGAGGAAAAAAAGAAAAGCATGGTTAGTAAGTACATCCATCTTATCCATAAGTTCTTTGGCTGTAGGAGCAGAGAGAACTATGTGTTGAGTGCTGGGCTTGATGAAACCTTCTTCAACTCCATTATCAAACAATGCTAGCAAACAGTTATAGCTACCCCCTTAGCATCGACGGGTCGTCCATCTTCATAGAAAAGGGCAACCAAAGTTTGAATGAACAAAGATGCTCATATAAACCGTACAATTTTTCAAAAACGAATAAGACATAGGACATACACTGTAATGGAAGAATTACCTTTTACTCGCAGCTGTAATAGAATGAGCTACACTATGGGTTCCATGAATTTTCAATTAAATTGAATAATGGGACTTTATGACAAAGATATTATCGAAGTCACAAATCAAGCCATTGTACTCAGTATCTTTGGGACACAGAGAATTCCAGTTTTCCATACTAGTGATGAAGAGGAAATTTGCTATCTTCTCATTTATTATGCTAACTGTTGAAATGCTCTAATGGTTGTGGACCTTTAAAACTGATCAAGATGAATCATATGGAGTTGTCATATTACAAACTCATTTTTTCACTTTTGAAATATCCAAAGGAATAGGACTGATGCTATTCTTTCTCTAAAAACTGGCCCACTCCATCTCTCCCCATGGCAAATGTACATGCAACCCTGGCTTCACTTCAACTACTTAGTGTTTTACATTTGATTCAACTAAAGGCCAAAAAGGATAATATTTCAAGACATAAGCATCATATGGTTAAATGGAATCATTTTTTCACTGATAAAGAAGCTATTTTATAATTAGAAAGACAAAACTAATAGGAGGTAATCCGATTACAGAAATTTGATGATATGCTACCTAAAAATTAGGAAAAAAAATATTCTTATCTCTACCAGTAAAAAGATATAAAAAAGAAATATTCATAAGGAAGAAAATCCATTTTATGCTTGAACTTGTTAGTATATAGAACAACACCCTAAGATGAGACTGATATGAAAAAAGGTAAATCTGACAACAACACAGGACATTATTCAATGAGGCCAAAGAACCAGCAAAACATTAAATTAACAATGTTTCTGGCAAAGGGACTGGCAAGTGCTAAACATCCCAAAAAACCAGGATGTAGTATCCGTTCATACAATGCCTACCCACCAAAACCGAGAAAAAAAATTTGTAGACATGCCTCCTATCACAAGTTACGTAAAGGCAGATATATAATACTATATTTGATTTAGATATATCCACATGAATGCAAACAATTATCATTACTAGTCAGTAATGAGGCTCTAATTATTAGCATGTCAAATTTCAGTAATATCTTCTTCCAGTACTCAAAGTAGAGTAATGGTATGATAAATAACATATAACAAATGGTAAGGTTTAAAACACCTATAGATAGAGGCTTATGCCATTATGCAGAACATTAGCAATACAGCTTCTACAAAGATGACTAATGTCAAAATCCTTCCCCTGTGATCCTTCAAAGAATTCAACATCATAACATTAATTAATAATAGTCAACATCGAAAATACGGACTCTGTGTCATGATGCTTACTTTGTTTTTGAGATACTCAGGATTTGTTCAGTGTGACTGAATTCAAGCAGTTCGGTCCTATTAAAATAGAAATAAGTAAGCCTCTGTGAACTAAATTTAGGTAATAACGAGCATCTTTATTACAATAACTATTGCCAAGAACCAGAGCTTAACAAAGAATAACAAACCACTCTATCTTATTTAGATATTGATTCCTAGCCAACATAGATTTCAATGTAATTGAATTTTTCCATTTTCACAAATGATGAAAAAAAAAAAATGATACAATATACCATATCTTACTATTTCTAGTCTTGTGACAACAAATGCCAACTAACCTAAAAGTAAATATAGGTCATGGCTTATAGGAATTACGACAATATGAAGACAATGACTTAGAAATATGAAAAAATAGCACACCTTAACCCAAAGAGCTGATAATGAAATGGAGCTACAAATTTGAATACTTAGGGATTTCTTCCAAAGAAGATTTTCCACTTATACATCAGATTAAAGCTAGTGCCTTTGATCATTAACCTAATTTCACGCAGACATAGATAGCTAGTTTGTATTATTGAAGACCAGACGTGTTAAGAGTAGATAATGGCATTTATGGACCTTTTGTTTTTTTTTTAGAATGTGGAAATCACATGTATATCTTGAAGATTAAACTATTTCACTATCAAACAAGACTTTTCAGAACATTTTATTACATTGGAAATCAAGCTATCCAGCTAGCTTTTTGTTCCCTCTTCTCCTCTATTATCTAAGTTCTTTCAGACAAGTTCTAAATATTCTTGAAGAAGAAAATTTCATTCCAGTTATGCAGGTATAAAGGGTAAATTCAAATGTTTTATCATTTAAACAACTTCTAGTACACCAAGAGCCTTACCAGCTTCAATAGCATTTAGAGCAGTAAGCCTAAAATCATTAACAATATGGGGAATTTCATCTGTTCTTAGTTGTCGTGGAGGAGAAAAAATTTGAATGTTAAAATCATTTGCTTGATATTGAGGAGTTACTCCTTATCTATTGAAGAGATTGGAGCCTGTCCATTGGGCTGATAGCTTGAAAATGGCAGGCAGATGAAACAGGATTTAGAGGGAAAGAAGAGGTGATATAGACCTCTACAACTAATTAAAAGGGATCATAGAGGGTCCAAGGACAACATAAGAAATTTAAAAGTTTTGAATAGTCAGATTACAGGCTTCCAGATATGCATGTTTGCAACATAAAATTTTGTTTGTTGATAATCCATTAGCCATATTATTTTACCAAGTGAAGAATATATTTATAGTCTTATAAGGCTTTGTCCTTTTTTTTTTCATTTTTACAATAAGATTCTGTGCAAAGTTTCTTGTAAGAAGATAGAAAATTTAGAAGAAGGTAATAGGAGAAGAACTTGCAATAATTTGAAACCTTCCTACATGCCAAATCTGGCAAAAGACGATACCACATTTGGCATGAACTGCATTTACAGTAGGTTTCCAGGCCTCAACTGGTTCTTTTGTCCATATGCTAAGTGTAAATTCATACCTTCCAAGTAAAAGGAAATAATATAACTTCAAGTAATGACTAAGATAAGTAAAAGAGTGCATCATTTATATATCCTTTGTATTCTCTACTCTTTAATGGTTTTTTAGCAGTGCAAAAGAACTATTATTGTAGTTACCCTTGAGCTGTGTCAAAAACTCATGTGGCTTCTTTTATAAACAGATCACATTTGGAGGTTCTCTGAGTGTAGTATGGTACAATATGGGGCTGTGAAATATTTCCATAAGATCTTTGCCTTGTCAGGGGTGCCAAAACAATTCTGCACAGAATTAAAAAAAAACTTTAAATTACCTTCAAAACCTTTTCTGTATATCATGCTAGATGTAAGAATATTATTTTCCTAGAGATGAAGATAGATGGAAGCATTACATTTAAAATGGTCTTAAAAGAAATATACAAAGAAATCAAATTTCAGAATCTGAAAGTTCAGAAAGAGTCTGCTGTAACTGCCATTGTTAAAACAGTAGCAGCATATCAAAGTTAATGCATAAGAGTTTCAATTGGTGGTGTTTGAGGGCCAAAATAGTTAAGACAGTCCCAACTCCTCTTTATATTTGACTTCACAAATCCAACAACCTAAAATACATATGTTTACTTGAAGGCTGGAGTCTGTTGTAGATGAGTGCATTAATGTCCCAAGAAAAAAAGTATTGCAAAAATCACCGCTATCATATATAATATTCAAGAAAAAGCATGGACTAAGATTCAGTAAGGTTTTCAATAGAGGAGGGGAAAAAATTGCTGTCCTACCAACATAATTGAAAATTAACCCTAAAGCCTTTAAATCATTTCCATAAGGGGCTCCTTTCAAACCAAATCACAAGAAAATAGGATACTTAAAGTTGATGAAATAATGAGAATTCCCTAGTGGGATCTTTCTCAAGGAGCTGCATTTCCATCAGAGACCGAAATATCAAAAAGAAAAGCCATAATTTTTCCCATTAGCAGATGAAGACTGAAAATAGGATTCAGAGAGTAGTACTTTTGTGAGAGATGGAATTTAAAATTAGAAAAAAAGAACAAAGAGAGATCCTTCTAATCTAATCCAAATCAGACAAGCCCAAAACATGCATGTTAGGTGGTGCAAAAATACTAAACTACAGAGAACAAAAAAGAAAAAAAAAAAGAACTTTAATAAGAAATTGAGAGGGTTTGAGGGAATCTTGGAAAGGATTGTGAAGGATTGAAAAGTTACAGAATCAAATAAAAGAATGGCATGCAAATTGCCCAAACCACACATGCTTGTAAATAAAACCAATTACAAACATATGTCACAAATCCATATATAGGTAGATGCAAGTACTTGAGAGAAAAAAAAGCATAGCTTGAAGAGGAACCTATAGAAGAAGGGAGGGAGAAATCTATACCTGTGACCTAACCCATTAGCAAAACCACCGAAATTACCTTTTCTGGCACCAGAAACAACCTTAGACGCCTCCGATGGCCCTCTCGACCATCACAGGGATCACTATTAGCCTTTGATCGATACCTCTGAAATAGTCATTTCCTTAGCCTTCTTGAACACATCTCTCACCTCAAACTCCCCAACAACAAAACAAAGCCAACTGTAACAAAGAACCCAAAACAATTTCCTCCAAAACTATCCAACCCAGCTCCTTCACCCTCCAAAAACTTCTTCAACAAAGCAAAAACCCACAAATACTTCACTTTCGCTTCCGCAATTGAATGCAAAGTAAACCCAGCACGCCTAGCTTCAAAACCAGTCAGAATTCTTTGGGATTCAACAACTTTTCTACCTTTTACAAAGAATGGGATCAAAGGAAAAAATTGATTTTACTCTAAGAATCATGATCTAAAAATTGATTTTAACTTTTCTAACATGTAGCCGATTTTTGAGTCTTTGGGTTGTTTCGAAGCCACAAATCTACACAAAACAAGGGGTGCAAACACTCCATAAACATCGATCCATCGAAGTTGAGACCACTGTTTGTGCTTAACTATTGACAGGAAAATTGAAAAGATAAAAATGCCCCTGATTGACGAAAAATGAATAGTGGCACTCCAACTCGTTTTTCTCTATATAGAAGATATGTAATCCACTGATATAAAAGTTTTTTATTAACACACTAGGATGAGTTTACAAAAAGTAATCATGAGTTATTTGTCACAAAAATTAATTCAAGAGTTCAGAAAAGAAATAAATGGTGTACTTAGAAAATAATTTGATTGTGATGATTTTATTTAAATATAATAAAAAATTATTAAATATGTAGAGTTAAGGTAGGGTTAAGGAAAGAATATGATATGTCGTAATTATATGACAATTCTAGAGACACAATAATTATTTAAATTATAATTTTTAAATTAAAGTGATTTTGGATTGGAATTCTCATTCCAATCCAACTAAATAAAAAAAAAAAAATCCAACACAAAGTTCATTTAAAAAAAAAAACCGAAATGAGTCAAGTATCATGATGTTGATTTGTTTGAAAATGCTTTATTAATAATAGAAAGGATTTATAAAAAAAAGGTGCTCTAAATCATTTTATGAAAGTTTGTCACGCTCACTATGGCAATAGTTATATATTGGAAAGTATTAAATATACTTGGTGTAATTAACATATATATATATATATATATATATATGAGAGAGAGAGAGAGAGAGTTTATTACGTTTTAAATTTTCATAAAATTATATTTAATCAACGAGCAGAATTTCCACACGTAGTGCAGAATCGCCTAGTAGTCATACTATTGTTATGATACATTATAAAGTATAATTTATGTTAGAAGGGTGATATTAATGCTATATCATTGTCATTTTTTTTCTTCTTTTTGACTTCTTGCTGAACTAAACCAACCATCTGTAAATGATGATCAATAAAACCTTTTTAGAACCTTTGATGTTTATATTGATTAATAAATAAAAATACTATCTTCTATATGTTTAATTTGTAGACGAAGAAACAATTTTGGTTCTTCTAAAATCCTTAATTTCAAATTCTCGCTTCAAATTATCTATTACCTCTTGGAGCTCTTCTAGAGTTCCAATAATTGATATTAACACACACACACACACACACACACACAGATATATATATATATATATATATATATATATATCGCAAGACCATATTCAGATTTTTTAATAAAGACACATGGACAATCTGGATCATTTTTATGTCCTAATTTTAATAATTATTCACCAAGACTATTCTATCATATGCATCTAAACTACTTTAAGCCATACAATGAATTTTGTAATTTAACAGAATAATTTTCATGAGGACCAGAATTATATACTTCAGGTATATTAAATTATTTTTAGATTTTTATATAAATATCATTATTAAGGATCCCATATAAATAAACAAGAACTACATCTATTAGACATATGTTAATCTTTTCACATATTATCAGACTTACAAGGAATCATAGTGTAATTTTATCTTTCACACATAAATATATCTTATCATAATCAACATTTAATTTTTTGCGGAAAGCCTTATGCCACAAGTTGTGCTTTATATCTAACACATTATTATTTTTATTCCGTTTTTGCACAAACACCCATTTATAATCAATTGGCTTTATACTTTTTGGTATTCGGATTACAGGTCCAAAAACCTCATACTTTGACCAATCACTTATATGACGATATTCTTCAACTAATATTAGTTCAAGATTTTCATTATCTTTTAATATATCAAGTATTATATTATATACAAAAGTATCATCAACAGTTATTTCCATCTGATTCCAACTTCTATCAGAAATACTATAATTGATAGAAATTATTGTTTTCACTACTTTCAAAAATTGCGATCTTTTCATTAGTTTCCACTTGGTCATTATTTTCTAATTCTTCAATTTGATCTCCCTGATCGTTTAATCATTTTTTTTCAAGAATTTTTATCTTTTGAACAAAATAATCGTCCATACTTCTGGCATATTTTTTATTCAGCAGCTATGTAAATTTTTTTTATTCTACTAAAACTTTCTATTGAAATAGGAGTATCTATAATTAAAATATGTGATTTGGTTACCATTGTAAAGTTAACAAAAGAATTTGACAATTGATTTGTAAGCCTTTACAAATGAATTATCTTTTGAACATTCAGTTCACTCCCGCTTTTGTTCGGATCCAAATAATCTAATAATGTTATTCAAGCAAGCTCTTTTTTATGTAGTTTATATTCTCCTCCTAATTTAGAAAATAAAGTTTTATAAAAAAAATAATCAGTAAATTTTGCTATGAATACGTCTCCAATTAATGATTTAAGATATCTAATTATAGAGGGAAAATCATTTCCAACATATATCTCCAACCTTCTTTGAGAACCCATTTTGATATGTTGATTTGGCACTATTGGTATATATACAACATATTTAAAAACTTTCAAATGAGCAATATTTGCTTTTGAACCAAAAGTTAATTGCAATGGAAAGAATTTATAATAACTAATTATTAGCTTTACACACATAAGTGCTGTAGGATACAAAATAGTATGTCCTTAAGCAGATGTATGGAGATTTGTTCTCATTAGTAATAGTTTAACAATTAATTCTAATATTTTAAGAAATGATTCAACTAGACCATTTTGGGTATGACCATGAGTTATTGAATGTTTAATAGTAATATCATTCGACATTTAATAAGTATCGAATATATAGGAGGAATATTCTCTAACATTATCTGAATGGATTCTTTTAATAGGATAATTTAAAAATACACTTTTAAGAAAATTATTTAGACAAGTAATCTCGCAAATTCCAAGTTGTGAGTTGATAATAAACAGACATGTGACCATCAAGTCAGTGCATCAATTAAAATATAAAGTATCTAAATTGCCCATATAGGAGATGAATTGATTCACATATATCATCTTGAATTCTTTCTAGAAACATTGGAGATTCAAACTCCACTTTTATTGGGGATTGTTTTATAATCAATTTCTCTTGACAATATGTAGCACATCAAAATTTATCTTAAGTCAAAATCTTTTGGCTTTTCAAAAAATAACCATGTGTATTTTCAATTATTCTTCGTATCGTAATAACTTTTGGACGGGCTAAACGGTCATGCTAAATAATATGTAGCAAGATCATTAGACTTCTAGTTTACTGAATAATGCACATTAATTGCATGAATTTTTGTGTAATATAGGTCAGATGAAAGAGATGATAGCTTTTTAAATAAAATTTTATTACCTTGACTTATTTAAGTAATACATAAATATTCATCACTATTTTCCTTTATTGTTTCAATAGGATATCTATTTTAGCAGATGTCTGTAAAATTTAATAAATTTTTTCGAGATTTTGAGAAAATAATGTTTTATAAATAATAATTGTTGTTCCTTCAGTAATAATATACTAACTCTTTTGAAAACTTCAACCGATTTTGCACTACTTCTTATTGTATTAATATTTGTTTTTTCCATCATCAGGTAAGAGAAATATTTTTTATCTTTTTATTATGGTGTGCATTGTACTACTATTAATTATGCATATATCTTCAATATCATTTTTAGATCCAGTTAATAGAACAATAGCCATATGATCATAACAAAATATTTATAAACTTAAATACTTAAATTATAAAATAAAAGTTTTAAATGCTAATTATTATAATACTAAAATATAGGATATAAAATAAAAATATTAAAAGTAAAGTTCTAATTATTTTGGATACTACCATTGCCAATAGGGGTGGCAATTTCCCTCTTAAAGAGAGGACTCAACCCTACCAAGCCAGGGATTCACTGATCTAAGTAGGGATGCAAATGGAGCCGGGCTTTATAACTTAGCCCGCCAGCCAGGGACAGGTTGGGGGCATGGATTGCATGATTCCCACCCCCTACACACACACACACACACACACACACACACACACACAATATATATTATATTTGTATATGTATATAATATATGTGTATATAAATATATATATATATAATTTTTATAAAATTATACATGTATTATATAAATATAAATATATATATTAAAAAGTCTAATTATATATAAATATATAATATAATTAGTATGTAAGTAGATAAATATATATATAGTTGTGTGTGTATATTATATATATATATATATATATATATATATATATTCTATTTTCACACACATACTAATTATAAAAAAATTATAATTATATATAAAATGTGTATAATAAGTATTTCAATAGACAAGTTATAAATGTATGTATAGATATAAAATATAAGTTATTTGGAGTTTATTATTATCCATAATTTATTGTGATTCATTTAATTTAATTATTTATAATTTATTTTGAGGCTTTATTATTATTTTGTGAGTAAGTTGTGGAGTTTATTATGGTCTAACTTTGTTGTGATTCATATAATTTAGTTCTTTAGTTTATATAATTTGTGAAGTTAATTTTGTAATTTATTTTATTGTGATTATATTAAAATTTTAGTGGTAAATGTGTTTTTTTCATTTTTTAAAGTTCTTATTTTATTTTTTTTAATTTCAAGTCCAATTGGGAAATGTTAAACTCAATTCTCTGTTAAGCCTCCAATTCCCTATCAGCCCCCTATTTCCATGCTTCTCCACCGCACTGGGATTGGGGATTATTTTGGCCCCAACGAGTTGGGGGCAGGGATTCCTACATTTTCTTGTGTCAGGGCCAAGTCGGGGATGGGGAAGAATAGGGGGCCGGTGCCCAGGCCAAGATTTCTAGTCCCTAGTCCGGCCCAACCTCGTTGCCATTCTTAATTGTCAATTAATTGATCAATTCTTCCTTTCGGATACTCAAAAAAATCAACTATGTCCAAATGAGTTATATACTTATATTAACATTAACATCTTCAAGATGTGTATTATCATTATCATCACGATGTAAATGTTGTAAAGTTTACTTCAATATTTTTGCCTTTCTTTTCAATAGAAGCTTGATAAAGATCCATAAGATATTTTACCGTACGACAGGTATGGGACCAATGACATTTTATTCCACACTGATAACATTTATCTTCATAACTTTGTTAGAATCACATTATATCCTTTTTCTTTTCTCATTATTTTTTTTGGGTCCATTTCTAGTAGTTTTCATTATTTTTCATAACTTTATTTTGACTATTGCGATCATAATAAATATTTCTATCATGACCGCATGCATGTTCATAGTTATGGCCACGACTATGACCTCTTTTGAAGCCAAAATCATGAGTTCTAACAACATTTACTTTTGAGAATAGAGTAGAACTTATTAGTCAAGTTTCATGATTTTTCACTAATAATTCATTATTTTGTTCAGCTACGAGAAGATGTGATATTAATTTGTCATATGTTTTGAATATATTTTTTTAGATATTGCTATTGTAGAAGCACATTCGAAGTTTCTCCAACATATTGTCCTTAATAATATTTTTCTCAGTACAATTTTAACTATGAAATAATTTTAAACATATGACATATTTAAAATCTTACAATCACAAGTGCATCCAGTCATACCGTGTTTTTAAAAAGACAATCATCTTCTAGTGGTCAAACTTTTCTTTTAGATTATTTCACAAAACAAGTAGATCTTTCATGGTAAGGTATTCCATTTTTAAATCATCACGAAGATGATGGTGGAAAAAAAAAATCATGGCTTAAGCACAAAATTGTGATGATGATGATCAATTTTCTTCTATAAGGGTATTTTCCAAACCCGTTACAGCTTATTTTAGCATCCAACGTCTAGGATAAATAATTTTTTTTGGGTAATATCAAGAGGTGTAAACTCAAGTTTAGTGATATTTGACATGCTTAGCAAAATTAAATAGAAAAATTACTTTTATTCTTTTTGTTTGTACACTTAAAAAATTAAACTGCTTGATTGTAGACTTTAGTAGATTAATTTCAATAGTGTTCACTTGATTATAAACTTTAGTAGAGTAACTTTGGTAGTGTATCGTGCAGATAATGTATTAGAAATTTAATTTAAAACAGTATCAAGAAATAAACTATAAAAATTATAAAGTTAAAAAAAAAGCTATACGAAATAGAAAAATAAGAAAATCACTTATATTCAAATTAATATAATGTTCGGTTATAAAAGACCCATGTTTATATAGGTTTAGACATATCATTTTAAAAGATAAGAAATAAATCTAATAAATATGGTTTTATTTTATCTATTAAATTACTAACCTTAGAAAAAAGGATAGTCATATTTATTTTTTAGATAAATAAATAATATCGAAATTCGAATAATTACATCTATCTTCTAGATAAATGGATAATGCCAATCACTTCTTTTCCTTTTAACTTCATGCCAAATAAAATTTTTTACAAGATTGTGGTATTAAAGGGATTCAAATATTAGAGATAAAAAAACATAAGATAAAACTGAAGGCCCAGGCAATGTGGTTGTTTAGTCCAAGAATAAGACAAAAAATCTTTACTTAGGGCTTTTTCCTATTGGTTAAGAGGCACTTCTAACGTATATAGAAAAAGAAGTTACGGTGAATTGTTCATTCTTGGTACTCAGGAGCATTTGAGTCGTTTCGTACGTAAAATTAGTTAACTACTAATTTAACATCCATTCTAAAGATTATTTCATTTGTCAACGTAGAAACAATAGCATAAAGTAGAAGCAAAATAGCTCTTTCCCTGTTAACTCATTAATAAATGATGCAAATTGAGTTGGTGAAAAGAAGATTTGCATCAACTACCGCATATGAACAAAAATGTCCAACCAAAATAGAAGTTTTTATAAACAAGAAATTAGAACAACCACAAAACCCAATGATATGGCCTAATATGGCATATATTTTCCTAGTTATTTGAGATTGTTTTGTGGTAATTTTGATTTAATAACTAGTCATTTCCCTTTTTATTTGATGTTTTGCTTGTGGAAAATGTTCTTGGTAAATGTGTACAGGAATTGGACGATTTAAAGTGAAATTGAAGATTTCCAAACTTGACCCAACACCTGCTCAGAGTGATTTAACCGGTCATGGCTTAGTTCTAGAAAAACAGAGGAAAAATAGAGCTCAAACTAGGATAATTCCAGAGCTGGACCGGCACCAGTGCAGACGAAGTGACCCGGCATTGATATTGCTTTGTTATGGTGGTTCAGCATCCTTTTTCAAGTCAAATTGAAAATTGCCAAAGAGGTTAACTTGCTTCCAACTTGTACTTGACCCAAGACTTTTAGAGGACGAATAGCAACCAAGAGGCATATTTAACGAAGAACAAGTGAAGAAGAACATATGAATCCAAGGAGCTAAATCTACAATCATTCATTCAATTGGAATTCATCACTCAAAGGAGTATTCATTCAAGAAGGTTTTCAAAGGAGGAAGACAAGGGCTTTTCTATGAGTTCTTTCTAAAATCTTTGTTTTCTTTTTCTTTGAACAATAGTGAGATTAATGTTTTAATTGTAATTGAATATTATTTTTGGATTCATGATATTGTAATTCATTTAATCTTTAATCAATTGATTGTTGTTCTTGGTATTTGATTACTTGATTTTATTTGATAAATTGATCAAGTTAAATTTATGTCTAATAGACTTGGGAAACAAAATTAGATTGAGTTCAATTTAATCAATTCAATGCAATTATTATCTTAACTAGATTGGGAAAGAAGGTTGAGAATTGAATCTAAGTAAATAAAGGTTGGTTAATTTAGCTTAGAGTATAGGGTTATTGGCTAATTTCATGTTTATATTGCCTAGAATATAGGGATATTCATAAGGAATGAGTTTAATGCATTTCTTTGGTTATGTTGATATAATTGGAAAATCTGCTAATTTAATCAAGAAATAGTGATTCCATGAATTGGGAAAGAAGTGATTTCTATCTTTATTCCTTCATGATGCCAAGATAATGATTGATTGTGATAAGTATTAGATAGTTCATGTCATGTTCTTGAGAATAGCTATTTAATTACATGTGTTTCTCTCCATGTATATATTTTATTTTTATTTTTATTCTTTATATTTCTAATTGATAAGTTAAATATTGAATAAGAAGTTATTAGTGTGTACTTGTTCCTTGAGGATCGATATTCGTTAATCCTATATTATGCTTAATGATAAGTGCTCTTGCTCATATGTATAATTTGAGATTAATATTTTAATTAAACTTGATTGGGAATGGATACAAAATTGCATGATTTTTATATACTCAAATTCAACATATCAAGTTTTTGGCATCGTTGCCGGGGAACAATATCATGAAAGCTTGGAATTCATTGATTTAACCATGTTTATATGACTATATATAAATATGTATATATATTCTTTATTTAAATAGGTGCCACAAGTTGTTGTATAATGTACAAATTTGTATATATTGAGTATTGTGTAATATGATATTTGTTTGTATGTATAGGTGTAAAATCTAATTTCTTATAATCTTAATTTTTTTTTTATAGGAAGACTTCTTAGTTTATAACCTGAAAACCCGTAGGAGACCTCATGGACTTTGATCCAGAAATCGGAAGAACACTAATGAGGATTTGATTAGCATATAGAAATAAGGCTGACCAATTTAGTTCCACAAGAGAGATGGAAGTTAACCAAAATAATAATGGTGATGATAGTAGAAATAATAGAAGGACTATGAGAGATTTGCTAAAGCTGCAATTTCAGGTACGAACTCAAGTATAACTAGACTAAGGGTAGAAGCCAACAACTTCGAAATAAAAACCAACATAATCCAAATGATTCAAAATATGGTCCAATTTGATGAGTTACTTGATGAAGATTCTAACTCCCACCTTACTAGTTTTCTAGAAATTTGTAACACTTTCAAAATGAATGGTGTGTCAGAAGATACTATTAAATTGAGACTTTTTCCTTTCTCTTTTAGGAATAGAGTTAAATCTTTTTAAAGTCCTTACTCGTAGGGTCAATCATCATTTGGAACCAGTTAGCTGAAAAATTCCTAGCCAAATATTTTTTCCCAGTTAGGGCAGCCAAGTTTAGGACTAACATCTTTGCCTTCCAACAATTAGAGTTTGAAAGCCTATATAAATGTTGGAAAAGGTGGAAGGAAATGCTTAGAAAGTGTCCACATCATGGGTTTGAACTAGGCATGCAAATGTAGATTTTTACAAGTGGATTAAATTTTTCTTCAAAGTAATTGATTGATGCATCTACGGGAGGAACAATAAACTCTAAGACTCTTGAAGAATTGTATGAGTCGATTGAGGATATTGCTATGAACAAATACTCACGGGGTAATTCAAGATCTAAAGCTCGTGTTCTTAAAGTTCACAAAGTGGATGCTGTGGCTACGTTGGATGCAAAAGTTGAGGCACTGGCTCAAAATATGGAACAAATAGCGGGTCCTTCACAGATAATGAATAGTAAGTGTGATTTTTGTGGAGAAAAGCACCATAATCATGAGTGCCAAAACATGGGATTGTTTCTAGAGTCCTTAGAGCAAGCTGCTTTTATGGGGAATAAGCAACAAGGTAACAATCAATACAGTGCTACCTATAATCCTGGTTGGAGAAATTACCCTAACTTTTCTTGGACAAATCAAAACCTCTCGAATTTCACTAGAAACCAAAGGACTCCACGTCCCTTGCCCTATAATTCACCACCACCAAAGGCATCCGTAGAAGAGTTAGTTAACCGCATGGTAAGTTCTAGTAAAATACGTTTCCAATGAGTGGATACAATGACCAGGAATTTAGAGGTTTTAATGCACAACCTAGGGAATCAAATTGGTCAATTGGCTAAACTTCTTGGGGATCGTCAAGTTGGATCTCTACTTGGGAATACAGAGAATAATCCATGAGACTAAGATCATGGAAAATGCTGAATTTTACTTGCTTTATTGATTTCAGTATTGGACTCTTTTTTTTTGTTATTTTCATTATTCGTCTTCTTGCTTAGTATGTTCATGCATTTATGTTTTTCAAAATTGGGATGTTTTTCTTTTTATTTCTATTTTTTAAAGAAAAAAAGAAAAAAATAACATCATTCTCGAACAGAGCTGACCAGGCGCCGATCTAGAAAGTTTGACCTGGCACTGACCTAGCTCTGGCTTTTGAATTTGCCAAAAAACAGACCCGACTCGGTACTGGTCCAGGTGCTCAGACCCAGCGTTAGGTCACGTTGGACATCAATTTTAAAATGGCCGATTTTAGCTTTTTCTTTCAAACTTTTCAACTTCCTCCCTTTTTCTCTCAACTCGTTGCCGATTTCTACTTCCAAACACTGTTGGATCATTCTAAACACCCCCAAAACACATTCAAAACATAAAATCCTTGATTTTCTCTTCAAGATTTGGATTCAAAACAAGAAAAATCTCATTTTTTTTAAAAAAATTCAAGATTTCAACCCATCCATTTGGTGCATGATTTCTTCAATCTCTTGATATTGGAGCCCATATATCATAGGACATTGTGGTATGATTTTTCTAGACGTTCTACGGTTCAATTTTCCATATGAATGTATTGGTATTTTTGGGATCTTTTTGGGTGAAAATTCAAATTTTTTTCTTGCCTGATGTAATTTCATGAACTTGTTGCATTCATTATGAATAGACTAGCATGGGTTTATGTTTGGTAATGTTATTTTATTGATAAAAATTCATGCTTTATCTTCATGTGGCTATTTTGGTATAACTTTCTTAATTTGGTTTTTGTGTACAAGAAATTCTTTATGTTTGGTTGTTGTGGAATCCTATTGATCATACATTATACTTGTTTGGGTTTATTGGGTGATCCTAATCTCTATGGTGCAATAGTTAACATTGATACTTTGCTCATTTATACTGATGACTTGGATACAACAATTTCCTATTCTAGGAGGAGGTGCATCCACTAGTGAAGCTGTTGCTGATGATGCAGATTCTAAGAAGTAAGCCTCATGATTTTCTCTTTTACTTGTTCTTTTAGTTTTTCTTTTCATTTATTCTTCTTTTGATTTTGATGATTTTTTTTAGATAGTTTTTCTTATTTAGTTGTTTTATTTTATTTCCACTTTTTGTTGTGTTTCTTTGTTTAGGATTGACTCAACAATTGTCAAGGACACAATGCTCTTTTGGGATGAATTCAACATGATTCTCAGCAAAACAATGCTATGGAAAGTATTTCTCTGTCTTGTCTTTCTTTCCCTTTTCTTTTTAGTCCCGTGGATAATTTTCTTGTAATATTCTAGGCCATTGGGGGCAATGTCCAACATAAGTGTAGAGGAGGGATGCAAGTCAATATATACTTTCTATGCTTTTATTGTCAAATTCTTTTTGATCAATTTTTGATTAGGATAAATTTTTTTGATTTTTTCTAGACTTTGCAACAAGAGTGGTTTTTTAGCTTAATTTTTTCGATTTTGTCTATAATAGAGTTATGATTTTCTTTTTAACTTTAGATATGGATTTGTCATTCGTTATAATTGCATTTTTATTAAGAAGTAAAATTGTGTATTAAGTTGAATTTCGCTAAGTTTTGAGAATTTAAGTTAACCTTGGTTATATTTGGTATTTGAGTTTTATTTTATTCATTGAGTTTGAATGTGAATGATATGATAAAATATGGAAAAAGTTGTTGATTAATCCTTGTTTTATGGATTTATAATTTGTTTGATTTTGAGTTGTGAATAAGGAGTGTGAGAAAAAAAAAGGAATAGAAAAGTAATAAGTGGAAAAATCATTGTTATGTGAGTTAAAAAAACGAACTTGAGTTGAAAAAAAATGCTCTTATTTTGAATTTTTGAAGACCTTTTGCTGAAAAGAGGGTTAATATGGAGAGAAGTAGCAAGTATTGTTCGATGCACTCTCTTGAGGCTATCCTAAAGGCAAAAAGGCAAAAGAGCAAAGGAAAAAAAAAAGAAAAGAAAGAAAAATGTTGAAAAGAATGATAATGACTATGAGGGAGCCAATACAGAGTGTGAAGAAAAATTCATTCACTTGAAACTATCAATTCCCTAAGTCATTGAAAAAAAATAGAGTGTTTCCTTATTCTACTACTTAAGTTGTGCAAATTTGAGTTTATGATACTTGAATTGGTTAAATAGCCAGACTTGTATAATTCATGATTATCTATGTTTTTGCTTAGGGGATGAAATAATTTTCTTGTATATAATATAAGCTTGTTTAACTAAACTTTGATGGCCTCAGGATTATTTGATTTAAGACATGAGTTTGCAAGGTTTTGAAAGGGTTAAATGGATGGCAAATTTGTGTTTAAGGTTGAAAGAAGATTATTGCTTTATTATGGATGAGTTTGATTGAGGATAATTTGATGAAATGTTTTGAATTGTTCATAAGCTATTTGCTTAGTGATTAACTCTTGTGTTGCTTGAGTACGAGCAAAGCTTCACTTCAGGAGAAATGGACTTTAGTGACAATAAATATTAGTGACACCAAAATGCTTGTCACTAAATAACAGAATTAGTGACAAACCATTAAATTGTCAGTAAAGGTCAAACTTTTAGTGACAATATAAACTCTTGTCACTAAATGATAACGTTTAGTGACAGTAGAAAATGTAGTCACTAAATTTTGTCACTAAAGGCTTTTCCGCTAATCTCATTTGAAAACAAAAAATCTATTTAGTGGCAACTAAAAAATTGTTGTCACTAAAACGAAACTGTTGTCACTAAATAATGCACTTATAGCGACAAAAAAATATCTTCTCACTAAATAGTATACTTATAGTGACAACATTTTTCTTGTCACTATTTATGTGCATTTAGTGACGAAAAGCGTTGGAGAAATGGGCATTAGTGACAAAAAATATTAGTGACAACAAAATGCGTGTCACTAAATAACATGAATTGGAGACAACATTTTATGTTGCTAAGACAAACCTTTAGTGACAACAAAAATGATTGTCACTAAATGATAACTTTTAGTGTGAATGGAAAACTTTGTCACTAAAGGCTTTCCCGCCAATCTCATTTGAAAGCGGGAAATCTCATTAGTGACAACACCAATTTTTATAAAGATATTTATAAAGATAGGCACTTGAAATTAATAATCTAATCATTAGATTTGTATAAATTGTAAGGAAAAGTGTTATGATCAAATTTAAAGATAATTGGATATACTTTTGCACGTAATCCTTCAAAATATCTACAAAAATACTGAAAACTAAAGGTATTTACAAATATAGGCACTGCAAATTAAAGATCCAACCGTTAGATTTGTTGAAATTGTTAAGAAAAATGTTATAAACAAATTTAAAGGTAATCAGATATATTTTGACACGCAATCTAGTTAAATATCTACAGAAATCTAAAAAACTAAGGCATTTACAAAGACAGGCAGTTTAAATTAATGATCCAACCGTTAGATTTATTTAAATTGCTAAGAAAAGTGTTATGACCAAATTTGAAGATAATCAGATATATTTTGGCATGCAATCCAACAAATGTCTACAAAAAAGACCGAAAACCTAAGGCATTTACAAAGATAGGCACTTTCAATTAATGTTTCGACCGTTAGATTTATTTAAATGATAAGAAAAGTGTTAGGACCAAATTTGAAGATAATTGGATATATTTTGACATGCAATCCAACAAATGTCTACAAAAAGACCGAAAACCTAAGACATTTACAAAGATAGGCACTTTCAATTAATGATCCTACTGTTAGATTTGTTTAAATTTCTAATAAAAGTGTTATGACCAAATTTGAAGATAATCAGATATATTTTGGCATGCAATCCAACAAATGTCTACAAAAAGACCGAAAACCTAAGGCATTTACAAAGATAGGCACTTTCAATTAATGTTCTGACCGTTAGATTTGTTTAAATGCTAAGAAAAGTGTTAGGACCAAATTTGAAGATAATCGGATATATTTTGGCATGCAATCCAACAAATGTCTACAAAAAGACCGAAAACCTAAGGCATTTATAAAGATAGGCACTTTAATTAATGATCGACCGTTAAACTTGTATAAATTGTTAAGAAAAGTGTTATGCCCAAGTTTGAATATAATCGGATATATTTTGGCTTACAACCCACCAAATGTCTACAAAAAGACCGAAAATCTAAGGCATTTACAAAGATAGGGACTTTCAATTAATAATCCGACCGTTAGATTTGTTTAAATGCTAAGAAAAGTGTTAGGACCAAATTTGAAGATAATCGGATATATTTTGGCATGCAATCCAACAAATATCTACAAAAAGACCGAAAACTTAAGGCATTTACAAAGATAGACACTTTTAATTAATGATCGACCGTTAAACTTGTATAAATTGCTAAGAAAAGTGTTATGCCCAAGTTTGAATATAATCGGATATATTTTGGCTTGCAATCCACCAAATGTCTATAAAAAGACCAAAAGCCTAAGGCATTTACAAAGATAGACACTTTCAATTAATGATCTGACCGTTAGATTTGTTTAAATGCTAAGAAAAGTGTTAGGACCAAATTTGAAGATAATCGGATATATTTTGGCATGCAATTCAATAAATGTCTACAAAAAGACCGAAAACTTAAGGCATTTACAAAGATAGGCACTTTTAATTAATGATCGACCGTTAAACTTGTATAAATTGCTAAGAAAAGTGTTATGCCCAAGTTTGAATATAATTGGATATATTTTGGCTTGCAATCCACCAAATGTCTATAAAAAGACCAAAAGCCCAAGGCATTTACAAAGATAGGCAATTTCAATTAATGATCCGACCTTTAGATTTGTTTAAATTGCTAATAAAAGTGTTATGACCAAATTTGAAGATAATCGGATATATTTTGGCATGCAATCCAACAAATATCAATAAAAAGACCGAAAACCTAAGCCATTTACAAATATAGGCACTTTAAATTAATGATCCGACCGTTAGATTTGTTTAAATTGTTAATAAAAGTGTTATGACCAAATTTGAATATAATCGGATATATTTTGGCATGTAATCCAACAAATATCAATAAAAATACCGAAAACCTAAGGCATTTACAAAGATAGGCACTTTCAATTAATGATCTGACCATTAGATTTGTTTAAATTACTAAGAAAAGTGTTATGAACAAATTTGAAGATAATCAGATATATTTTGGCATGCAATCCAACAAATGTCTACAAAAAGACCGAAAACCTAAGCCATTTACAAAGATAGACACTTTCAATTAATGATCCGACCGTTATATTTGTTTAAATTACTATAAAAAGTGTTATGACCAAGTTTAAAGTTAATCGGATATATTTTGACATGCAATCGAACAAATGTCTACAAAAAGACCGAAAACCTAAGGCATTTAACTTGCTAAGAAAAGTGTTATGACCAAATTTGAAGATAATCGGATATATTTTGTGTACTCTCAATGATAAATAGTTCTTCAAAATAATTTTTTGTCTACAATTTTGAACATTTTTTTGCCACGGAATTTTTTTCCGTTTTTTATAATTTATTAGTTATATTGGTTTGTATTAATTTTTGTTCCATACCTTTTAAATAACAACGACGAAATATTTTGTATGTATCTTGATTTATTTATTTTCTAATGTGTGTGTATAAATTTGTGTGTGTGTATATGTACTTCCATATGTATGGTGGGTGGGTGTGTGTCTATATATAAATCTCTCCTCTCTCTCTCTCTCTCTATATATATATATATATATATATATTAGTTATATTGATTTGTATTAATTTTTGTTCCTTACCTTTTAAATAACAATGACAAAATATTTTGTAAGTATCTTGATTTATTTATTTTCTAATGCGTTCATTCTTGAAATGAAATTGAAAATAAGATGTATTATTTTTTAGTATCGAAATATACGTTTGTATTAAAATTATAAATTTTAAAGAAACGATATAATTTTATTTTATTTCGATTTTATATGTGCGTATATTTATGATTATGATTTTATATATGCGTGTGGGTTGTATTGTGTATGAATTTATGCATATATTTATGATTATGATTGTATATGTGTGTGTGGGTTATATTGTGTATGAATTTATGCATATATATATATATATATATATATATATATATGTATGTATGTATGTATGTATGTATGTATGTATGTATGTATGTATGTATGTATGTATGTATGTATGTATGTATGTATGTATGTATGTATGTATGTATGTATGTATGTATGTATGTATGTATGTATGTATGTATGTATGTATGTATGTATGTATGTATGTATAAATCATTTAATAAAAAAGATAGTATAATTGATATTATATAAAATTTTAAAATTATATAAATAAACAACATATTTTTTATATTGAATAATATAGTTTTATATTAAATATAAATATACAAATTTTTTTTGTGTGTTCCGTAGCCAATTTTTGACTATTTGCCACGGATTTGCCACGAAATCCCAAAAATTGCTACTAATCCCTAACAAATTCATGGCAGATTATCACAGATTTGCCACGATATTTTTTCATTTTTTTGTTCCCTTTTTTCTGAGATAATCTGCCCAAAAAAATAAAAAATAAAATCATTTTTTTTTTCAAAACACTTCAAAATTTTTTTCTTCTTCTTAGACTACCCAATTTCTTCTTCTTCCTACTTCCTCTTCCTCCTACCCCCCGTCTGCCCTTCTGACCCCCTCCGCGTACCCCAGCCCCCGCGCCCTTCACCACCTCCACTTCTCCCCCGCAACCCCCCGCTCTTCCCGCCCCCCGGCAGCCCCCTGCTCCTCCCGTCGTACCTTGCCCACTCTTCCCCTCCCCCGCAACCCCTTCTCCCCCCCCAACAACCCCCCGCAGCGTCCCTTGCCACTCTCCCCATGAGCCCCTGCCTGTCTCTGCCTCCTCCTCCAGATCTCGTCACCCAGTGCACCCAACCTGCGGCCCCCCACCCTATAGCCCCCAGCTCATCCCGAGCTCTCCCAGCCCGCGACCCCGAGCTTCCCGCGGCAACCCCGAGCTTCCCGCGATTCCCCCCTCCCGCCTCCGTTCTCCTTCTCTCTGACACTATTTTTTGCTTCTGTCTGTTCTAAGAACAGCTGTCTTGCTTTAGGTGCGCAACAAGAGAAGTGATTCTAGTGATAGTTTGGAAAATGTTAAACCAGCCAAGCTGCCCAGTAATTTGGTTATGCTTTTGGACAAAGAGGTGAGCTTTTGTATTCTGAGATGAAATTTGGTCTTTAGCAACCTTTGCCGCCTCTAGTTATCACAGACAGGCCTCTTCTGAAGTATTTAAAAATAATATCCAGATACTGATCTTTAGTTGATTCACTTTATACTTTTAAAAATTTGTGTATGCATTCAGAATTGTGAGCTATCAAATTCTGCTGAAAGCAAGGACGTAATTGACTCTCTGTTTATGTGGTGACATTTCAGGTACCCGTTATGGTGCTAGTCTGCTATGCAATTGAATATCTCACACTTGAGCCCTGTTTTCACAGAGAGTCAATTGGCCACTTTGGCCATATGGTGAATGCAATGCAACATTTGAATCCTCTGTTAGTTTAGCAGGTTTCAGAAATTTTCTTGATTATTCAATATACCGTTCATATTGCATATGATAGAGATTTATTATTGGCCTACTAGAACTAATGTCAATAATAAGTTAAGTACATTGTCTTGTATTTGATAGAAATAACTATAACTTCATGGTTGAAATTAATTAATTACATAAACAAGATTAATCAAAAAGGTTGAAATGTTTGCGGTATGCTATATCAGCTATACATCTATTGGCGAATTGCTAATGCTTAGTGATTGTACAGTTAGAAAAAAAAAAAAAATCCAAAGTGATTCTTTAAATATACTTCTGGTATATTGAAAGAGTGAACCTAAACCAAGCTATGAGTTGAATCAGGATATAGGTCATTCTAAAAGTTTTCTTTTTTTCTGCTCGTTGAAAACAAATTAGTTCAGCTGACAAGAAACATGGCGTGATGGATAATGAGTTTACACAGCAATTTTGGGACTCATAATACCTTTAACTTGGACAGCTGGGCAGGAACGGAAATGAGACTCTCCTGAGCAGATTGTTTCTAAACTTAGTTAAAGACTAAGTGACTGGAATTGTCAAGCTTTATCTTAACTCCCGTACCCCCGTCTTTTTTCACACCAAAAGCAGTCTCCTCACTCTTAACTTGGGCATTGGAATTGATCATCCTATCATCTAATAGTATATTGTCAAATCCTTATTACACTATGGTGAATGTATTTCTCTATATATAAACGTGCATATGCACATAGATGAAAATCTTGTCAAAGAGAAATAAAAGAGATCCAAATTTCCATATTCACTTTCCAAAATAAACCATTCCCCAAAAAAGCATCCTTTTTGTCATTTTCTATTTCTTCGGATGGCTTTAGTGACAGCTTAACCCTCCAGGTTTAAGAAGAAATGCTTGTTCAATCTCTCATTGAGCTTTTCAGTGATGCAAAAATTCTAGAAGCACGAGGAGCAGCCTCAAAACAAGCATATCAGGCACTTTCAAGTGGTGTTCTTGAGAATATATGGAGTCTATTTCGATTCCATATTTTAGACAAAGCCACACCTGTTGGAAAGCTGTGACGTAGCAAATGTAGATATGAAGGTGAAAATTCTCTCTTTTTTTGCAACGTACATCAGTTTATATGTCCTATTTGTGTGATTCATGTGGGCCTTGTGGTTGGCATATGCTTTGGAAGTAAAGAAAGGACTTGTGGTTGTTTGGAGAACCTTGAAGAAATGTACTTCTAGATCACGTGCCTCGGAGCAACCCCTGCCAAGAGAGTCTAAATTCCAAAATCCATGCAATTCACGAATAAAATTTATAAGAGAAAAAAGCATAGCATGCTTAGATAAGGAGAAGACAAATATAATGCATGGGGAACTTAAAAGCTATTGTTGTTCTTTGCTGAAAATAATTGATGTGAAAACTGGGCTCAAGTGTGAGATATTCAATTGCATAGCAGATAATACTCCCTGCTGAATTTGGCTTCTCTATGTCCAAATTCGCAATTCAATTGGCCTGTTCCAGTATTTCTGCTTTCATTTTTATCCTCTAGAAATGCTTTCATTTGTTGAATATACACCTTCATATTAGGCTTTACTCTGCTTTTTAGCTAATTTGAGTTTTGTAGTTATGACTATTGGATTCTTTTATTTTGAAATTTTGAGCTTGAAGTTGCTTTTTCCTGTTTCCTGCTTTAATGGGGAAAAAAAAAAGTCTTAAATGACTTCTGCTTAGCAGGACAGGTTGAATTTAAAGTATATATGGTTAGTTATATTATTTTTGAGAATTCTAGATGCTAAGTGAAGCATGGGTCAATTTTTCTCAGTATTTTTCTCCACTTTGCATTACATGCTAAGTGAGGCATGTATGATTACCCTTCCATTAGTTCTCAGTATTTTTTTTTCTCTTTTTTTAACTTATAAGAATGGATCCCTTGAGTGATGGGTTATCATTCCTCGTGAGTGATGGGTGATCATTCCCCATGGGTAGTGGGTGATTACCCTTTTATTGTTGTGACAGTTAATATTTTTTTTTTTCAAATGTTGTTGATTTTGTAGTGGCTTTGTGCCTAGAAACGTCTAGTATACAGGGGAAACTCTGTCGATTTTTTTTTTTTTTGGCCATCTTGATACTTCAAATAAAATGATTACCCTTAAGCTTAAAAGCTATGCCCGCTCCTACATTTCATGCATTCCCTTTTTGATGTGAGAATTTTCTTGGAGACTTGGCATGGTTTATTTGGAGTTTGATAGTAGATTCCAAGGAAGAAGAAGGTTGTAGAAGTTAGCTGTACCACATGCAATTGGGACAAGGTCTATTGCACGTTTGCACGATGAAAAGGTAAAAACTAACTTTATTCAGCATTTATATACCATAAATCACTATCCAAAGAAGAGGAAAATAATTATTTGTCTTCTGATTTTTTAGCAAAGGAAGGAGGGAAAGGATCTTGATGATATTGAGATCTATGAGCTCACTCAGTTCTCCAAGAAAAAGAAAGCCTTTGTGAATAAGAAAGCAAGAGATATGAAGAATGTCTAATAATATCACTGTTTAGGATCTATAACTTTATTTGACAATTCGGTAATCTTATTGTTTAGGAGAAAAGAAAAAGAGTACCTCACAACTTGAATAAGCTCGGCTGAAATTTGCGAGGAAACTATTGGCCACTTACCAGGGTACATATATAGTAGAAGAGCAAGTATGAAGCTACTAAGATCATTCTATGAGGACCAACATATTTCAGAGATAGAAGAGAATAAGCACAAGAGAGAAGAAGTAGAGCAATAAGTTGCTGAAATGAAGGAAGAGATCAAACTTTTGCAAGAAGAGCAACAAAAGACAAATGATCTTCTGAAAGCTATATTAGCACAAATGGGAAGAACTGAAGAGTATTTTGGCATCATTTTAATGTAAGTTGAAGGTTTCCCATTACACTTTTTTAAAAATTGAAGTACATTTTGCAAATTTATTGAATTACTAGTTAATATTTCTTACTTCGTTTTTTCTTTTGCTATTTTTAGATAATTGGAACAAAGATGGAGCATATCACTATTTTGGCATGAAGTGTACAAGAGTATGTTTTTATTCCTTAATATAATTTCTTGGAACTTTATGCATTGGGCATTTTACAATTAATTTACAGATTGCTTGGTGTGTTTTACCATGTGAAATTCCATTTTCATAACTTTGTTTTGTGAGTTTCTTGAATGAATCATGTTTATCCTGTACAAAGAAGTTTTGTTCTCCTTAGAAATACATTTTAGAAGTGATTTACACTTGTTTTGAATGAGTTTTGATATGAAAAAATGAAGTTATAACCCATTATTCTTCAGTTGGTAGAAAATTGAGTAGTTCGTTCATTTATGCTTTGTAAATTTATATGATTTGTATTTGTTGATAAATAGTGGTTGGAAATACTAGTAAAAAATATGTTAAATAGTGGGTTTTGATGAGCTCTTGTTGAGTGAACTGAAGAATTGAGTGAAATTCTAATGAATTGTGATTGCTCGACACGCTATCAAGTGACAAACTGATAATTGATATTCATAAATTTTCAACCATAATATATGTTGTCTTGATCAAATTCAATACAAATACATAGACCGAATTGAGTAGATATGATTGGACCTAATGCTTGTTGAAATAAAGTTTACATTCTAGGAGATAATTGTTTCGAAAATTGTTTGACACGGTTTGATGCGTGCTTGACAGTTTTAAAATAATGAACACAAAGGCTTAAAATCTCTGAGTTCTAAACAACAAATAATTATAGGATAGTTTTTTTTTTATGTGTGAGAAGTGCTTGATCAGTTTCTTGTGGGAAATTGTGTGTGAAAACTGGATTGTAGCTTTGCAAAGCTTGTGGCAATGTTGTGAAATTGGAAGCTTCTTCTTTCAAAATTTGATCAAAGAATTGGATAATTTATTGATGAAGTATTTGAGAGATTCTCCAAGAAAAAATGCTAAGAGCAGTTTATAGGTAAATAAATCAATCATTTTCGTAGTATATATGGTACTAAGGAATTGAAAATAACAAGAAGCATTGAAACTAGCCTATTGGAATATTGAATGGAATAATTATCTAATGTACATGAGCAAATGGAACTAATTTAATCCAAACATTAAAAGTTGATATAAAAATCAGTACCTATCACTTGATTGAGGAATTGAACAAGGTAGCATGAGGCTATAATGCAATCGAAGACAAGAAGGAAACATGAAACATGGTAATGGCAAGTTAATGTACTTATAGTTAGTATTGTTTTTCCTCTGCTTCTCTTTTGTTGCCATTGATGCTTGTTCTTTCACACTAATCATGTTCAAATGTTTCTTTTGAATTGTTAATAATGCAGAGTTTTTGATAAGCTCCTCAACAAGGTTGAAAATTCAAGCTAGCATTTTGCACAATTGGGGAGTTATATTTTGGAAGTAATCATTGTTAGTATACTAAATGAATAGCTTCATTGTAAATAGCTTTTGGATTGATCACATTATGGATGTATTCATAAATAGTTGTATTAACCTATGTATTATAAAGGATTATGTTAGTTTGGATATTTGGTAAATTGTGAGTTCTAATTTATTTCAGGCTTTTTTACTAGCTTATTGTATGCCTACCAAGGTGATTATATAGAACACAACATGGGCAAGGAAATGAAGTTGTCACTAAAAATGATTTGATTAATGATGATAGTTGTCATTTTGTATATAGCAATGTGACAACAAACTAAAGTTGTCATTAAATTAGTTTTAATCATGATAATAAAAGTTGTCACTATTTATAATACAATTGTGACAACAAATTAAAGTTGTCACTATATTAAAATAAATTATGACAACAAAATTTGTCACTATTTAAAGTTTAACAGTGATGACAAATAAAAGTTGTCATTAAATGAACTTGGACAACAAAAGTCGTCACTATTTTTGAATAGTAGTGACAACAAATAAAGTTGTCACTAGAATTTGGAGAAAATTGTCACTTATTATGCCATGTTAGTGACAAGCCAAGAGAAATAGTGACAATAGCCATAGCAAAATAGTGATAACTTTTGTTGTCACTATTGTTTAGAGGCATTAGTGACAACAATTTCTTGTCAATGAAAACTCGCCTTTAGTGACAATATTCAGTTGTTGTCACCCACCCTCTTTAGCGATAGTGATTTAGTGACAACATTGTGACAAATTCTTGTTTTCACTAAATGGGATTAGTGTCAACAATTTGATATTTATTGACAACTTTTCGTTGTCACTAATGAAGTTTTTTTTTCTGTAGAGGCGTATATTGTCACTAATGAATGGCCAATTAGTGACAAGGCGTTTGTTGTCACTAATGAGTGAGCAATTAGTGACAATATATTGGTAAAAGTGATGATCTTTGAAACAAATTAGTGACGCAGAAATGTTGTCACTAATAGTTGATTACATTGTGACAACCGGAATATTGTCACTAAAAGTCAACATTTAGTGACAAGAATAAGTTGTTGTCACTCTATACCTTTAGTGACATAGATTTAGTGACATTAAAGTGACAATAATTTTTTTGTCACTAAATGTCTTTAGTGACAACATTTCTACATTTTGTGACAATATTACGTTGTCACTAAAGGTCACTTTTCCTGTAGTGCTTAAGTGTGGGGGAATGTGATAGGGCCTAATCTTGTCTATATTTTTCTAGTTATTTGGGGATGTTTTATGGTACTTTTAGTTTAATAACTAGTCATTTCCCTTTCTATTTGATGTTTTGCTTGTGAAAAGTGTTCTTGGTAAATTTGTATAGGAATTAAGTGATTTAAAGTGAAATTGAAGATTTCCAAACTTGACCCGGCGCCTACTCAGAATGATTGAATCGGCTGTGGCTCGGTTATGGAAAAACAGAGGAAACAGAACTCAAACCGAGTAATTCCATAGCTAAACTAGTGCCGGTCCAGATAAAGTGACCCGGCACTAGCCCTGCTCTATTGTGGTGGTTCAGTGTCCTTTTTGAAGTCAAATTGAAAATTGTTAAAGAGGTTAACTTGCTTCTAACTTGTACTTGGCCCAAGGCTTTTCGAGGGCAAATTTTAGTAACCAAGAGGCCTATTTAACCAAGAACAAGTGAAGAAGAACATATGAATCCAATGAGCTAAAGCTACAATCATTCAGTCAAGAGGAATTCATCACTCAATGGAGCATTGATTCAAGAAGGTTTTCAAAGAAAGAAGACGAAGGCTTATCTATGAGTTCTTTATAAAACTATTGTTTTCTTTTTTAGAAATAAGTAGAGAATGTTAGATTTATCCTAAGTTACATACATTGACAAGATGTTGGCCAAGTACAGCATGGACTTATGCAAAGGGGCATTGATCTCTTGCAGGCATGGGTTGTCTTTTTTCTCAAAAGACTGTTTAAAGTCTCAAGAAGAAAAAGATAGGATGAGTAGGATTCCCCATGTTTAGGCTGTGGAAAATCTCATGTATACCATGCTGTGTACTAGGCCAAATATTTTCTTTGCTGTAAGCTTAGTCAGTAGATATCAGTCAAACCCCAGAGAGATTCATTGGTAGGCTGTAAAGCATATTTTCAAGTATCTTAAAGGTACAAGAGATTATATGTTGGTTTACAGGGTTGATGACTTAGTTCCTATAGGATACACATACTCAGACTTCCAAGCAGATAAGGTTAAGAGAAAATCCACTAATGAATATGTCTTCACCTTGTCTGGAGAAGCCATTTATGAAGGAATATCAAGTAATCTTTCATTGTTGACTCAACCATAGAAGTTGGGTATGTGGCAGTTTCGGAAGTGTCCAAGGAAGCAATTTGGCTTTGGAAGTTCTTTTTGGAACTTAGAGTTATGCCACAAATGGAAAAACTGGTTGTGATGTATTGCAACAGTACTGATACAGTCTTACAATCTAAAGAACCACAAAAGGGGAAGCACATAAAGAGAAAGTACCACCTGATCTGGAATTTCATCCAGAAACGGGAAGTTGTGGTGGAACATATTATCTCAGAGAATAATCTAGCAATCATTTCACCAAGTTTTTGGCGGAGAAAGTTTTTAGAAGATACTTAGACGCCATAGAGGTGAGCACCTATGGACTTAGTCTTAGAGTGCAAGTGGGAGATTGTTGGAATATATTCTCTCTTAGATTAGGTTTCTAATGTAATTTTGACTTGTATTAATAAAAGTATTTTTCTTAGAATTTGTTTGTGAAATCTTCTTTATATTTGTGCACGATTTTATTGGAAAAGACCCATTGTGTTTAAGTAAATAGTTCATGTGAATGGAGATCTTTCATAGTAAGGTATGGACTATGAGATACTTAACACATAAACTATTATTTTTAACCAGATGATGAGAATGGGAATCTCATCATAGCAATGTTATTATATTATGAATTCCGAATAGGGAATGGCTCACCTTTAGCCAATAAGTAGTCTACTTATTTCATAACACCAGCGTATTTCGAATACGTAAAATAGGACCTGTAGTAGTGGGTTCTAAAAGGTACTATGTGATAGAAACCCAAACTACTACTGCTATAGCGTGGACTTGTATTATGTAGCTTGAGTATTAGTTGATGGTCTGACGAAACTGAAAGCGTATGCTTTGATATATTATAGTTGAGGTTCTTGAGAAGGACCAATATACTTATATGTTGGATATATTTGACTAGTTAGTCAAGACAAACTTGTACAAGATAGTGTCTACACTATATCGCCCATTATGGGTGTTTGAATGATTTAATTATCTAGGGCCCTGGGAAACATGACTTGGGTATTGGTTTAGGGTAACTCCCTTGGAAAGCTGGAATATTTCAAGAAGTCGTGAATTATTGGACTAGAAACCTAAGGATGATAGATATCTTTTAGAGAGGTATTAGTACACTCTTTCTTCTCTAAATGAACGGTGATGTGTAGATGGGTATTTTAGTCATTTCACCTGTGGGTCGAGGACATAGCTAACGCAGCATTGTCCTTGGAGTCCAATTTCCTTATGTTGATATTAGAAAATATTTAAAATACAAAATACAGCTATTTATATAGCAAGGGTATTTTGGTCATTTTAGTAGCCAAGGCGATGTGTCTTTTTGGTCCTTGAAATAGCTCATAAGTCCTAATTATTTTAGGTCGAGAAAATGGTTACAATAAAAAATAATTTTATTTTATTCAAAAAATTTAATTTATTTTTAGACTGGAATAAAATAAAAGAATGAGAAAAATTAAATTTATTATCTAGTTTAATTGGTTGATTAATTATTCAGGGCCTAAACTCATATTGAATAATTAGAAAAATTAACCTAGGCTTAAACTGGTTAATAAAATGCTTAATAATTATTTTAGTTCATTTGAGCTCATTAATTATTTATTAGATTATTTTAATAGGCCCAGAAAATAAATAATTAATAGTTATTATTTTGGGCTCATTAGGTCCAAGGAAAATAATAAATTATTTTGACTCAGTAGCCTGGACTAAATGGTTACTTTTAGTCACGGTATAGAAGAGTTAAGGATTATCCAAACATTTTCTATTGATAACTTTCGAATGTTTTGAAATATTAAACACCGATGTTTTAGTTATTTGGGAACGTGAATAGGAGTCGTGGAATCTTTAGTTTCCAAAACACAGACTCACGGGACAGAAGAAAAAAATAGAGTTTTTATTTCCTTTGCTCTCTCTCTTTCTCTCTCTCTCTCTCTTATTTTCTCTATTTTTCCTTTCATCTTCTTATCTTTGCTAACTAATAGCAAAGGATCAAGAAGGACCATTCCTCACTTAGATTGTTTCACCGACATAGATTAGGTGGAGGAATATTCTGAGAAGCAAAAAGCTTCGCGTACATGCCAAGGAGAAGCCGAAAGATCGCTGGGTTTTCATCGGAATCATCATCGAGACAAGTAGTCACTCCAGTGGTTAGGACCTCGTCTTCTCAGCCAAACAAACCAAGGACACGCAAAGGTATTATTTTTCACCTTCCATTGTGCCGTATCTTTGCTTTCCTGAGTTTATTTTTCACGGGTGCATAGTATCCTCTGTTTTCATTGCCTTCAAGTGGTATCAGAGCATAATGCTTTGAAAGTCTTAGGATTGATGCATGCTAGTTAATAAAGTTGGCAAGACTATTTATAATGAGATCTTTCAATATTTTGGTATAGGTAGATCGTTTGTATACCTCGCCGTTGAGGTATAGGAGCTTCTGTAATTTTTTTTTATGCTTTAATTAGCTTTCATGTAAACCCGATTTGAAAAGGTATAGGCAGATGTCATGTTTTTGTTGAAAAAATGTAACAAGAAGTGGCCTTGGATGATTGCAAAGCGTTGCAGAGGTGCCTAGCGAAAAGTTGTAGAAAAATTCCAGCAGGAAAAAAAATTTCTCTAGGAAGAAAATGAGCCGAGCCGCAAGCCCAGCCACAAGCCGAGTTAAGTCGCGGCTCGGTGTTAGGGGAGCCTAAGTCACCCAGGCCAGCCACGACTTGAAGTCGCAGTCAGGCCCGAGCGTTCCTCTACTCGGGTGGGCGCGAGGAAGGCATAGTCACGGATGCAGTAGCTTTCTCGCGGAAGCTAATGCAATGCGGTTGCAGTGGCTTCCTCGCAAAAGCAGTTGCATCAGGCTCTCGGGAGTGCCAGCTGACCATAGTCTATGAGCCTTCCCATAGGCCATAATCCAGTGTGGCAGGTGCACTGGACCAGGAAAAAATATATATATATATATATATATTATTTTTCGTCACATACCAAGCGAAGTTATTTTTATTGTAATAGTTAATATTCGTTGAATATTTTGCATGAAAAATAATAGTAAATGATATTAGGATTAAACAAGATCATTAACTAATTTAATTATTGTATTTAATTCTTTTATTTGGCACTTAGGATTAAAAATAGAAAAACATGAAAACGTTTACAATTTTTTAGCATACTAATTATTTTAAGTCTTGTGTGCACATTCTCTCAAAGACCAAAGTCTTTGGAAAATTTTATTTGACAAGGAAAAATATTTTTCTTTAATTAAATGGTTATTTTAACTTAAATAAAAATTAATCTTTGGTTATTTTCTTAAAGGTTTTATCCTTGACATAGAAAATATTTTGGATTCAAAAATTCTTGTAAGTTAAAATGGAAATCTATTTGAATTCATTTTAGCAAAGAAAAATTATTTTTGTCAAATAAAACCTTGATATCAAAATCTCTAAGAATTTTAAATGGAAAAATTTTAAAATTATTAAGTTTTTTACTTGAATAAAATTAATCCATGGGGAAAAATTTTTCAAAGAGTATAAACCTTGACATAGAAATTTTTATGGATTTAGATATTTTATTTTAAGTTAAAAGAGAATTTAATTGAAAATTTTTAAATGATTTTTTTTTTCCCAAGAAAACCCTTATCTAAAAACTAAGTGGGAAAGGGGTTCCAATGGCTTTATTACTTCCATCGCGATCCTCATTAGAGATCGTGGGTCTCCTCGCATCACCTTAGGAGTAAACCCGTATAAGATGGAGATACTACAAGGATTTAGAACTAATAGAATGATGTAATTAATAACTCGGGACATGTACTATGATCGGTCACCCTACGTTAGAGGTTATAGTGCGAGGTATGTCCATAGAAAATGAGAAGAAATGGCCATCCCCTCGATGGAGTTATCTTCTAGATCATTACCTAGAAAGAAAATTAATTTGTGGTGGTTAACACACTTAACTTAGATAACTGTTAATCTTCTCAAGAAACTATGTCAGTTTTTCTAAAAGTCAAATTAATCATGTCAAATATAATGGTAATAGGGTTAGATATTATCAAGTTTAATATGAGGATAAAGTACACAAAATTATTTTTGTTTTTCAAATACTAAGAATTTCTTTTATTTTTCAAAATTTTAGAAATAGTTGGTGGAGGTTTTTTCAATCCCTTAGCCGTTATTCTCCACAAGAATAAGCTAACGGGTCCAAACTATGTGGACTAGAAAAGGAACTTGGACATAATACTCACAACCGAGAAGTATAAGTATGTCCTATACGAGACCTGCCCAATAATCGGGGAAGGTTCCACCACTGAGGAGCATGAGACTAAAAAGGCGTGGAAGAAAGCTGATGAGATGGCCCGATACTATATGTTAGCCTCCATATTAAATGTGCTTCAATCCAAATACGAGCACATGGCCATTGCATATGACATAAGCACATCTCTAGCCACAATGTTTGCGGATAAGAGCCGGCCAGCAAAGCAGGAGGTTCTTCGAACTATCATTAACACCAAGATGGCTGAGGGAGCATCAGTCAGAGAATATATGCTCAAGATCATTGCTACTTTCGAGGAAGCAAAAGTCTTGGAGGTTGTTATTGACCCCGAGAGCTAAATAGACATAGTTCTCAAATCTTGGCTTAGTTCCTTCACTCAGTTCAAGTTGAATTACAACATGAACAAGTTAAATATGGGTTTAATGAAGTTAATGAATGAGCTCCAGGTGGCAGAGAAGGTCATGAAGCCACAGGCTAGAGCTATGATGGCCTCTTCTTCGAGAACTGCGTCCAAGCCCAGAAAGTTCAAGAAGAAGAAGGGTAATACAGTGCACCAGCCCAAGTTCTAGTCCAAAGACAAACCCAAGGGCAAATGCTTTAAGTATGGGAAGAAGGGATACTAGAAAAATGAGTGTCCAGATCTTCAGACCAAGAAAAATCCCACAGGTAATGTTCTCTATCTAGAATATATATCAATGGTTAGAACAACTTCCACTTGGATTGTTAATGAAGACTTAAAATGGCAAAAATATCAAAACGAAAGCATGTTAGGAAAACGAAAAATTTACCTCTGTGATTGAATGGCCCTCTTTGCACTAATGTAGATATTTGTACAAGGATACTTAAATTTATTGGATCACATCCTTATAAATGTCTACTGCGTCTCATTCATGCGAAGCCTTTGATCTTTTAAAATGGTACCCGTAGCATAGCCAGTGAAGGCTTAAAGATTAGATTTTGGCAAGCTTTTGGTGAAAGCTTCACCGAAGCTCTCTGTGAAATTGGGTTTCTATTTCTTTGTGAACGATGAACCCAGAAGTGAAAAACCAAAAACTACACTTCAATTCATTTTCCATTCATTTCAATCAATGCTTCTTGAGAGAATCCATTTGCGTGCAAACTGAAAGCATCCATGCTTTTTGTTATCTTTCACGCGATAAAACACGGGATCCATCCCGTGTTGTTTTTTTTTATTTAATTTAAATTAATTAATTAATTAGTTTAAAATTATTTTTTAAAATTTTATTTTACCCTTGGTCTTATTTATTGGGTCAGATATAATTATTTATTCTTGGGCTTGAACACATATAAATAATAAATCTTAATTATTTATTTTCTGAACTTTATTAAATAGCTCAATAAATAATTAACAAACTCAAATAGATCAATATAAAATTTCATACCTTTTATTTAGTTTATATCCAGATTAATTTTCTAATTATTCAATCTGGACTTTGGGCCCTGAATAATTAATTAACCAATTAAACTAGATAAAATAAATACTCTCTCTCGAAACTTTTATTTTATTATAGTCTAATAATAAATTAGACTAATAAAATAAAACCCATAATTATCAAGACCAATTCCTTAACCCAAATCTTTCATGACTTAAGGGTCATTTCGGGGACTAAAAGACACATCACATTGGTTACTAAAATGATTAAAATACCCATATTATATAAATAACTATATTTTATATTTTAAATATTTTTTAATATCACCATAAAAAAATATTAACTCCAAGGACAATGATGCGTTAGCAAAGTCTTCGACCTATAGGTGCAATGACTAAAATACCCCTATACGTATCGCCGTGCATTTTGAGAGGGAAGTGTACTAACACCTCTCTAAAAGACATCTATCATCTTTAGACCTCTAGTCTAATAATCTACGATTCCTGGAATATTTTCACTTTCTAAGGGAGTTACCCTAAAGCAAACATCCAAATCATGTTCCCCAGGGCTCTGAAAAATTAGATCATTTGAACAGTCACAATGGGCGATATACCGTAGAAGCTATCTTGTACAAGTCTGTTTTAACTAATTAGTCGCATATACCCAATATACAAGTATATCGGCTCTACGAAAGAATCTCAACTACAGTATATCAAAGTATATACTTTTAGTTTCACCAGACCACCAACTTATACTCAAGTGGTAGAGTATTAGTCCACATTGTAGTAGTAATAGTCTGAGTTTCTTTTAAATAGTATTTTTAGAAACTACTATTACATATCCTATTCTTCGTATTCAAAATACGCTCATGCTATGAAGTAAGTGGACTACTCACTGGCTAAAGGTAAGCCATTTTCTATTTGGAATTCATAACACAATAACCTATACATGATGAAATTCTCATTCTCATCAATCGGTTAAGAACAAATATTTATGTGTTAAGTAACCCGTAATCCATACCTTATTGTGAAAGACCACCATTCACATAGATCACTTACTTAAACACAATGGGTCTTTTCCAAATGTAAATCATGCACAAATAAAATGTAAATTCATAAACAAATTTTGAGAATAAATTCTTTTATTAATAAATTCGATAATTACATCAGATAAATTAGTCTAGAGGGCATATATTCTAAAAGTTAATTCAGGAGCCATTGATTATATCTGTAACTCTTCACAGGGGTTTAGGAAAGTTAGAAGACTCCAGAAGGGCGAATATTGGACTATGTATGAGAAATGGAGCACAAGTTTGGGCTCTTGCTGTAGGAGAACTAAAACTTACTTTTGATTGTAATATAATAATTGTCTTGAAGGATATTTTATTTGTTCCTAGTTTTAGACAGAATTTAGTTTCAGTTGTAAAACTAATAAATAAAGGATATTCTGTTTCCTTCTATTCTGATATTACTATCAATAGAAATGGAGAAGTTATATGTACTGAGCACATGTATGAAAATCTATTCTTTATAAATTCTATTAACAATTAATTAAATAACGCTCAATCTGAACCTTTAAATAGGAAGAGAAAGACCAATGTCAATGACTCATATATTTGGCATTTAAGGTTGGGTCACATTAACTTAACTAAGATTCAGAAGTTAACCTATGATGGGCCTTTATGCTCATTGAGATTGGAAAGTTGGCCTCAGTGTGAATTCTGTCTTATGAAAAAAATAACCAAAAGGCAAATAGAGCCAAAGAAGCATTGAGTCTTGTTCACACTGATGTGTGTGGTCTTTTATCTACACCAGCAAGAGGGAGGTTTGAGTATTTTATCACTTTCATAAATGATTGTACAAAGTATGGTTATATTTATCTGATGAGACACAAGTCTGACTCTTTTGACAAATTCAAAGAGTTTAAGGCTGAAGTGGAGCGTCGAACAGGTAAACTAGTCAAGGCCTTATGATCAGATCATGGTAGAGAATACCTCTTTGGTAAATTCAACAACTACATGATACATCATGGGATAGTATCCCAACTCTCTGCACCGGGAACACCCCAACAAAATGGAGTAGCTGAGAGAAGGAACAAAACATTAATGGAAATGGTCTGAAGCATGATGTCTTATGCTACTTTTCCAGTGTTTTTTTAGGGATATGCCCTAAAAACAGCAGCATATATTCTGAACTTAGTGCCTTCCAAGTCAGCACTTAGGACTCCCTATGAGATATGGACTGGACATAAGCCAAGTTTAAATTATCTCAAGATATGGGGTTGTCCAACTTATGTACTGATTAAGGGAGACAAGTTAGAACCAAGATCAGAATTATACTATTTTGTTGGGTATCTAAAATGTACAAAGAGTGGTTACTTTTATCATCCCAAGAAGTAAAAAGTACTCATGAGTACTAATGCTAGATACTTGGAGGATGAATAAAGTACATCCGCTAAAGGTTCAATAATGTTGGAACTCGAAGAGAAGTTATCTTCTGAATCAATTTCTCCTAACCCGATTATAGAACAAGAAGAGGTACAGCCTTAGAAACCTATACAAATGGAGCCTTGTCGTAGTGGGAGAATATTTAGAGTTCTAAAAAGATGGACTGGAGAGGCTTTTGACCTAGTCTCCGACCATCAAGAATAAGATCCCACTAGATACGAGAAGGCTATTGCTGATGCCGATGCAGACCTATGGCATGAAGTAATTAAAGTTGAGATTGAGTCTATGTACTTCAATCAGGTTTAGAATCTTGTAACTTCACTTGAAGGGATAAAATCCATTGGGTATAAGTGGGTTTACAAGAGGAAGAGAGGAGCGGATGGGAAGGTGTAAACCTTCAAAGCTAGTCTTATGGCGAAAGGATATACTCAGAAAGAAGGGATCGACTATGAGAAAACCTTTTTCCTGGTAGCCATGCTTAAGTCCATCCGTATCCTCCTTGCCATCACATGTCATTATGACTACGAGATATGAAAAATGGATGTCAAGACGGCATTTTTAAATGGCCATCTTAGTGAAGACATCTATATGTTTCAACCAGAAGGCTTTATTGTTAAAGGCCAAGAACATATGGTTTGTAAGTTTAAAAAATCCATTTATGGACTTAAGCAGACATCCGAGCATGAAACATTCGTTTCGATGAGACTGTAAAGTCTTACAATTTTATTCAAAATGAGGATGAACCATGTGTGTATAGAAAACTGGAAAGCATAAATATGATTTTTCTTATCCTGTATGTGGATGACATTCTACTCATTGGAAATGATGTAGGGACACTGTCATCTTCTAAGGTTTGGCTATCTAGTCAATTTAGCATGAAGGACTTGGGTGAAGCCAGTTATATTCTCGGAATAAAGCTTCTTAGAAATAGAAAGTAGAGAATGTTAGGTTTATCCTAAGCTACATACATTGACAAGATGTTTGCCAGGTATAATATGGACTCATGCAAGGGGGCATTGATCCCTTGCAGACATGGGTTGTCTTTTTCCTCAAAGGACTGTCCAAAGTCTCAAGAAGAAAAGATAGGATGAGTAAGATTCCCTATACTTTGACTGTGGGAAGTCTCATACATGCCATGCTATGTACTAAACCAAATATCTATTTTGTCGTAAGCTTAGTTAACAAATATCAGTTAAATCCCAGAGAGGTTTATTGGCAGGCTGTAAAGCATATTCTCAAGTAGCTTAAAGGTACAAGAGATTATATGCTCGTTTATAGGGTTGATAACTTAGTTTTTGTAGGATACACAGACTCAAACTTCCAGGCGGATAAGGATGAGAGAAAATTCACTAGTGGATATGTCTTCACCTTGTTTAGAGGAGCCATTTCATAGAAGAGTATCAAGCAATCTTGTATTGCTGACTCAACCATGGAAGCAGAGTATGTGGTAGCTTCAGAGGCGTCCAAGGAAGCGGTTTGGCTCTAGAAGTTCTTTTTGGAACTTAGAGTCATGCCATAAATGGACAAATCAATTGTGATGTATTGCAACAATACTGGTGCAGTCTCACAATCTAAAGAACCAATGAACCACAAAAAGGGAAGCACATAGAGAGGAAGTACCACCTAATCCAAGATTTCATCCGTAGACGGGAAGTCGTAATAGAACAGATTGCCTCGGAGAATAATCTAGTAGATCTTTTCGCTAAGTCTTTGGTGTAGAGAGTTTTTAGAAGACACTTAGACGCCATAGGGGTGGGAACCTATGGGCTTACTTAGTCTTAGAATGCAAGTGGGAGATTATTGGAATGTATGTTTTCTTAGACTAGATTTCTAATGTAATTTTAATTTGTATTAATAAAATTATTTTTCTTAGAATTTTTTATGAAATCTTCTTTATATTTGTTAGGAAATATGCCCTCTTAGACTAGGTTTCTGATGTAAACATATAATGATTTAATAAAAGAATTTATTTTCAGAAATTATTTGTGAATTTACAATTTTATTTGTGCACAATTACGTTTGGAAAAGACCCATTGTGTTTAAGTAAGTGGTTCATGTGAATGGAGGTCTTTCACAGTAAGGTATGGGTCATGGGTTATTTAACACATAAACATTTGTTCTTAACCGATTGATGAGAATGGAAATCTCGTTATGTTTAGGTTATTATGTTATGAATTCTAAATGGGGAATGACTTATTTTTAGCCAGTGAGTAGTCCACTCACTTCATGACTTCGGCGTATTACGAATACGTAGAATAGGACCTGTAGTAGTGGTTTCTTAAACGTACTATATGGTAGAAACCTAAACTACTACCGCTACAACGTGAACTATTACTCTACGACTTGAGCATGAGTTGGTGGTGTAACGTAGTTGGAAGCATATACTTTGATATGTTATAGTTGAGGTTCTATCGTAGGACCAATATACTTGCATGCTGGGTATGTGTGACTAGTTAGTTAAGACAGACTTGTACAAGATAGTTTCTATACAATATCGCCCCTTGTGGTTGTCTGAATGATCAGGGCCCTGGGAAACATGACTTGGATGTTTGCTTTAGGGTAGCTCCCTTGGAAAGTGGAAATACTCCAGGAAGTCATGGATTATTGGACTAGAAGCCTAAAGATGGTAGATGTCATTTAAAGAGGTGTTAGTACACATTTTTCTTTCTAAATGTACGGCGATGTGTAGAGGGATATTTTAGTCATTTCACCTGTAGGTCGGAGACTTTGCTAACATAGCATTGTCCTTGGGGTCAATATTTCCTTATGGTGATATTAAGAAATATTTAAAATGTAAAATACAGCTATTTATATAGCAGGGGCATTTTGGTCATTTTAGTAGCCAATGCGATGTGTCTTTTTGGTCATCGGAATAGCCGTAAGTCCTAATTAATTTTGGGTTGGGGAATTGGTCTTAGTTAAAGAGGATTTTATTTTATTCAGGAAGTTTAATTTTTTATTGGACTGGAATAAAAATAAATAAAAAGGAGTTGAGAGACATTTATTATCTGGTTTAATTGGTTAATTAATTATTCAAGGCCAAGGTCCAGTTTGAATAATTAGAAAATTAACCTTGGCTTAAACTAGAGGGGAATAAGCTTGTTTAATTATTTATTGGGTTATTTATATAAGCCCAAGAAATAAATAATTAATGTTTAATTATTTTGGTTCATTTAGGCTCATTAATTATTTATTGGGTTATTTCTACAAGCCCAAGAAATAAATAATTAATGTTTATTATTTTGGGCTTTTCGGGTAAAAAAAATATATTATTTTGGCCCAATAGCCTGGACCATATGATTTTTTTCCAGATACGGTTCAGAAGAGTTTAGGGTTGAGCCAAACTAACTCTAGTGATAACATTTGGGTGTTTGAAATATCATATCCCTGTGAATATTGTTATCAGATATCAGATACCTTGTTTTGGCATGTGAGACTCACGCCTCTTGTGAAAAAGAAAAAAACCCATTTTTTCCCCCAAGCTCTCTCTCTTTCTCTCTTGTGACTCTCTCTTCCTCTTGCCATTGTTCTCGATATTGTTAATCCAATAGCAAAGAATCACGAACATTGAGACCATTCCTCCTCACCCTTTTTTTCACCAACAAGGATTGATGCAGTGGAATATTCCGAGATCCGGAAAGCTTGGCGTTCATGCAAACAAGGCGTAGTAGGAGGATAGTGGGTTTTCAACCAGAAGCTTCATCAAGCGGAGGAGAAAGAGTTATTCCTGCTGTCCCGTCGATCTCTTCACAGCCAAAGAGGCTTAAGACACACAGAGGTATAGATTAAACGCTTCCATGCTGTTGTTCTTCGTGATTTTTGCCTCTGTTTTTTTTTTATTTTCTCCGGCACAGCATGCTCCTCTGTTTTTCTTAAACCAACAATTGGTATCAAAGCATGTTATTTGATCAACTTAGGGAGCATGTTAGTTAATAAAAATAGAGAAGATCATTGTTTGGTGCTTAAGCCTGTGATCCTTCGTTGTTTTGGTATGGGATAGACGCCTTGTAAGCTTCACAGTAGAAGCATAGGTTTCTGTAAATTTTTCATGCTTTCATAGTACAACCATGTGAACCCAATTTGGAAGGGTATATGTGAATGTGTTTTGATTTGGATGAGTTTTTTGTAATGGAAAATGTCCCAAGAAGTTGCGGGAGAAAAGCAGAAAAATTTTTTGCGCAGGAAAACAAAGAAGACGATGCACTGTTCATAAGCTGCCAACGAGCCGAGTTAGAGTCGAGCCGCTGACAACATTTTGTGCCTGGAGTCGAGGATGGCTTCGCGTCGGCTCAAATCCACTGAACGATTGCAATTTGCATGCAATTGCAAATTGAAATTGGATAATGGCGCGGATCATAGGCGGGCGGGCTCCACGGGTTGACCATCAGTGCGATTCGGTGTGGCTAGTGCACTGGCTCACGGTGGACCATGAGAGTGATCCGGTGTAGCGGGTGTACATGGACCAATGAGTTTTTTTATTTTTTCTCCTTGTAATTTTCTTGCGTTTTCTTTTTCGTTTTGGGTCCTATACCAAGCGAAGTTAATATTTTTGCAATAGTTAATATTCTTGGAATATATTTGCATGAAAATATTAGTAAAGAATTTTAGGATTAAACAAGACCATTAATTAATTAATGTGTTTAATTTTATTATTTGGGCACTTAGATTTAAAAATAGAAAAGCATGAAAACGTCTATTATTTTCTAGCATACTATTTTTTTTGTGTACCTATGTGTGCATTTTCTCAAATACCAAATTCTTTGGGAACACTTTTGACAAGAAAACATTTTTCTTTAAAAAAAATGGTTATTTTAATTTGAACGAAAATTAATCCTTAGATATTTTCTCAAAGGATTTAATCATTGGCATAGAAAATATATTAGATTTAGATATTTTTATAAGTTAAAATAGAAAGCCATTTTGTTTTATTTTGTCAAACAAACTTGAGACCAAAGTCTCTAGAAAGTTTTAATTGGAAAATTTTTGAAATCATTAAGTTTTTAACTTAAATAAAATTAGTCCATGGAAAAATATCTCAACGGATATAAACCTTGATATAGAGATTTTAATGGATTTAGATATTTTATTTTTGAATTAAGGAAAAACTTGATGGAAATTTTCAAAAGGATATTTTTCAAAAAACCTTTATTTTAAAAGACTAAGTGGGAGAGGGGTTCCAACAGCCCCACAGCTTCTATCACGATCCTCATTAGAGATCGTGGGTCCCCTCGCGTCACCCTAGGAGTGAACCCGTATAGGATGGGGATACCACAAGGATCTAGATCTAATGGAGGGATGTAATTAATAACCTGGGACATGTACTATGATCGGTCAACCCACGTTGGAGGTTATAGTGCAAGGTATGTCCATAGGAAATGAGAGAAAACGGCCATCCCTCAATGGAGTTTTCTTCTGGATCATTACCTAGAAGGGAAATTAATTTGTGGTGGTTAATACACTTAGCTTAGGGAACTGTTAATCTTCCTAAGAAACTATGCCATTTTTCTTAAGAACCAAATTTATTATTATCAGTTTTTGATAATAAGGATAAAGTGCACATATTTGTTTTGTTTTCACAAACTAAGTCTTTTTCTTTTATTTTTCGAATTTTCAAAAATGGTGGGAGGTTCTTTTAGTCAATTAGCCGTTATTCTTAGGGAGAATAAGCTAACGGGACCAAACTATGTGGACTGAAAGAGGAACCTGGATATATATTTACAGCTGAGGAGTATAAGTATGTCCTTTACGAGACTTGCCCTGTGATCGGGGAAGGTTCCACCGCCGAAGAGCGAGAGGCTGAGAAGGCGTGGAAGAAGGCTGACGAAATGGCACGCTGCTATATGTTAGCCTCCATGTCTAATGTGCTCCAATCAAAACACAAGCACATGGATTCTACGTATGATATTAGTCAGTCATTGGCCACTATGTTTGCAGATAAGAGCTGGCCCGCAAGGCAGGAAGCTCTTCGAACTATAATCAACACTAAGATGGCTGAGGGAGCATCAGTCAGGGAGCACATGCTCAAAATGATTGCTGCTTTTGAGGAAGCAAAAATTTTAGGGGCTGTCATTGACCTTGAGAGCCAAGTTGATATAGTTCTCAAGTCTCTACCGAGTTTCTTTACTCAGTTCAAGTTGAATTACAATATGAACAAGTTAAACATGAGTTTAACTGATTTAATGAAGGAACTCCAGATGGTAGAGAAGGTCATGAAGCCTCAATTAAAGGCTATGATTACTAAGACTTCTTCCTTAAGAACTGGGCCCAAGCCCAGAAAGTTCAAAAAGAAGAAGGGAAATACAGCGACCCAGCTCAAGACCCAGCCCAAAGATAAACTAAAAGGCAAGTGCTTCAAATATAGGAAGAAGGGACACTGGAAAAAGGAGTGTCCAGATTTTCAAGCCAAGAAAAATCTCACAAGTAATGTTTTCTATCTAGAGTCTATATCAATGGTTAGATCAACTTCCACTTGGATTGTTGATTCAGGAGCCACTGATCATATCTGTAACTCCTTGCAGGGGTTTAAAAAGATTAGAAGACTCAAGAAAGGCGAACATAAGCTACGCGTGAGAAATGGAGCACAAGTCTGGGCCATTGTAGTGGGAGAGTTAGTTCTTATTTTTTATTGTAATAGAATAGTGGTTTTAAAAGATATTTTATATGTACCTAGGTTTCATCAAAATTTGATTTCAGTTGCACAACTAATAAATCAAGGATATTCTGTCTCTTTCCATTCTGATATTTCTATCAGTAGAAATGGATAAATTTTATGTACTGGGCACATGTATGAAAATCTATTCTTCTTGAACCTTATCAACAATCAATTAAATAATGCTCAATCTGAACCTTTAACTAAGAAGAGAAAGACCAATGTCAATGACTCATGCCTTTGGCATATAAGGTTGGGTCACATCAACTCAACCAGGATTTAGAGGTTAATCTATGATGGGCCTTTGGGCTCATTGAGATTGGAAATTTAGCCTCAGTATGAATCCTGCCTGATGGGAAAGATGACCAAAAGGTCATTTACCCCTAAGGCGGATAAAGCCAATGAGGTATTGAGTCTTGTTCACACTGATATATGTGGTCCCTTGTCTACACTAACTAAAGGAGGTTTTGAGTACTTCATCACTTTCACGGATGATTATACAAAGTTTGGTTACATTTACCTGATGAGACGCAAGTCTGACTCTTTTGACAAGTTCAAAGAGTTTAAGGCTGAAGTGGAGTGTCGGATAGGAAAATTAATCAAGACCTTACGATCGAATCGTGGTGGAGAGTACTTCTTTGGTGAATTCAAGGACTACATGGTACATCATCGGATAGTATCCCAGCTCTTTGTGCTGGGGACACCCCAGCAGAACGGAGTAGCTGAGAAAAGGAACAGGACATTGATGGAAATGGTCCGAAGCATGATGTCTTATGCTACTCTTCTAGTGTTTTTTTGGGGATATGCCCTGGAAACAGTGGCATACATTCTAAACTTAGTACCTTCCAAGTTAGTACCTAGAGCTCCCTATGAGACGTGGACTGGGCGTAAGCCAAGTCTGAATCATCTCAGGATATGGGATTGTCCGACTTATGTACTGGTCAAGGGATATAAGTTGGAACCAAGATTAGAATTATACTATTTTGTTGGGTACCTAAAAGGGACAAAGGGTGGTTACTTTTATCATCCTAAGGAGTAGAAAGTACTAGTTAGTACTAATGCTAGATACTTAGAAGATGATCAAAGTACTTCCACGAAAGGTTCAACTAGGTTGGAACTTGAGGAGAGGTTATCTACGGAATCAACTTCTTCTGACCTGATTGTGGAACAAGAAGAGGTACAGCCTCAAGAGCCTGTACAAATAGATTGTCGTCGTAGTGGGAGAATGTCTAGAGTTCTAGAGAGGTGGACTAGAGAAGCTTTCAAGCTAGTCTCCAACCATCAGGAACAAGTCCCCACTAGATACGAGGAGGCTATTGTTGATGCCGATGCAAATTTATGGCATGAAGCAATGAAAGCCGAGATTGAGTCTATATACTTCAATCAGGTTTGGGCTCTTGTAGCTTCACCTAAAGGGATAAAATTCATTGGGTGTAAGTGGATATACAAGAGGAAGAGGGGAGTAGATGGGAAGTTGGAAACCTTTAAAGTTAAGCTTGTGGCGAAAGGATATACTCAGAAAGAGGGAATCGATTATGAGGAAACCTTTTCCCCAGTAGCCATGCTTAAATTCATCCGTATCCTCCTTGCCATCGCATGTCATTATGACTACAAAATATGGCAAATGGATATTAAGACAGCATTTTTAAATGGCCATTTTAGCGAAGACATCTATATGTCCCAACCAGAAGGCTTTATTGCTGAAGGCCAAGAACATATGGTTTGCAAGTTTAAGAAGTCCATTTATGGACTTAAGCAGGCATCGAGAGCATGGAACATTCGTTTTGATGAGACTGTAAAGTCTTATGGTTTTATTCAAAACGAGGATGAACCATGCGTATACAGGAAACTTGAAGGCATTAATGTGGTTTTTCTTGTCTTGTATATGGATGACATTCTACTCATTGGAAATGATGTAGAGTTATTGTCATCTACAAAGGTTTGACTATCTAGTCAATTCAGTATGAAGGACTTGGGAGAAGCCAGCTACATTCTTGGGATTAGACTTTTTAGAAATAGGAAGTAGAGAATGTTAGGATTATCCCAAACGGCATACATTGACAAGATGCTGGCCAAGTATAGCATGGATTCATGTAAGGGAGCTCTAATCCCTTGCAGTCATGGGTTGTCATTTTCTTCAAGGGACTGTCCTAAGTCTCAAGAAGAAAATGACAGAATGAGTAGGATTCCCTACGCTTCGGCTGTGGGAAGTCTCATGTACGCCATGCTATATATTAGGCCAGATGTCTGCTTTGTCCCAGGCGTAGTTAGCAGATATTAGTTAAACCGTGGGGAGGTTCATTGGTAAGCTGTAAAGCATATTCTCAAGTACCTCAAGGGAATGAAAGATTATATACTGGTTTACAAGGCTGATGACTTGGTTCCTACATGATACACAGACTCAGACTTTTAGGCAGATAATGATGAGAGGAAATACACTAGTGGATATGTTTTCACTTTATCTGGAGAAGCAATTTTATGGAGGAGTATCAAGCAATCTTGCATTTCTAACTCAACCATGGAAGCTGAGTATGTGGCAGCTTCGGAGGCATCTAAGGAAGTAGTCAAGCTCCAAAAGTTTCTTTCAAAACTTGGAGTCGTGTCACACATGGACATGCCAATTGTGATGTATTGCTACAATACTGGAGCAGTATCGCAATCCAAAGAACCTCGGAACCACAAGAAGTGGAAGCACATCGAGAGGAAGTACTACTTGATCCGGGATTTCATCTAGAGACGGGAAGTCGTGGTGGAACAGATTGCCTTGCAAAATAATCTAACTGATCCATTCACCAAGCCTCTGGCTGAGAAAGTCTTCAAGAGACACTTAGACACATTAAGGGTGGGCACCTACGGACTTACTTAGTCTTAGAGTGCAAGTAGGAGATTGTTGGGAAATATGCCTTCTTAAACTAGGTTTCCGATGTAAATATCGAATGTTTTAATAAAAGAATTTATTTTTAAAAATTATTTGTGAATTTACAATTTTATTTGTGCACAATTACATTTGGAAAAGATCCATTGTGTTTAAATAAGTGGTTCATGTGAATGAAGGTCTTTCATAGTAAGGTATGGATCACGGGTTACTTAACACATAAACATTTGTTCTTAACCGATTGATGAGAATGGGAATCTCGTCATGTTTAAATTATTATGTTATGAATTCCAAATGAGAAATGGCTTACCTTTAGCCAGTGAGTAGTCTACGAACTTCATGACATAGGCGTATTTCGAATACGTAGAACATGACATGTAGCAGTGGTTTCTTAAAAGTACTATATGGTAGAAACCTAGACTACTACCGCTACAGCGTGGACTATTACTCTACGACTTGAGTATGAGTTGATGGTCTGACGAAGCTGGAAGCATATACGTTGATATGCTATAGTTGAGGTTCTATCGTAGGACCAATATACTTGCATGTTGGGTATATGTGACTAGTTAGTTAAGACAAACTTGTACATGATAGTTTCTATACAATATCACCTCTTGTGGTTGTCTGAATGATCTAAATGTCCAGGGCCCTGGGAAACATGACTTGGATATTTGCTTTAGGGTAGCTCCCTTGGAAAGCAGAAACACTCCAGGAAGTCGTGGATCATTAGACTAGAAGCCTAAGGATGGTAGATATCATCTAGAGAGGTGTTAGTACACTTTTTCCTCTCTAAATGTACGGCGATGTGTAGAGGGGTATTTTAGTCATTTCACCTGTAAGTCGAAGACTTTGCTAACGTAGCATTGTCCTTGGGGTCAATATTTCTTTATGGTGATATTAAAAAATATTTAAAATGTAAAATACAGCTATTTATATAATATGGGCATTTTGGTCATTTTAGTAGCCAAGGCGATGTATTTTTTTGGTCCTCGGAATAGCCCATAAGTCCTAATTAATTTTGGGTTGATGAATTGGTCTTAGTTAAAGAGGATTTTATTTTATTCAGGAAGTCTAATTTTTTATTGGATTGGAATAAAAATAAATACAAAGGAGTTGAAAGAAATTTATTATCTGGTTTAATTGGTTAATTAATTATTCAGGGCCAAGGTCCAATTTGAATAATTAAAAAATTAACCTGAGCTTAAACTAGAGGGGAATAAGCTTGTTTAATTATTTATTAAGTTATTTATATAAGTCCAAGAAATAAATAATTAATGTTTAGTTATTTTGGTTCATTTAGGCTCATTAATTATTTATTGTGTTATTTCTACAAGTCCAGAAAATAAATAATTAATGTTTATTATTTTAGACTTTTCGGGTCTAAGAAAAATAATAAATATTCTTTTAGCCCAATAGCTTGGACTATAGAGTTTTTTCCAGATACGGTTCAGAAGAGTTTAGGATTGAGCTAAACTCACTCCGTTGATAACATTCAGGTGTTTGAAATATCATATCCCGGGGGATATTATTATCAGATATCAGATACCTTATTTTGGCTTGTGAGACTCACGCCTCTTGTGAAAAAGAAAAAACCCATTTTTCCCCCCAAGCTCTCTCTCTTTCTCTCTTGTGACTCTCTCTTCCTCTTGCCATTGTTCTTGATATTGTTAATCAAATAGCAAAGAATCAAGAACATTGAGACTACTCCTCCTCACCCTTTGTTTCACCAACAAGGATTGAGGTAGTAGAATATTTCGAGATCCGGAAAGTTTGGCGTTCATGCAAACAAAGCGTAGTAGGAGGATAGCGGGTTTTCAACTGAAAGCTTCATCAAGCGGAGGAGAAAGAGTTATTCCTGTGGTCCAGTCAATCTCTTCACAGCCAAAGAGGCTTAAGGCACACAGAGGTATGGATTAAACACTTCCATGATATTGTTCGTCGTGATTTTTGCCTCTGTTTTTTTTTTTTTAATTTTCTCCCGCACAGCATGCTCTTCTATTTTTCTTAAACCAACAATATTTGTATATGATTTTATTGGAAAAGACACATTGTATTTAAGTAAATGGTTCATGTAAATGGAGGTTTTTCACAGTAAGGTATGAACTATGGGATACTTAACACATAAATTATTATTCTTAACTAGATGATGAGAATAGGAATCTCGTCGTAGCAAGGTTATTGTGTTTTGAATTCAGAATGGAGAATAGCTTACCTTTAGCTAATGAGTAGTCTACTCATTTCATAATACAAGCATATTTCGAATATGTAGAATAAGACCTGTAGTAGTGGGTTCTAAAAGGTACTATGTGATAAAAACCCAGACTACTACTGCTACAGCATGAACTTGTACTCTACAGTTTGAGTATTAGTTGGTAGTCTGACGAAACTAGAAGCACATGCTTTAATATACTATAGTTGAGGTTCTTGAAAAGGACCAATATACTTGTATGTTGAGTATATGTGACTAGTTAGTCAAGATAAACTTGTACAAGATAGTGTTTACATTACATCGCCCCTTATGGTTGTCCAAATGATCTAATTATCCAGGGCCCTGGGGAACATGACTTGGGTATTAGTTTTAGGGTAGCTTTCTTGGAAAGTTGGAATATTCCAAGAAGCCGTGGATCATTGGACTAGAAGCCTAAAGATGGTAGATGTCTTTTAGAGATGTATTAGTACACTATTTCCTCTCTAAATGGACGATAATGTGTAGAGGAGTATTTTAATCATTTCACTTGTACGTCGAAGACATAGCTAACGCAACATTGTCCTTGGAGTTAATATTTTTTTATGGTGATATTATAAATTATTTAGAATGTAAAATACAGCTATTTATATAACAAGGGTATTTTGGTCATTTTAGTTGTCAATGCGATGTGTCTTTTTGATCTTCGGAATAGACCGTAAGTCATAATTATTTTAGGTCGAGAAAATGGTCACAATAAAAAAATTATTTTATTTTATTCAGGAAGTCTAATTTATTTTTGGACTGAAATAAAATAAAAGAACGAGAGAATTAAATTTATTATCTAGTTTAATTAGTTGATTAATTATTCGGGGTCTAAGCCCAGATTGAAAATTTATAAAAATTAACCTGGGCTTAAACTAGTTAATAAAAGACTTAATAATTATTTTTGTTCATTTGAGCTCATTAATTATTTATAAGGTTATTTTAATATGTGCAGGAAATAAATAATTAATGGTTATTATTTTTGGGATCATTAGGTCCAAAAAAATTATTTTGGCCTAATAGCCTGGACTAAAGGGTTATTTTTATTCATGGTACAGAAGAGTTAAGGATTTTCCAAACCCTTTCTGTTGATAACCTTTGGATGTTTTGAAATATTAAACATCAGTGCTTTAATTATCTAGGAACATGAATAGTAGTAGTCGTGGAATCTTTAGTTTCCAAAACACAGACTCACACGACAGAAGAAGAAAAAAATAGAGTTTTTATTTCCTCTGCTCTCTCTCTCTCTTGTTTTCTCTGTTTTTCCTTTCATCTTCTTGTCTTTGCTAACTAATAGCAAATGATCAAGAAGGGTCATTCCTCACCTAGATTGTTTTACCAACATAGATTAGGCGGAAGAATATTCTAAGAAGCGAAAAGCTTCGCGTACATGCTAAGGAGAAGTCGAAGAATCACTGGGTTTTCACTAAAATCATCATCGAACAAGTAGCCACTCCAGTGGTTAGGACCTCATCTTCTCAGCCAAACAGACCAAGGATACTCAAAGGTATTGTTTTTCACCTTCTGCTATGCCGTGTCTTTGCTTTCCTAAGTTTATTTTTCACGCGTGCATGGCATCCTCTATTTTCATTGCCTTTAATATGATGCTAAGACCAAGAAAAGAAAGAGTGGGACAGTGATAAAGTGCTATTAGAGAGAGATAGATAGATAGATAGATAGAGAGAGAAAGGTCGAGTAGTTTCTCCATCAATCACGTTAAGTTCTTTTCAGATGATAAACGGCCAAAATTTCATCTTTCTTGTATGCCCTTTTGTTCAAATATTTTGTTTTAGCATAAATTTTCTTCTTAGGAAATAGACAAATTGTATTTTAATCTCAACCTGCCATGAAGCACATTGCAGTGTATAGGTTGGGATTCTTGTCTCTAAAAACAAACAAAGCTCTTTTATTGGTAGCCGTTGATAAGAAATAATGGACTTCAGTTTTAGTATAGTACTGTAGCATGCCGAAATTTTAAGTCTGCAATTTAAGATAAGAAAAATATTGACAAATATAAAGTATGTAATAAATGTTAAAAGTGGTTATAAATCTCTAAAGAAATCCTAAATTGCAGGATGAGTCCTCTAATTCTTCTCTTTTGAAAACATTGATGCTAGGGTTGAAGAGTTTGATCTTTGATCAAACAGAATTTGATGATGAATACTTGATCGCCAAACCTTCAAGACTTAGTGTACAAAGAACAAGATGAACGCCTTAAAATTTTAATGAAGATTCAGCCTTTGAATGCTAAAACATCTTGAATGTTGAAGCTGAATGAGCTTGAATGTTGAAGCCTAAATGTTGTTGAAGCTTTGTTAAAGTTAGAGATGCCTCTTGTTTGTTGAAGTTTCGGGATACCTTGAACTTTTGAGGGAAGACCCTATTTATAAGTTGAAGATCCCTTAACTTTAGTATAGACAATCGATGTGAGATATTAATAGTTAAAAAACTTTAGGGAACCACCTAAGAAACCCTAATAAACTTGGGTTTGAAATGATTTTGGCTTAATTTAAACTTACCCCAGTCTTATTTAATCCACACCATATTATGTTAGGAGATTCTCAACGAAGGTCCACCTTTGATGGCCCAACGCAATTCTATTTAATCCATGAAACATATTAATCTTATTTGAAATAGACTCTTCACAATAGTCTAATTTTAATAGTCTAATTCCAGAATATATTAGATTTAATGGACTTCTAACAATGACCCAATTACAATAACCTAAGAATAATTAGATTTATTCATGGATTTTTTTTATTAACCAAGATTAAAATATTTAATTTGATCAAATTCATATGTGTGTGTGTGTATGTATGTGAGTGTGTGTACATACATACATACATATATACATACATACATACATATATATATATATATATATATATATATATATATATATTCGTCTAAATTTTTTGTGTCTACAAATACCCCCATGTCAAGGCTTGAAGAGAATACTTTGTCAAAAGAGTTTGGAAATAAGGCTTAAAGTACCATTTATATAAAGTAATATTAATTCTCCAATTTAATTGGAAATTAACATAAGAGCTTCTTCAGATTTCTTAATGGAGTAGAATTCCTTTTTCCTTCACTTCTATTCCTATAAGGAATTGAAATTAGTAAAAGACTTGAAGTTCAAAGTTGAGGAGGAATCATACTTCTTGAAACCCTAATCAATTTTTTTAGATTTAAATTCAAATCCCAATTAAGATCTTCTAGGTAGGAATTAGAGGTCATATAGGACCTTGAAGCGGCATCCTGTAGTGCCTATAAAAAGGCTTATATGTTTACCAACTTTCACATAAATTCAAAGAGTCCTCAACCACTTCAATTGAAGGTTTTGACAGCTTTTGACATTAAATTCACGGCTTGATGTGATTTGGGATTCCTTTTGTTCTTGTCTCAGTAAACCATTTTTTTTGTGTTTCATGTTTGTTGTTCTTTTGGCTATCACTAATGCTTGGTCATAAAAGATTCATGCACGCCCCTTCTTTGCATGCTATACAAGCCTCCTATCTTCTTTTTTTACATCTCTTAAGGTTTCTTGCTTCCTTGGTTGACTTATCCATGTCAGCCACTCACGTGCATGATGTGGTGAAGTTGTCCCCAATATGCCAAATTTCTTTTGTTCATGCTTCCTTACTGTATTGACCTTTTAGTTGCTTGGAAATTTGTATGCCATCCATGTACATGCTACATTTGAGGTGTTCAGCCTTTTTTTATTCTTCTTTTTTAAGTCACTTTTTTTTTAAACATCTATGTAAGCCATCCATTAATTTGCATGCTGGAGTTGAAGTCGTCCATGTAAACTGCTGCTTTTTTATTTTTTGGTAGTTTGCAATTTCTTCCTTGTCATCAATTGAATATGAAGGTTGATGTTGTTGTTAGCACATACCTGCCGTCATCTGCTCAGGCGTTTGCTGCCATTCTTATTTTTTTTTCAAGGCATCACCTTTTTATTTTTTCTTTCCTTTTTTTTTTAATAGATTCAACCACTATTTTTTGGACCGGCTGGTCGGACCATCAATTGGTTCCCTAACTGGTTCAGTCCTTTGTTTTAAACTTTTTTTTTTTTCTAAAATCATTCTATTTTGTGCAAATCGTTTTAAACCAGTTGGTCCAACTGGAAAACCGTTGAATCGACTAGTCCAACCAAATTAAGCCATTCTTTCTCTTTCTCTTTCTTTCTTTTTTTTACTAGATAAGATAATATATTCATAAGAAAAAAATAAATTACACAGAGGGATTAAACAATCCATAACAATAGAGAAAATACTATAATTTTCTCCCAATTTCATTATTTATGCCTTTATAGACTTGAATTACACTATATTATTGATTAATTTTGTTCTTTAAAAATTATATTTTTAGTTTTTAAATTATAATATTACTAGTTCAATTATGGTTAGACAATTGAACTGCAAACCAGCAAATTTTTGGGCTTGATATCCAGTCTGGTTTTGAAAATATTGGATTCAACCATGGTGTACTTCTCAAATTTATGATCTTCTTTGGACCAACAATTACTAGTTATCCATGACAACAAAAATGATCCAATAGAAGCATGAACAACTTTAATAGTTTATGAGGTGACGTCTAGCAAATATGTCGAATCGTAACCAAAGGCAACATTCTCACGACTTATGAATGGTCAATGGAAGTCAACTTCAAAGATACTTGCTCCAAAAAGGTATGTATTCTTCTCTTTTCAAATCATTACCTCAAGCTCAACCCAATGTGATGCCTTTACTTGGACATAGAATTATTCAAAAGGAGACTTAATGGACTTCAACCCTTAATTTCGTGAGAATATTTCGCTTCAAGGAGATATATAGGAGTGGGTACAAGACATTTTATGTCATTATGAAAGACACTTAAATCTGCAAAGATCTACAAGGCTGTTTATGCATAATTTTTTACGTATGATTGCAACTCCAATATTCTCAAAGCTTTTTGTGAAGCTTGGTGTCCTCTCACTAACATACTCTTGACAACTGCTGGCCAGGTGTCCATTTTATTATGGGACTTGCATGAATTTAGAGGCCTACCAATAATTGGAACTCACTACAATAAAGTTGTTTCTCACTCCATTGAACTCATCAATGTGGACAATGATAACAAGCGATTCCTTCCGAAGAATTGTGAATATCTCCTCCATGCATACCATTTGATAAAAAAGGATAAAACTTTAGTGTCTTTATCAACTAGTGGCTCAACTTTGGTTCAAAAGAGTAATAAAGTATACTGCGCCTCCCCTAAGGGAAGAAAAGCAATCACACATCAAATTCACCAATAACTTATGCAAAGTCATTCCACCACATGTTGTATGGACATATGAAATTAAGGTTCTATTCTCAAAGTTGGACATCAAAAGCTACAATAAAGATCAAACCTTCCTAGTAACTTTCTTGTCATGTTGGTTTTATACCTTTGTCTTGCCTAATGAAGAGGTAAACATCATCTGTCCAAGTACCTTGAAAACGGTGAGTTTGATGGCGTGCAGGGAACGAGTTAGTTTGGCAACTCCTATCTTAACAAGCATTTATAAAGGGTAGAATTGTATCTCCAATTCCCAAAATCTAAGTGAGGAGAAATTTATCTTTCTAACTCATTATATATACGCATAGCTTGGGTACTACTTCAAAACTCATTATGAAGTTTCTCAAAGTTTAAACAATCCAGCCATTGCAAGTTATTCCAATGAAGGTAGTGGAGGGTACTTTAGTATAGATGAAGATCACAATAGAATTTCTAGAGGTGAAAATATTAATTGGACTACAAATATCTTTACCAAGTATAATAAATATGACTTTGTTAATAATAAGATAGCTTCTTGAAGGAACAACTTTACTTTTTGAGCCTTTATTCAAGTCTTCTTACTTTACAAAAGGATGATCATTTTATCATTGATCCTTATAGTCCACATCACTTTAGTCGCAATTTAGATTCTTGCAAAATATTTCAGGCTACTTCGAAATTTTAACCTGTGAGGCCACATCAAAAAATGATTTACACCTTTGAGTGAGATGCCCACTTCGCGAAACGATATCTAAAGTAACATTTTCAACCACTCCTTATAGTATAAATAAACACTATACCCTAGAGTATAAAGTATGGTAGGAATAAGTTTATGAAACCAAATTTGAATATCATATCTCAACATTGAAATCCTAGAAATATACATTTAAAAAGGTGGAAAGCTTACCTTGCCGAAAAAAAAAAAAAAAATCCAAAGCTATTCGTACTCCCAACGTTTTAAATGAGTTAGAAAAATCTTCAAAACATGATAGACATTTTTCTTCAAATCATGATTTAGCTACAAATAAGCTTTCAACATCTTTAAAACGAAAGGAATTGTACCGAACTAAAGAAGCCAGTTCTAGTAGTAAAGATTGTTGTTGGAAGCAAACCAAGGTAGAAACCACAATTTGGGCAAGAACCCAAGACTAAGAGACTTTCAAAGATATGATAAAACTAGTTTAGTCCTTTAATAATAATAATAATAATAATAATAATAATAATAATAATAATAATAATAATAATAATAATAATAATAATAATAATAATTATTATTATTATTATTATTATTATTATTATTATTATTTGTTTACTTAAATTTTTTATCTTGCTTCTTCATTTAGGAACACAATGTTGTAATTCTTGATAAAGAAGCTTATTCTCAAAGCTAAATCAATGATTCTCACTTCTTTAAGCAAGATGGTTGTAAGAACTATTGGGAAATATGCCCTCTTAGACTAGGTTTCTGATGTAAATATCAAATATTTTAATAAAAGAATTTATTTTCAAAAATTATTTGTGAATTTACATTTTATTTGTGCACAATTTCGTTTGGAAAATACCTATTGTGTTTAAGTAAGTGGTTCATGTGAATAGTGATCTTTCACAGTAAGGTATAGATCGCGGGTTACTTAACACATAAACGTTCGTTCTTAACCGATTGATAAAAATAGAAATCTCATCATGTCTAGCTTATTATATTGTGAATTTCAAATAGGGAATGACTTACCTTTAGCCAGTAAATAATCCACTCACTTCATGATATAAGTATATTTCGAATATGTAGAACAGGACCTGTAGTAGTGGTTTCTTAAAGTACTATATGGTAGAAACTTAAACTACTACTACTATAGCGTGGACTAGTACTCTACGACTTGAGTATGAGTTGATGGTTTGACGAAACTGGAAGCATGTACTTTGATATGCTATAGTTGAGGTTCTATCGTAGGACCAATACACTCGCATATTAGGTATGTGTGACTAGTCAGTAAAAAGAGACTTGTACAAGATAATTTCTATACTATATCGCCCCTTATGGTTGTCTGAATGATCTAAATATCCAGAGCCCTGGGAAAGATGACTTGGATGTTTGCTTTAGGGTGGAAAGCGAAAACAATCCAGGAAGTCATGGATCATTAGATTAGAAGCCTAACGATGGTAGATGTCATTTAGAGAGGTGTTAGTACATTTCTTCCTCTCTAAATGTACAGCGATGTATAGAGGGGTATTTTAGTCATTACACCTATAGGTCGGAGACTTTGCTAACGCAGCATTATCCTTGAGATTAATATTTTCTTATGGTGATATTAAGAAATATTTAAAATACAAAATGCAATTATTTATATGGCAATGGTATTTTGGTCATTTTAGTAGTCAATGCGGTGTGTCTTTTGGTCCCTAGTATAGACCGTAAGTCCTAATTAAATACAGGCTAAGGAATTGGTTTTAAATTAAATTAAATGAAATTTATTTTATTTAAGTAGTCTGATTTAATTATCGTGCTATAATAAAATAAAGATCTATGGAGAGATAGAATTAATCAAATTAGCTTGGTAGGTTAATTAATTGTTTAGGGCTTTGACCCAGTTTGAATAATTAAAGATTGACCTGGGACTAAACTAATATGGGCTTGTTAATTGAACTAGTTTATTTGGGCTGAAAAATTAATTATTTATTAGACCATTTATTTGGTTCTAATTAGAATAATTAATTTAGTCTAAAAGGCTAAACTAAGAGTCCAATGGGCCAGTCCAATTTAACCTAAGGTTTTTATTTAGGTTAAACAGGAGAATAGAGAAGCACGTTATTTTTTGGACTGCTTCTTCTCTGGTGGAAAAAGAATGACACAACCCCCTCTCTCTTTCTCTCTCTTGAAAATATATTCTTTAGCCTTGTAAGTTGTTCACCAAATGGGATTAGACAGGCCATATACTGGAAGATCGAGAAATTGGCATTTACCTACATGCACAGACGGAGTAGAAGGCTTGCAGGAATTGCACCAGAGGTTTCCACTAGTGCACCTACCCCAATTCCACACATTCCGGTCCAGCCAACTTTGAGAATAAGAAGAAAATGTTAGGTTTTTTTACCTCGGAATTTGTACAAAGCAGGACCGGTGCCGGCTAAGGCTGCCGGAACCTGCGCCCGCTCTGTTCAGGATTTTTCTTGTTCTTCTAGTTTCTTCAATTTTTGCTTCTGTTGCGTGCTTTGTTTTCCCCTTTAAGCCTTCAAGAACATCTCTTACTCTCAGCATTAGGATTCAAGGTCTAAGGTATTAGCTTATCAACATTCTCCAACCATTTCTACCTTTCCAGGAGAGTCTTTAATGTTAAACTACAGAAAAAAATTTGTCATAGATGTATGGAATCAATTTTGTTAAAGGATCAAACACACACCTATCAAACAAATCTTTTCAATTGAGGAGCAAGCTTGCTATATTTTTACAGAACTTAACAAGGACTATGTTGCTGATTTGTTGCTATCGGATAATTTCTTGAGGTATTTCTTTACCTGGGCATATGAATTTGATAAAGTTAGATCCACTTCATAGGAGAAAGTTTTAAAGTAATTTCATACACAATTATGTTCTGCTGCTAGCCAACGTTTAGATGATGCCGAAGCTCAAAACGGTGACATTATAAATCAAACTGAGATAAACAAAACTAACCTACAAAGAGTTAAGAATGATATTTCTAGATTTAGAGCTAATATTATCGTTCTCGAAAGGAAGCTTAAATGCTCAAAAATAGAGAAGACAAAGCTTTCAACTACTCTTGAGGAAAAGAATGGACAACTTTTAGAAGTGGAGTCTGCTTGTTCTACAATAAAAGAAGAACTTGTTTCATTTCAAAACATCCTTACACTAAATAAAGAAGATGAAACTAACTTGAAGAACATGAGAGAATACTTGGTGGCAATTCAATAAAACTTAGAAAATTTCAAGTTCTTTCTATGATGTCATGTAGCACTTCATATTTCCTTTAAGAAGTTGTATTTTTTTTTTTCTTTGGTCTTGTAAAACAAGATTTCTTTTGTACTGGTATCAATAATATATTTCTTTGATTTTGTCTCAACATTTTTTTTTTACATATATGTATTTCAACTTATTGCAAGTAAGATACCAATTTCACAACCTTTAATAAATCATTACTTGATTGTAACAAAAGGGAAAATGGGAAATAGTGAAAGTATATAACTGAATTTAGAAGTTTCCTTCTAGGTTTCTTACGTATCTTAAAAATAATTTAAGAATCAAATCAAATGTAGTTCAAAATATATGGGTATCATTTGGGAAGTGCACCATTCATAGTTTTAACTTGTGCGGGTTAGAAGTATCCATTTATTTACTAATTTAGACTTGATGGAGTGTTTTAGCAATTTAATCATATATTACAATATTGGTAGTTGCCTTTACATAGTTTAAACTTATAAGATTCAGGAGTAACTCACAATTTAGGCTCGTATAGTTAAGGAACATCCATTTATGCATAGTATTGATTTAAATATTTGCCGTTGTTCAGGTCAATTCTCAATCCATCTTCGACAACTATCTTCTAAGATCCATTTGAATAGAACTCTTGAATAACATATGGGCAATCCCACTTTGATATCAACTTCTTTATTTTATATCCAAAGATGATTGGTCTTTTCACAACAAGCACTAAATCACCAACTTAAAAAGAATAAGGATGCACTTTCTTGTTAAAGGCCCTAAAAACACGAGTTTGGTAACATTCTAAAGTTGTGGTGCCTTTAACCTCTTTCCATTAAGTGCTTCTAATACTTCAAGTCTTAGTCAGGCGTTATCTTCCTTAGTGAGCCTTTCTTGAATAGCAATCCTCAAAAAGGAAATTTTTTACTTTAGTGGAAGGGTTTCTTTCATGCCATATACTACTCCATACAGTGTAGTTTGAGTTGGAGTAAGGTAAATGGTCCTATACTCCCAAAGTGCTCCTCCAATACGAAGCTAACAATCTCTTTTCGATTTTTTCTCTACTTTTTGTAATAAAGTGCACAAAGTCTTGTTAAAAGCCTAAGCAAGTCTATTAGCCCAAGCATAATACATAGAAGATTTGCACTGCTTAAATTTAATCTTCTCATATAACTTGTTCATCAAATTATTGCAATAATATATCAAGGAATGTCGTATCGATAAATAATGTTCACACATATAAAATCAATGACGTTTTCTTTCTTTACTTATTTTAATGCCACAGCTTCCGCCTATTTAGAGAAGCAATCTATTATAGCCAAAATATAGAGATGTCCAACAGATGACTTCGATAGAGGTCTAATAATATCTAAACCTCATGCAACAAATGGCTATGAAGTAACTGGTGGGTGCAAAGACTCGAGAGATTGATGTGTATAATTTTTATTGAACCAGCATGCTTGACACCTTCGAGTATAAGATAAGTAATCTTTCACCATAGTTGGCTAATAATATCCCATATTCTTTTTGTGAAAATGAAGCTGTGGATCAAATTAATGGGCTCTACAGATGCCAGAATAGACTTCCTCTATTACTTGAATAGCATCTTCTTGACCTAAATATCTCAGGAAAATGCCTTCAAAAGAACATTAAAAAAAAAGTGTATCCTTGTAACAAAATAGCGAGGTGCATACTGATGAATATTAGTCTGCATTCGTGGATCATCAGAAAGCTTTTTATTTTTGAGATAGTTCACAAAAGGTTGTTGCTAATCTTTTTTGTCAATTTCATAGATGAAAATAGAATGAATCTTATGCTCTTCATCATTCTCATATTCAAATATAGGAGGTATGACCAATGGTTAACATATTAGAATTTGAGCTTCTTGATCATGTAAACATAAATTAGAAGCTAGTTTTGCCAATGTGTTAGCTTGCATATTTTCTTTCTTAACACATGCTCAATTTTTACGTCATCTAAATACTCTATAAGCCATCTTGCATAATTATAATATGGGATTAACTCAGGTTTCTTAACATCATACTCTTCAAATAATTGATTAACAATTAATTAGGAATCCACATACATTCTAAGATGCATCTACTTCATATTAATAGCCAACTCTAACCTAAGTATAAGAGTTTGGTATTCAACCACATTATTGGAGTATCTTTTAGTTAAGATAAAAGAATATGGCAATACATCTCTTTTAGGGGCAATGAATATCATGCCAACTCCAATACCCTTGCAATGCACTGCACCATCAAAATACATCTTCCATGGTGGAAGAATTTCAATCACATGGATATTTTTGTCAGGTAATTTATTACTTAATTCCTACTCAGGGGGAATATAGTGATCAGTCAAGAAATCAGCTAGCACTTACCTTTTAACAGCTTTTTACTAAACGAAGACAACATCAAATTATTACATTTAAAGTTATCATCATGCAAAATAATCAGATAACATAGGCTGTGTTATGATATACTTTATAAGATTTGCCTTAGGGATAAGGCGTATAGTATGTAGTTAAAAATAATACTTCAATTTCTGAATTACAAATATTAAAGCTAGATAAAGCTTTTCTATTCACAAGTAGTTCAATTCATTGGCTATCATCATTCAACTTAAATACTAAAGAGTATTTGCTTTACCGTTCTTATTTTCTTGAACAAGCAATGCCTCCACTGAGTGTTCTTGCAAAGAAATGTATAAAATTAATAGTTAATCAGGAATAAGTGCAGTAAGTGCAAGAGATTTCATCAAATAAGATTTGATACATTTGAAAGCATTTTGATTTGCTTGATCCCACTCAAATGGTATAGTTTTCTTCATTAGGTGACTAAATGGTTGACATCACCAACAAGATTTGAGATTAATCTTTGAAGGTATGCTAATCTTATTTGTAAACTTTTTAATTTATGGACATTCCTTGTCTTAAGCATTTTTAAAATCGCGTTATTTTTTATTGGTCTATTTCAATTCCTCGATGACGAACTATAAAACTAGGGAATTTTCCATATGTAACAGCAAAGGCACATTTGAAAGGATTCACCTTCAATGGATGTTTTCAGAGTCACTCAAAATTTTTTTCTTAAATCTTGAAGATGATCACTTTGTTTGCACGATTCGACCAGCAAATCATCTATGTAGCATTTCATGATCTTGTACATCTTGTACAATATATCATCAAAGATCTTTACATTTCCATTTGATATATCCAATATCCTTTAAACCAAAAGGCACACCCTGTAGCAAGAAATTCCTTTTGGGTTACGAAATGCAATGAGTACTTTATCTTCTGGTGCCATTCTAATTTGATTGTAACTAAAAAAGCTATCTATAAAAAATAAAACTTTATGGCCAGTGCTTGCTTCTACAATTAGTTCAGGTACAGGTACTAAAAAAATCATCTTTTAGACATGTATCATTTATATTTTTGAAATCAACACAAATTTGAATTTTTTTTTTTTCTCACAAGAATAATATTCACCTAACCCAAGTTGAATCCTTGACTTCTCGAATGAATTTGGCTTCAATGAGCTTGTTTACCATGACTTCAATTAATGGAACCAACTCAAGTTGAAAATGTTGTTGGGGTCGCTTTACTAGTGTCATTCCATCTTTTATAGCTAAATGGTGGATATCAATTCTTTTATCTAAACTAGGCATTTCTTTATATGACTAAGAAAGGACGTACCTAAAATCCTTTAAAATGTTAATGCAGGCATTTTTTTCTTCAGGTGAGAAAAGTGCAATTATGTAAATCGGACAAGGATCTTTAATAGTGCACAAATTTGCTTCTTTTAGCTTATCAGCTATGGTTTTTACACCTTCTTCAAGTTCTACTAAAGTATACTCAGCATCTTCTTCCTCAACTTTTTGTCATAGATGATAATGTAATTGCAAGAAGCTATACTTTCTTCATCACAAAGTATTGCATGTGTAACTTGTATTCTCACATTTAGGACTCCATCACAATTCACCACTGTTCTTGCCTTAGAAGAGACTTTTCCATGAAGTCTTGCCTTTAAAGTGGTTATGACTCCAAGCCTCTTGAAAATAAACTTGCCTTTTCCCTTTAGGCCTAATCTTATAAAAATAAATAGACGTGAATTTGTATCCTCCAACCTATCAAAAATAGGTCGAGGCTTCGATGTCACTTCTTTTTCCATACTAATATGTTGAATATTTACCCTTTTAATCTTAACTCGAATAGGAGTTGCCAGTTTATAACCCAAGCTACCATACCCTTTCTATATTGGCATGCTTTAGGTAGATCCTAAACCATACCCCTTTTTTTATCAATATCTGAAGGAAGTTTTCCCAATAAGTGTTAACTTTGAGAATTGTTATCCAGTTTTTACTAAGAGTTTATAAGCATTTGGATCAAATCCTTCTTTTGTATGTCAACTCGGTAATTCACCATACGCTATTTTAATAGAGTCAATCTTTGTGAGAGGCAAGATGAGCCCTCCTAGTGGTTCATCATGTGTAAATTGCTTATTGGAGCTTTCTATACACGCTATAGTTTTGACATTTTAAGAGAAGGTTACCATTTTATCTTCCTTCCCTATTGATGAATCAATCTTAGTTGATTCATCATCTTTTCAAATGTAGTTTTTAGTATCAACAAGATGCTCTTTAGCTTCAGTGAATGGTTTGTCATCGGCATTTATTTTCTTCACCATGCTATTTCAACGGTATTTGAATATTGATACAAAGTTGATGCCATTATACTATTATCATAGAGCCATGGTCTTCTTAACAGAACATTGTAAGAAGTTTTAGCATTAATAACATAGAAAAGAGCATTTGAAGGCATATCTTCAATTAAGATGTTAAGTCGGAGGGTACCGCTTGCTTATTGCCTCCCTAGATTGAATATTTGTATCATAAGGTAATTTTGAGACAATTAATCTATAGAAATGCCTAACTCGCTCAATGTCCACAGATGCAAGATATTTACTGTTAGTCCTCCATACAGTAATATTCTATTTACTATTTGCTATTGTACATAACCAACCACAAATAATAGTCTGTTTTAGGTATTAAACCAAACAGTAAGTCATCATCAGTAAATGTGATATCAGCTATATAGCTACTAAGATTTGCTAAAGAATCAAATTTCTCCCTATCTTCTTCTTTGATGCACTCATCATTATCTTCTTCACTTTTCTCATTATGTACGGCATAGTACGAGACAATGCTAAGTCTTTTAGCCAGATCCCTTGGTATAAAGTCTTTTAATATAATAGGTGCTGGGGATTTCCTCTATAAAGAAACATTTGCTGTTGGTGCAGGCTTGGCCTTTTTGCTTTTGATTTTCCTTATGTTTTTCTTGATGCATTTGCTTCTTACCAATGAAGCCCTACACTTTAAGGCTTTCATATATTTTTTTTTCTCACCACAAACGTCCAACCTTCATCTTCTAGTTGAATGTGTATGAGGAAGTAATATTGATTGTAGTGGGTTCCTCAACCTCTTGTTAATACTCTTCAGTAAGAAGAATTTATCTGTTAGTTCCAACCTTGATAGGATAAAACTTTCCAAACTTAATTTCACAAGCAACATGTTCAACTAGGGGAACTGCAACAGTTTTCAAGTTAGTGGATGCCTTGTCCTCTTCAAGGACTACGTATATTTCATATACCAACTGCATGGTTTTGTTCTTAAATACAAAGAATTTTTCAATTGGATGACCAGTCAGATAATGATACTTGCAGTAGTTGGGATCATTTTTTCGTCTAACTTTATTTGGACATTTTGATTTTGGTAACTTTATAGCTTTAGCAACATCAATTCATCAAACATTAAAGAAGCATCAGAATCAAAGAAAGAATATTTCTTAAACTGCCTTATTTCTAAGATTACATTCTTCATTTTCTTCTAGAGGATGCACCTTTTTACTTATTTTTTAAGTTACCTTCAAAGAGACTTTGTTGGAGTAGAAACTATTGCCCTAGACTCTTTTGTCTCAAATTTAGAAAATGGTTTGTTTCTTATTCTAAAATCTTCTTTATCCTTACTTTTATTGGGGTTTTGAACATACACTTTGCTTCCATATGCAGTAATACTCAATTTCATATCATGATCACGAGTAGTTAATTATTCAAAGGTCTTTAGCATGATCTCCAATATATTGGAGTCCCCAATGCATGCCTTGGATACACATTTAATTGCAAATGATTCACTTAGACGATAGCTACAATTGAGGTTCAAATTTTTTTTTCATCTATTAATTAATCCACCACTAGGTTATATTTCAATGGATGGGTATTGGTGAGTTCTACCATCTGATAATTCTACGAGTGCTATAGAATCTATTAAGGAACTCTTGTTCAAATTGTTCCCAACTATTAATAAAACTAGGTATAGGAGCGGTGTAACAATCAAATGCATTTCCCTTGAGGGATTGCACAAATTGCTTCATTAGAAGATCTCCATAAGTTCCAACGTTGTTGCACATCTCAAGGAAGTGAGACATGTCTGTTTAGGATTTCTTTTGCCATCAAATTATTGAAATTTTAGTAGCTAATATACAACTGGCATCCTTATATTGACAAATCTTTGTGAATACGGTTTTAACATATATGAAAGTGAATTTACTACCTCTTTCATACTGATCCTTATTCGTACCCATGATAAAGTCTTTGAGTTAATCTATAGCAATCAACCATTTAGAGCATATTTGGATATCCTGTATTTTCTTAGAAATTTTCACTTTCTCTTGCATTTCAGACCTTTTTAGAGGAGCTTGACCGTTTTACCAGTTTTCTCGAATTAATTAATAAGATGTGCAATGGCAAGATCTTACTTTTGGGAGCGCTTGGTGAGTCCCTCCACCAATTTTGTGAGGTACGTAAGTTGCTCCTCTAGATTTTGTACACCAATCATCATAACCAATGCCACAGAAGAAGCAGTTGAATATTCATTAAAAGAAGCATTTGATTTGAGACCCCATGGGGGATTGAGGCGTAGAGTCAATACTTGAAATTTGATCATCTTGCTTGGAGTTGTAGCCCTTCTCCAGTAAAGATGACATCTTGTGCATTATAAAAGCAGCATCTTACTTCAACTTTATAGTTGCTAGCAATGCCATGGTGATAAAGTCTTGAGCCTCACTTGTGAAAGAGCTCGAGTCTTACTTATCTTGTCAACATACCTTAGTTTGAAACTTGTAAAGTCTTGCCAACAATAGCAGCAGCAACATCCATGAAATCAATAGCTTTTAAACGAGCAAGTGTAGACTTGTTCTTTGGAGCCATTAAGTTGATTTGTGCTTGAATTTGGAGTTGATTTGAAGTTGTGAAGATAGGAGATGGGAGGTGAAATAGTCCCACTGGACGTGCCAGAAATTGGTAGCGTGACGAAATTTCAAATATGCAATTTAAGACAAGAAAAATATCAACAAGTATAAAGTATTCAATCAGTATTAAGAGTGGTTACAAATCTCTAAAGAAATTCTAAATTGTAGGATGGGTCCTTCAATTATTCTCTTTTGAAAACGTCGATGGGAGGGCTGAAGAGTTTAATCTTAGATCGAATAGAATTTGATGATGAATACTTGATCGCCAAGCCTTTGAGACTTATTGGATGAAAAACAAGAAGAACGCCTTAAAGCTTTGATGAAGATTCAGCTTTTTAATGCTAAAACTGAAGGACCTTGAATATTGAAGCTGAAGGAGCTTGAATACTAAAGCTAAAAGAGCTTGCATGTTGAAGCCTGAATGTTGTTGAAGCTTTGTTAAAGTTGGAGATGTCTTTTGTTTGTTGAAGATCTAGGATGCCTTGAACCTTTGATGAAATACCATATTTATAAGTTGAAAATCCTTTAACTTTAGTATAAATAATTTATGTGGAGCATCAATAGTTAAAGGACTTTAGGAAACCCTCTAAAAAAAACCCTAATAGACTTGGATTTGAGATGATTTAGACCTAATTTAAATTTAGTATAGTCTTATTTAATCCTCGAGTTAGGAAATTCTCAACAAAGGTCCACATTTAATGGCCCAACTCAATTCTATTTAATCCATAACATATTGGATTTGATTTGAAATAAACTTTCCACAATGGTTTAATTTTAATAATCCAATTCTAAAATATATTAGTTTAATGGATTCTAAACAATGACCCAACTGCAATGGCAAATTAGTAGATTTAATCCTTAAGCATTATTTTTATTGACGAGTTTGGTTGCCAATTTTTTTTTTTAAATTTTTTGTCCTTCTTTTTTCAAGTAAAATATTTGATTCTTCTATCTACTATGCGACAGTCAATGCAAAATTAATGTCTATTTTAGGGACTAAACTTGTCAGTCGAAAAAAGTTTAGGGACCAAATGTGTGTGTGTGTGTGTGTGTGTGTGTGTGTGTGTGTTGGTAGTGGATTATGAATTGAATATAAAATCTATTACTTAATAAATAGAATTTTTAAGTGACTAAATATTATCTTTGTATGAACATATATATCTAATTATTAGTAGATTAATAGCAGTTAATGATAGAAATTTAAAATGAAATATATTTATTTTAAAAAGTAAATATTTATTTTGACACAATTAAATTAAGAAGAGATATATGGTTGTTTAATTCTTCAATGTTATATAAACTTATTTATCTAATATTATAAAGAGGTATGTAAAAGTTATTTAACTATCTTTCAAATTTCCTTGTCTAAACTACTAAGTGAATTCTTCACTGTTTTATAAACTTATTTATCTAATATTATAAAGAAGTATGTAAAAGTTATTTAACTACTTATTTAGTTAAAATTAAAACCATCTATTATATAAATTCATTCACTAATATTCTTAGACAAATTTTGATCATTCTATAAATTTATTTTTGAATATATTATTACCATAAAATACTATATAAATTTAATATTTTAAATGTTCATTAACAAAAAATGATTAATTAAAGATAATACGGGTACCTGATCTCACATCTCGCGAGACAACTTGCTAGTTACTAAAGAAAATGTTGTTTGGAGAAATATTTCTTCCCAACCAATATCTTTTGGGCCTTATTGTGACCCATGATAAGTTTGGTTCGTAGGGATCTTGATCCACTTCATATCCATATCCAATTTATTAGGTCGATTAGGCTAGGTGGATCAGACTAGCAGGCCTACTTCAGGACAAAAGGCTTCTACACATTCTTCTTTAGGACATAGAATTACTAATTGTTACCTTCCTCCCTCCCCAACCCCCACCCCTCGTTCACGCAACGATCCTTTGCAATAGGAGGGGCGGTACTGATGGAAAGTATTGTAATTTGGAATTGGACGGATTTTCTCATGAATTGAATAGCTGAAAATTTATTCACATAAAAAGAAAGAAAAGATTAGAAGAAAAAATTAGTTCGGTAGTAAAATTTTTGTTCACTTCGAGAGGTTTATTATAATTATAGGAGAGAAAAAGAAAGACATGTAAGGAAGATTGGGGTCCAAAAGTCTAAAAAGTTACCTAAGAAACCCAATAAGAGCCCACTTCGCTGCATTTCTCTTGGTAAGTTAAACCCGAAAACTACTGAGTTCGAATCCCTCACAATAACTTACTTATTATCCTTTTTAATCCCTTACAATGCTTTACTTAATAACCTTCTTAATTGAACCGATCGGTCAGGATAACTACTTATTAACTTTCTCAATTGAATCGATCAGTTAAGATTTACTTAAACTAGTTTATATCTTTACCGGTTAAAGCCACAAAATGAGCTTCATCTAATTTTCTCTCAATTGATAGTAATTATAGACTTCTACCCATTATAGGAAAATATAGCATCAACTATCTATCTCACACAAATCGTGATCCAACAGATTCTCACCTGCCTGAGAAGACCACTAAACCATAGTCGCATTAAGACTTACGAAGTTCCTGTTGTATATATATAGAGTGGTAAATTAATTACTTTACCAGGAAGGAGCATTTATGATTTAAATGCAGATCTAGTCATAACATGTATTCACAAAGATTCTGGATTTTTATTAACAGAAGGGTAAATTGTAATATCCTATATTTTAACCTTCGATTGGCTACTCTTGTAATAGGGTGAGAATTTGTATAAATGGCCAGAACAAAAGATGATCAATATAATAAAACGAATATTTTAGTATAACAATATTTTGTCGGGGTCTGAATGTAATTATTGAATTTGTTCTACCCATACCTTAAATCTTCAGAAAGTTGCTACTGTCAATAAAATAAGAATTTGGGGGTACGCTAACAACGAAAATTGATCAATGCGATGAAACGCATGTTTTGGTATGAATTAAGTTATTCGGGTTATCGAGGGCATTTTCATCATTTTGACAGCAAATTTGATCAAACTGAGAAAGAATTGAAAATTTTAAGTATTGCCAATGGGTTTAGTGAAATTTTTGGAGTTTGAATGTAAAATAAAATATTTTACTATTTTGGACCTGAATTTTGATTATTTTAGAGAAAAAGTAAAATCGCGATTAAAAGAAATGGTATGACCGGCGTTTTGTGATTGGTAGCCAAGGACATGTGTCAAATAATAAGAGAATGCATGGAATATTCATGCACGAAAAGATTATTAAAGAAGTTTTATGAAATAAAGAAAATATGTGGAAAAAAATGAGATTTTGACATGTGTAAAGTGGCCACCATGCAATTAATGAAATGAAAGCTAAGTGGTCTTCAATTTAACCATTTTGAGGCGGTGAGTGTTGGAATGTATGTCTTCTTAGACTAAATTTCTAATGTATTTTTTACTTGTATAATAAAGTATTTTTATCAAAATTTGTTTGTGAAATTTTCTTTATATTTGTGCACGATTTTATTGAAAAAGACCTATTGTGTTTGAGTAAATGGTTTATGTGAATGAAGGTCTTTCACTATAAGGTGTGAACTATGGGATTCTTAATACATAAACTATTATTCTTAATTGGATGATGAGAATGAGAATCTCATCATAGTAAGGTTATTGTGTTATGAATTCCAAATAGGGAATGACTTACCTTAACTAATGAGTAGTTTACTCATTTCATAACACAAGCATATTTTGAATAGGTAGAACTGGACCTGTAGTGGTGGTTTTTAAAAGTACTATATGATTGAAACCCCGACTACTATTGCTACAGAGTAGACTTGTACTCAACAGTTTGAGTATAAGCTAGTGGTCTGACGAAATTGGAAATGTATGCTTTGATATACTATAGTTGAGGTTCTTGAGAATGACTAATATACTTGTATGTTGGATATATGTGACTAATTAGTCAAGACAGACTTATACAAGATAGTGTTTACACTATATCGCTCCTTGTGGTTGTCCGAATGATCTAATTATCTAGGGCACTGGGGAACATGACTTGTATATTGGCTTTAGGGTAGCTCCCTTGGAAAGCTGAAATATTCCAAAAAGTAGTGGATCATTGTACTAGAAGCCTAAGGATGGTAGATGTTGTTTAGAGAGGTTTTAGTACACTCTTTTCTCTCTAAATGAATAGCGATGTGTAGAGGAGTAGTCATTTCACCTATGGGTCGAAGACATAGCTAACACTGCATTGTCCTTGGAGTCAATATTTTCTTATGATGATATTAGAAAATATTTAAAATGCAAAATATGACTATTTATATAGTAAAGGTATTTTGGTCATTTTAGTAATCAAGGCGATGTGTCTTTTTGGTCCTCAGAATAGCTCGTAAGTCCTAATTATTTTAGGTCGAGAAAATGGTCACAATAGAAAAAGAATTTTATTTTATTTAAGAAGTCTAATTTATTTTTTAGACTGAGATAAAATAAAAGGAATGAGAGAAATTAAATTTATTATTTAGTTTGATTGGTTAATTAATTATTCAGGACTTAAACCCAGATTGAATAATTAAAAAAATTAACTTGGGCTTAAACTAGTTAATAAAAGGCTTAATAATTATTTTAGTTCATTTGATCTCATTAATTATTTATTGAATTATTTTAATAGGTCCAAAAAATAAATAATTAATGATTACTATTTTTGGGCTCATTAGGTCTAAGGAAAAATAATAAATTATTTTGGTCCAATAGCCTGGACTAACGGGTTTTTATTATTCATGGTACAGAAGAGTTGGGGATTATCTAAACCTCTTCTATTGATAACCTCCAGATATTTGAAATATCAAAATACCGGGGTTGGGTTATCTAGGATGTGAATAGGAGTCGTTGTGTAGAGAAAACAAAACACACGACAGAATAAAAAAAAAAAAAACCTAAAGTCTCTATTCTCTCTCTTTTTCTCGTTTTAATCTTCTTCTCCCTTTTTCCATCTTCTTGTCTTTGCTAACTAATAGCAAAGGATTAAGAATGACCATCTTCGCTTAGGTTGTTTCACCAACATAGATATGCGGAGGTGTATTCTGAGAAGCGAAAAGCTTCGTGTACATGCCAAGAATAAGCTAACGGATCGCTGGTTTCTCGCCAGAATTATCATCAAGACAGGTAGCTACTCCCGTGGTTGGTGCCTCGTCTTCTCAGCCAAACCAGAAAAGGACACGTAATTTTAACCTTCCGTTGTGCCGTGTTCTTGTTTTTCTGGTAGCATTTCGTGCATGCAAGTTCCACTTTTTTTTTCGTTCCTACAATGAGGAGGCTGAAAAATTAGCAGCCATAATAAGAAGAAGAGAAGAGAAGAAAAAGAGAGAAATAAGAGAAAAGATTGAGAAAATCAAGAAAAAATTGGAAAAAGGGATGGAAAGTGTTGTTCTTGAGAGTTTGGAGATTCTTGGAGCAAATTCAAGCTAGAAATCTCATACATAAGGTAAAATCCTATGCTTCAAGAGTTAAAATTGTAGATTTCATTACGGTGATCATTTTGATATGAATTATAACATGAAACATGATAATTGTGATGATCAAAGTGATTATTGTGTACTATGTGAGACCTTATGTGTGCAAGTGTGTGTAACGGTTGAATGGAAGATCTATAAGCTATATTTTGTATAGTGAATAAGGATGGTTGAATGGTGATTTAAGGGGTTGTTCATGATTGCGAAGAAACATGGTAGAATCGGAATGAAAACGGAGTTAAACATTAAAGAAAACGGATTTTGATTGTTTTTTTTTTTAGTATATATGTTGATTGTGTGTTATTTGCATAAGAACTTAAAGACTTTTCTTGAACCTGAAACCCTGAATAATTAAGGTTATTTGAAGGGGTAATGAAGTGGATTAAGTGTTATACAGGTGTTATATATCAAGAAGAACAAGTAGGTGAAGTTGTTTTGTGAAAATAGGTTAAATACAAGAAAAATCTGGGATATTTATGCCCCAGAATCTCCTAGACAGTTTTGAGACGGTGGAAGTAGAATCCATAAAGGTGTATTTGAAGATCTTAGGAGCGTTTTGACATAAAATAGAGTCCAATTGAAGTTGTGGATTGAAAATTATGTGCGAAACAAAATTATGTGTCAAGAAGGGAAATTCCAGAATTTTGGTTGGGAAATGAATGAATTTAAGAGGGATTAATTGTGTGATTTTGGGATGAAATGAATGAAAAACATGAAGATAATTCCTTGCTCATGAAGAGAGGAAAGATATGGGAAAATAAAAATAGAAGAATTGAACAAACGATGAAAAAACGACATGAACGATTGTTGAGCGTTTTCTTAACCGTCGGGCACCACGTCGATTAGACGTCGTCTAACCGTCGAACACGCCGGCTAACCGTCGGCTACTTTCGACCAAACACAACTAAATATAAAAATGATGTTTGATGTAGGTTTACCGATAAAAGGTCAACAACAAGTTGGAAACGGTGAAAACGATAGTCAAACGGCACGTGAACGATAAAAGCTTACTTTGGACACGAGGTGAGTTCGTTTGACTTCTAAAACCTTTTGAAAGCTAGTATGCTTTACTTTTCCATGAAATGCTATGTTTTACACCATTTTGAAAATTCCTGAATATATTTAAAGTTTATCTGGGCAAGGTTTATTTTTATGCCATCTTGGACTCAAATGAACATCATAATTGGCTTGGAAACCTTAACGAATGATTAAAGCACAAATTTTGTGAATTTAGTCTTTTTTGGATTAAATACTTGAAATTTTTGGAAAATAGAAATTTTGGAATCAGATATTCATGAATTCACTATAATGCCTTTATTGAAACATTTTATGTAAATATGATTGGAAACTTTGAATTTAATCCTCTCTTAGGATTAGAATTCTGGATTTCTTGAAATAAGGTCCTTCTGAAATCAGGTATTTAAAAAATGATCTAAATGTCCTTATTGGAATGTTTTATAAAAGTTTTTGAAATTGGGTATTCGATAAATGACCAAAATATCCTTAATGAAACTTTTGTAAACACTTTTCAAATCGAGTAAGGGTAAAATGACCCGAATACTCTCGAGAAGCCTTTTTGGAATCGGGAATGGGCAAAATAACCCGAATACCCTTAGAGATGACTTTTGAGATCGGGTATAAGCAAAAATGACCCGAATACTCTTGAAAATTTGTTTTAATGTGCAAAAAGAACTTTTTACCATATTTTGACATGATTTTGGAAAATGATCTCTTGGTATAAAATTGACTTTTGAAAAACGACATTTTGATCCCGAAAACTACTTTATTGGCCTAGTGTGCCAACGGAATGAACTGATTGGCCCTACAGAACCTATGAGATTAACTATCTGACTTGCGAGTCAGTGGGATCAATTTCTAAAAAATGATATTTTGGTCCCAAAAATATTTGATTTGGAAATCCTGCGGGAACAAATAACACTCTGGCCCGATCAGTCAGTAGGGATTGGTATTGATAAGTTTGAGTATTCAGTAAGGATTTTGATCTTTCTACTAACCTACGTTAGAGTTAGACGACCCTAGTAACCTGGCCTAGTTCTAGGAATTATTTTACTCCAAACGGGGTGACAGGATATTGAAATGAGTTGTCCTGGCTAGCCATTTATCACTTGGCATTTGCCGCGTTTGCGAGTGCATCTTACTTTTGAGTCGTTCGCTAAATGCCGAGCGGAGACACTCGGTAGCGTTTCACGCCTTGCCACCTCGATGGTAAATAAAGTCAAGATTGGGACACCATAGCTTATGGTGGCAAGTAAAATATTTAGTGTGTTGCGGTACACTTATTCATTCTCGGTAATATGCTACAGTGTACTTACCCTCCGACGATGCACAGTTGAGTGTTGTAGGCTGTGGTCTTAGCACAATAAGACGCGACGCCAAAGGCGAAGTCTTATGAGCTTTGCATGCAGGCCGATCTTTTGTTGTACAAGTGCCTGTAATTTAAAAATTGGGGCAATGATTTAAAATTAAAACACAATTTTTCAAAAATTATTGATTCTGAATAAACTCTTCTTTAGAACTGTTTCTGTAGTGCCCTTTTAGGGAAAAACGCAACATTGTTTTACTTATCTATTTTTGTAAAGCACTGGCATACACGGGACTCATTGGGTGATTTTTCACTAACACGTATCTTTTATCTTACTGTTTTGTAGGGTCTAAAATTGAGCAGACCTACGGATAGGGAGATGGTACCATAGTGACAACAGCCTAAGTTCGGACGCTTTCTCTTTTGATTATGTACCTTATTACTAATGTAGTATGGAGATTGCATGTACAAGACTCACTATTATATATGTATATGACCACGTCAGTATGAGTTAGTTGTACCAGTCTGAGCTTTGGTTACTACTTTTGGTTCTTCGTTATAAAGACCCTTATCTAGGTAACTAAACGGGGCGACACCCAATTTTAGTATGCTTTCGTTGTTATTTTTAGTAAGGGTGTTACAATTGGTATCAGAGACAGGTTATCATAGAACTATGGTATCGTCAGAAGAATTGATAAAACCCTTTTATCTTGTAGGTATGATGGATAAGAACAATAAGGACAAGTGCCCAATGGATGATCGCAGTAATGATGGGAAGAAGTTGACGGGTGAGAGCTCGGGCGTGAAGAAATCTTGGAAAATCAGGACGGTCTACCGAAAGGGTATGCCGGGACATTTCGCTTTGACAAGACCTGGCCCTGGCCGCCGTCATGCATCCTGTCTTGCCGGAAGCACGTTTGACCCGATAGTGCCTGTTGTTCTACCATTTACACGAGACCTCATTCTGGAGAGGACATCTACTCCCAAAAGGTCGCCACTTAGCTAGGCAGAGGAGGTAGACAACGACTCTGACGATGCTGATAGAGATGTTGAGCTACATCATCAAGAAGATGATGAAGAAGACAGTATCTCCGACGATGCAGTGTTGCCCGGGGATAATGAGGAGGTATTTTGGCGAGGACACTCCACGAGTATTAGAGGAGGAGATGCCAGGGTTAGAGGTTGTTGAGGCAGGAGAGGATCAGGAGGTACCCGAGGTGGAGATGCCTGTGGTTGAGAAGCCCGAGGAGGAGTTGGAAATAGATCCAGAGATGGAGGCTTGGTTGTTGGAGCTTGATGCAGAGGATATCATGGCTTCGGGTATTTGGATCAACCCTGATATGGATGAAGATGAGAGACTTGACTCACTCGAGTCCTACACAGTTTCTGTCGATTCAGGACCTCCCATTTCGGATAGCGATGATGACGAGTAGGAGGATGAGATGTAGATATATGTAGTAGGATATGTACAGTTCGGTCAGTATATGTTAAATATGACAGTATGCTCGACACACAAATTTTGTACTGACTTCGTATTTTAACAAGAATGAATATATTTTATGTTTCTTGCTATGTGCACTATGTCCACTTTTGTGCTTGCTGTTGAGTTATGTTACATTGTTTTACTAGCAATACCTTATAAAATGTATAGACGCCTCCTAAACGAACCCCCGGACGACCATCACGAACTACTCGAAATCACCCTGAGCTAACAGTGGAGGAACCGCATGTGAAAGGCTCCCACCTTACAACTTTAGACCATCTTATGTTTCAAACCTTCTAGAAAATGGCTAACACTATTTAACAATTGAGTGAGACTACCACCAGAGCAAATGAGAATGCTAAAATGAATGAGAATATGAGCAGAGGAAGTCAAAGAAGTGAATTCGAATCAGATCGAGCTCTTGAATGTTTTTTGAAATTTCATCCTCTGCAATTTCAAGGGCGACTTGATTTAGAACAAGAGTTTGAAAACTGGATTAAACAAATGGAGAAAATTTTTGTAGCTCTGAATTACTCAGAGTAGAGAAAAGTACAACTTCCCATATTTTAGTTAAAAAGACTTGCCCAAGATTGGTGGACAAGAGAAATAGATCAACAGGAGTAGGAGTGGACGGATTTCAAAGCTAGTTTCAAGAAGGGGTTTATTCCTAGTTAGGTAGTGGAAAAGAAGGAGGACGAATTTCAAGTTTTTCGATAGGGAGGTCGTACTGTGGGTCAGTATACCGCTAAATTCACTAGACTGTCGAATATTGTCCACTTCCAGTGCATTCAGAGGCAGATAGGATTAGACGTTTTGTGAAAGGCCAGAGTTGAAAAGAGTACTGGTAAGCATGGCTCCCACTAGTTATAATGCTGCAGTAGATATGGTTTTCAAGACAGAAATGGCTGATATTGAATAGGTGGGTGAGAGAAATCGAAGTGGATTTTGGAGTATGAATCAGAAACGATCTGGAAGGCCCCGATAGCAGAAAAAGAAAAAATACAGATGAGAAGAGGCCCGACTGGAAGACAACCCTCTTTTTATGCTACAACTGTAAGGAGACAGGGCATAAGATTTTCAATTTCCCTCACTCTTGAAAGACAGGAGAATGGAGTCAACCAGGGGGAAACAGTCAAGGATAGAGGCTAGGACTAGGAAGAGGAAATCTAGGATAGGCTTTTACCTCTAGACCCGAACTTGCCAAACCACGAGTGAATGCTTGAGTGGTTGCATTAGAAAAGATAGATAATCATGCCACAATAGTGGAAGGTATGCTCCCTATTTTTTATCATGATGCTAAAGCATTGATAGATCCTGGCTCTACCCATTCCTCTGTTGCCTAATACTATGGGGGTTAAAGGGGAAGAAACTTTATATGAAATGATTGTTAGTACCCCACTGAGACAAATAAATAGTGAGAAAATACATAAAGAATGTAAGATTTTGGTAGAGAATAAAATATTGGGGGTGAGATTTGATATGTTTACCCATAGAGGACTACGATGCTATCTTGGACATGGATTGGCTATCTCAGTATTATGCTCAAATTGACTGTAGACATAAGGTAGTACAATTCCGTCAACCTGGTATATTGGAATTTGTAAGCGAGGCTAGAAAGAAAAGTAATGCTTTTTATGTCGGGACTCAAGGCCCAGAAGATGATTAGGAATGGTGTATTGGATACTTGGCTTATGTGATTAATAAGCCAAGAGAAGTTAAGAAACCCGAAGACATCCTTGTGATAAATGAGTATTTAGATGTTTTTCTGACAGAATTAAAGGAATTACCACCGGAGAGAGAAGTAGAGTTTTCTATTAATTTAGTGCCAACGACAGAACCAGTTTCAAGAACTCCTTATAAAATGGCACTTATAGAACTACAGGAGCTTAAGAGACAATTACAGGAATTAATGGAGCAAAGATTCATTCGGCCTAGTACTTCACCTTGAGGAGCACCTGTATTATTTATTAAAAAGAAAGATGAGTCACTACGGATGTATATAGATTATCGAGGATTAAATGCAGTGACGGTGAAGAATAAATATCCATTGCCCATAGTTGATGAATTGTTTGACTAGTTACAAGGACCAGGATATTTTTCGAAGTTAAACTTAAGGCAGGGATATTACCAAGTTCAAATTTGGAAGGAGGATATACCAAAAATTGCATTTAACACACGGTATGAACATTTTGAGTTTGTAGTGATGCCCTTTGGTGTTACCAATGCACCCGCTATTTTCATGAACCTGATGCACCGGACGTTTCAGCCTTACTTAGACAGTTCTGTTGTTATATTCCTAGATGATATCTTAATGTATTCTAAGGATCCTCAAGAACATGAACAACACATTTGGAAAGTATTGGGGAAGTTACGAGAGAACCAAATTATATGCAAATTTCAGTTACTGTGAGTTTTGGCTGCAAGAAGTGGCATTATTGGGACATGTGGTATCCAAAGAGGGGATTATGGTAGATCCTGCAAAAGTCGAAGTGATAACTAATTGGAAACATTCCGATACTCCAATTGAAATATGAAGTTTTCTAGGATTAGTAGAATATTATTGGAGGTTTATTGAGAGATTTTCTAAGATAGCTTCACCTTTTACTCAACTCACTCAAAAGAAAGTTCCTCATGTTTGGATCGAGAAGTGTGAGAAAAGTTTTTAGAAATTGAAGAAAAAGTTAAGTTCTGCTCCTGTTTTGGCATTGCCAATGATGGACAAACCTTATGAGGTGTACACGGATGCGTCAAAAAAAGGATTGGGAGGAGTATTAATGTAGGAGAGAAATGTGATAGCTTATATCTCCAGGAAATTGAAATCCCATGAGGAAAAATACCCCACACATAACTTGGAGTTAGCAACTATTGTGTTTGCTCTTAAGAAATGAAGACATAATTTGTATGGAGCTGAGTTTGAAGTCTTCACCGACCATAAGAGTTTGAAATATGTTTTTACTCAAAAGGATTTGAACATAAGGCAACGTAGGTAGATGGAATTTTTGGAAGAATTCTGGTACCCAATTAAATATCATCCTGGAAAAGCAAATACAGTAGCAGATGCCCTCAGTAGGAAGGTGAATTTACCAGCTCTTCAGATGCTACGAATTCCAAAATTTGAAGCATTTGCAGTAAACGGAGAAATAAGAATGAGTAATATCTCCATTCAACCTGCTTTCCTACAACAGTTGAATGGAGAACAAGATAAAGATGAAGAGTTGCAAAAGTTGGTGCAAGAGGAGGTGAATTCCGAAAAAACAATGATGGGATTATCTGTTACTGAAATCAATATTGTATTCCGAAACAATCTGCAATGAGACAAGATATTTTAACAGATGCACATCAAAGTAAGTATACCATCTATCTAGAAGTAGTAAAGATGTATCAGGACTTGAAACGACATTTTTGGTGGATTGGTGTGAAGAAGGACATTTCAGACTTTATGGCTCAATGTTTAATTTGTCAGTAGGTGAAAGCCGATCAGCAACGACCTGGAGGGTTGTTACAGCTATTACCTACTCCATCGTGGAAATGGGATAAAATTACTATGGATTTCATTACAGGATTACCCATGGCAGTAGAACAGCGAGATACCTTATGGGTGATAGTGGATCGACTGACTAAGTCCATTCATTTTATTCCCATCAACCAGCGAGATTTTCTAAAGAAGTTAAGTAAGATTTATATGGAGGAAGTAATCAGACTACATAAAGTACCCTCTAGTATTATGTCAAATCGAGATCCTAGATTTACATCGAAGTTTTAGACTAAATTGCAGCAGATATATAGGATAACATTAAATTTCAGCACAGTAGCGCACCTATAGATGGATGGACAGACCGAATGAGTGAATAGAGTTTTGAAAGATATGTTGCGGGCTTGCGCCTTGGATTCTGGAACTAAGTGGATTGATAATTTAACGTATGTAGAATTCGCTTACAATAATAGTTATCAATCAACAATTGGAATGGCCCCGTTTGAAGCCTTATATGGAAGGAAATGTCAGTCCCCGTTGTATTGGAAAAGTTTAGGATAGAGAGCAGGTGAACAGGATGCTTTAGATCTTGAAAAAGTTCGACAGGCTGTGGAAATGATTAAAGGCAAGTCAGAGGCAGTTAAGAGTGGACAAAAAAGCTATATGGATCAACATAAGAGAGATTTGGAGTTTGTAGAAAAAGATCATGTATTCTTGAAGTTAACTCCACAACAGTAATTGGGAACCAGAGGACAAGGGAAGAAGTTAGCACCTAGGTACGTTGGACCATTCCCTATTGTTGAGAGGATTGGGAAGCTGACTTATCAATGGGAGTTACCAGCAGAGCTTCAAGGTATTCACAGCGTATTTCATGTCTCCCAACTTCGAAAATATGTAGCTAATCTTACATACGTTTTGAATGAAGAGCCTATTGAGATGACTCCAAACTTGAAGTATGAGGAAAAGCCTATTAAGATCTTGGAGTATACTAAAAAGAAATTGTAGAATAAGAAAATTCCACTTGTAAAAGTGTTATGAAATCATCATCCAGTGCAAGATACGACTTGGGAAATGGGAAAGCGAAGATGTTGAAGAAGTATCCAGAATTACTCCAGGTGTAAACCAATTTCGATGATGAAATTTTTGTAAAGAGTGGAGATTGTAATACCTTGTATTTTAACCTTCGATTGGCTACTACTTGTAATAGGATGAGAATTTGTATCAATGGCCAGAACAAAAGATGATCAGTATAATGAAACGAATATTTTGGTATAATAACATTTTGTCGAGACCTAAATGTAATTATTGAATTTGTTCTACTCGTACCCTAAATCTTCAGAAGGCTACTACTATCAATAAAATAAGAATTTGAGGGTACGCTGAGAACAGAAATTGATTAGTGCAATGGAACGCATACTTTGGTGTGAATTAAGTTATTCGGATTATTGGGGCATTTTCATCATTTTGACCGCGCCCACGATTTTGACTGTGAATTTAACCAAAATGAGAAAGAATTAAAAAGTTTAAGTATTACCAATGGATTCAATGAAATTTTTGAAGTTGAAAGATAAAATAAAATATTTTTCTATTTCGGACTCGAATTTTGATTATTTCGGAGAAAAAGTGAAATCGCGGTAAAAAGAAATTACCATTTTGTGATTGTTTTGATTATTTGTGTGGCGTTTTGTGATTGGTGGCCAATGAAATGTGTCAAATAATAAGAGGATGCATGGAATATTCATGCATGAAAAGATTATTGAAGAATTTTTATAAAATAAAAGAAAATAGGTAGGAAAAATGAGATTTTGACACATGTAAAGTGGCCACCATACAATTAATGAAATGAAGGCTAATTGGTCTTCAATTTGACCATTTTGAGGTGGTGAGGAGGCTGAAAAACCAGCAGCCATAATAAGAAGAAGAGAAGAGAAGAAAAAGAGAGAAAATAAGAGAAAAATGTTGAGAAAATTAAGAAAAAATTGGAAAAAGAGAGAGAGTGTTGTTCTTGAGAGTGTTGAGATTCCTGGAGCAAATTCAAGCTAGAACATCCCATACACAAGGTAAAATCCTACACTTCAAAAATTAAAGTTGTAGATTTCATTACGGTGATCGTTTTGATATGAATTATAACATGAAAACATGAGAATTGTAATGATCAAAGTGATTACTGTGTACTATGTGAGACCTTATGTGTGCAAGTGTGTGTAACGGTTGAATGGAAGATCTATAAGCTATATTTTGTATAGTGAATAAGGGTGGTTGAATGGTGATTTAAGGGGTTGTTCATAATTGCAAAGAAACATGGTAGAATCAGAATGAAAACGGAGTTAAACATTAAAGAAAACGGATTATAATTGTTTTTTTTTAGCATAGATGTTGATTGTGTGTTATTTGCATAGGAACTTAGTGACTTTCTTGAACCTGAAAACCTAAAGAATTAAGGTTATTTGAAGGGGGAATGATGGATTAAGTGTTATATAGGTGTTATATATCAAGAAGAACAAGTAGGTGAAGTTGTTTTGTGAAAATGGGTTAAACACAAGAAAAATCTGTGACATTTATGCCCCAGAATCTCCTGGATGATTTTGAGATGGTGGAAATGAAACCCATAAAGGCGTAGTTGAGGATCTTACGAGCGTTTTGACATAAAATGGAGCCTAATCGAAGTTGTGGATTGAAAATTATGCACGAAACAAAATTGTGTGTCAAGAAAGAAAATTTTAGAATTTTGGTTCGGAAATGAATGAACTTAAGAGGAATTAATTATGTGATTTTGGGATGAAATGAATGAGAAACATGAAGATAATTCCTTATTCATGAAGAAAGGAAGGATATGAAAAAAGGAAAATGGAAGAATTGAACAAACAATGAAAAAACGGCATGAACGATTGTTGAGAATTTTCTTAATCGTCGAGCACGTCGGCTAGACGTCAGCTAACCGTCAGGCATACCGGCGAACCGTCAGCTACTTTTCGACCAAACACAACTAAATATAAAAACGATATTTAGTGTAAGTTTAGCGATAAACGGCTAACAACACATTGGAAACGGTGAAAACAGTAGTCAAACGGCACATGAACGATAAAAGTTTACTTAAGACACGAGATGAGTCTCTTTGACTGCTAAAACCTTTTGAAAGCTAGTATACTTTACTTTTCTATGAAATGCTACGTTTTACATCATTTTGGAAATACCTATATATATTTAAGGTTTATCTGAGCAAGATTTATTTTTATACCATCTTGGACTCGAATGAACATTATAATTGGCTTGGAAACCTTAACGAATGATTAAAGTACGAATTTTGTGAATTTAGTCATTTTTGGATTAAATACTTGAAATTTTCAAAAAATAACAATTTTAGAATCGGGTATTCACGAATTGACTAGAATGCCTTTATTGGAACATTTTATGGAAACATGATTGGAAACTTTGAATTTAATCCTCTTTTGGGATTAGAATTCTGGATTTTTTGAAATAAGTTCTTTTTGAAATCAGGTATTTGGAAAATGATCCAAATTTCCTTATTGGAATGTTTTATGGAAACTTTTGGAATCAGGTATTCGATAAATGACCGAAATATCTTTATTGGAATTTTTGTGAATACTTTTCAAATCGGATAAGGATAAAATAAACCGAATACCCTCGAGAAGCCTTTTTGGACTTAGGTATGGGCAAAATGACCCGAATACCCTTGGAGATAACTTTTGAGATCGAGTATGAACAGAATGACCCAATACTCTTGGAAACTTGTTTTAATGTACGAAAAGAACTTTTCACCCTACTTCGATATGGTTTTGAAAAATGATCTCTCGGAATAAGATTGACTTTTGAAAAACAACATTTTGATCCCGAAAACTACTTTATTGGCCTAATGTGCCTATGGAATGAATTGATTGACCCTGCAAAGCCTATGAGATTAATTATCTAACTTGCGAATCAGTGAGATCAATTTTTGAAAAATGATATTTTGGCCCCAAAAAATATTTGATTTGGGAATTCTGCGAGAACAAATAATACTCTGGCCCGATCAGTCAGTAGGGATTGGTATTAATAACATTGAGTACTCAATAAGGACTTTGATCTTTGTACTAGCCTACGTTAGAGTTAGACGACCCTAGTAACCTGGCCTAATTCTAGGGTTGTCTTACTCCGAACCGGGTGACAGGACATTGAGATGAGTCGTCCTGACTAGCCATTTAGCACTTGCCATTTGCCGCACTTGCGAGCACACCTTACTTTTGAGTCGTTCACTAAATGCTGAGGGAGGACACTTGGTAGCGTTTGAGTACTTGCCACCTCAATGGTGAATGACATCAAAATTGGGACCCCTTGGCTTACGGTGGTAAGCATAACATTTAGTATGTTGTGGTACACTTATTCATTCTCGATAGTATGCTACGGTGTACTTACCCTCCGGTGATACACAGTTGAGTGCTGTAAGTTGCGGTCTTAGTACAATAAGACGTGACGCCAAAGGCGAAGCCTTATCAGTTTTGCATGCAGGACGAACTTCTGTTGGAGAAGTGTCAATAATTTAGAAATTGGGTTAATGATTTAAAATTGAAACACAGTTTTCAAAAATGATTGAGTTCTAAGTAAACTCTTCTTTAGAGAGTTTCAGAATTAATTTTAGTGGAAAAAGAAAAAAAATAATACCTTTCTGTAGTGCCATTTTGGAGACAGAAACACAACATTGCTTTACTTATTTGTTTTTGTAAAACACTGGCACACACAGAACTCATTGAGTGATTTTTTACTCACAGTGTCTTTTATCTTACTATTTTGTAAGGTCTAGAATTGAGCAGACCTATGAATAAAGAGACGATAATACACTAATAGCAGACTAAGTCCGAACGCTTTCTCTTTTGATTATGTACCTTATTATTGATGTAATATGGAGATTGTATGTATGAGACTCACCGTTATATAGTATATGACTACGTCAGTATAAGTTAGTTGTACTAGTCTGGGTCTTGATTACTACTTTTAATTCTTCGTTATAAAAACTCATTATCTAGGTAATTGGACGGGACGACACTCGACTTTAATATGCTTTCGCTATTACTTTTTTAGTAGGAGTGTTACATAAATGAAACCGAGGCATCTCAAGAAGAAAAATGATCCATCACCTCAAATTTTAAACGAAGTTCATACAGTAGACTAGATGCCAGCTGACAAAATAAAAAGACTTAGAAGATTACTTCATCTAGTAGTAACAATATGTGCCTTCCATTACCCCACAACAAAACAACAGCAAAATAAAAAGTTGCCAACTGCTTAAAGAGTAAAAGACAAATGGCTAAAATTTAACCGTAGCTGACAATTCAAGGTTCAGCTCAAATTTCCAGGAAAAATGAATCATCTTCTAAGATGAAGACATGCATTTCATCCACAAAATGAAGCTATTGCCAAAGAATCTTATCTGGAACATGAAGCTTACGGTTCAGCCCTTGCAGTAAGTGCAGACTTACACAACATAAAATGCATAAAACCCTTGTATGAGATGGAGAAGAAAGGAAAGGCTCTCTAAATCCTTCATCAATAAATAGTAGTTCCTAATCCCAAGCTTATAGGACAATCTCTTATCAATCAACATTGGATGAATAACAAGTCAGCCTAATGAATGTACACCATTCGCTCAGAGAATTCCACACCTACAGCCCTCGTGTATCTCTGCAACTTGGAATCCATAATTGGGGCCAAACGCTTGACATAATTCCTTCAACAAAAAAAAAAAAGGAAGCAACCATCTGAAGTGCATCAACTGCAAGGCCAACAGTCAACTATTCTTTAGAGGTTTCCACTAATTGTGTTTCCAGTGTAGAATAGTACCTATTATTAAAAATTCTAAGAACAAAAAACATTCTTAACGAGTCAAAATTGTTAAATCTACCTCCAGCATTGGCAAATATTTCAGAAATATTTTAAAACAAGAAGAAGTCATACCACTCTCCAACCAGCTTTCTATAGTTGGCTTTTCCCATTTTGTTTTCTTGACAGTCATCCACAATCCCAATTTTATGTTCTGATTTGATTCATGATGGGTGTACTCCAACACAAAGTGCATTAACGAATTATACCTTCCTCATACAGTAACATTTCTTGTTCTAATTAAGCATATTCAAAAGACTAATGTAACACAATATCAATTGCATACCTTGTATCTTAGACGAGCCGACCCCAATCCAATCAATACACTACCAACATTTCCATCTCCCATTTCTGCTGAAGAGGCAGAGCCAGCTTTTGGATCTATTCATCGTCAGAGTCTTCAGAATCAAGCTCAACCATTCCCTCATCCTTATTAACAAAAGTGTCATTCTTTCTCTCATGAAAAAGGTCTTCATATTGCTCTTCCATATGATCTTCAAGAACCGAAGCTGGCGATGTATATCCATTTTTAAGAGTGGCATAGTCAGATAAAACTACATAATGCCTTTGGTGGAGCAAAGGCTTTGCAATATCAAATGGAATCCACCTAGAGAAAGGTAACAGCTGTAAGAAAATAACTCTAGGGCATAAAAGTTATGGTAGGTTTGCAATGCTATGTCCATGCTAAATATACTGCAATCAATAGTCAACCACTAGAAGGGCTGTATATCCAATTTGGGGAACACCCACCCCACCTCCCTCCCTTCCCAAAAAAAAAGAAAAAAAACCAACACGGCCTTCGGTGGAACTTAAGTTGCTACCACGTGAATCTGAGAAGTGATTTTGTTCTTGTAACTTTAGCATATACATAACACACAAAAAACAAAATCTTCCATTCTAAATTTAGTGTTCTTATTTTACAATATAAATCCCAAGAATTCAAATTTAGAACTCAAGGAATAAGAAAAATTGGTAAGGCTCCACTTAAGAGGACACAGAATTCACAAACGCCTAGTTAACCTAACCTTTCAACTTCTAAACATTAATTTTCCCATGGGCCATGAGGCAACATTTCAAAAATTGTTTACTCCATCCTGCATTTTGTAGATCATAGGGCACAAAGAAGCACAAATCTCTGAAACATCCTGACAAGTAAATCTTATGGAACTGAAAGAACATATTAGTTAAATGCAACCATTCCATAAAGAGTCCAATTGTGAGAATATTTGGCACACATTTCCCGTTGAGAGATACATCCTTACATACAAGAGCAGCTAAACTATTAGAACTTTGAAAGAGGACAAAAATAAAGATGCACATAAGGTGCTCAAAATGCCAATCATATGGCAAGAAGCACAAGAAACAATGCATTTATACCAACAGATGTCCATGTATTGAATAAAGTAGCACAAGAACTTACTGGTAGCGAAGAGGACAAAAAGTTCAGACTGTCTATATGCCGCTTTATATATCAGTTTATTACAAGAGTGAATATATAGCCCATAAAATAGTACTGTAGACTTGGACAATTTGCCTGATTCTTTTCAACCCATTTTATTTCTTCCAGGGCTGAAAACTTGCCTAGTGATAACGACGCAAGGGCTGGGTCCCCGAGTAAATACTTACTAGACAACATTTAGGAAGAATATCTATTACACCAACTGCTATTAAGTAACAATTTTTTAAAAAAGCAATAATACAAACCTTGATAGTCATCAATAGTACCGTGCACCAATAACTTTGAAGATTCAAATAAGGAAAGTTTCAGATAGAAAGTTGCACAAGAACTATCAATGAGTTGCAATAACAATCAGGAAGTATAAGAAGTAAAATTTAAAAACATTATATCTATAAAAGTCTTAGAAATAGAACTTCCCATAAATGTATCCTGTGATATACTTCTAAGCAAATAAACTTCAAAAGCTTTTGGGAAATTTTGATAGAATTCTTTTAGCATGTTGCAAGTCACTTCATTGTTTTGAGAAGTAAATCTTGGTTTGGAAGGAAACAAACATAAAATTTAGCCATGTCCAATACATTGGGCTTGCATTTCCTCTCTTTCCTTCCGGCTTTAACATCTGGTATCTCTTTATGGAGATTAACATGATAATATGCTAGTACATTGGAAATCAGTTTCGTTTTAAGTTTACATGTTTCTTTTTCCTCGAGTGTTTCGCATGGTTATGACAAATTGCCCTTTTCTTCTTACTAATAAGATGCCTATCCAATATCACAAAAATTTAGCCATGTCCAATACATTAGGCTTGCATTTCCTCTCTTTCCTTCCGGCTTTACCATCTGGTATCTTTTTATGGAGATTAACATGATAATATGCTAGTACATTGGAAATCAGTTTCATTTTAAGTTTACATGTTTTTTTTTTCCTCGAGTGTTTCTCATGGTTATGATAAATTGCCATTTTCTTCTTACTGATAAGATGCCTATCCAATATCACAAAAATGCACCTTCAGAACTAAGGCTCAACACTTCCAAGACAGAAAATCGCACTAAACATTTCTGATGCAATTACCTTTGATTTGGCCAAAGAAGAAATTAGATGCATCACATCAGAAAAGTTTAGAACCCTAAGTGGAATTTCCATATTCGCCTATTATTTTCTATTACCGTTTGCTTATTTCTTTCTGTCATTAAATATTCTTTTTTGGGGTGTTTTTCACTCAATATCATTTAAACAAAGATTTGATTACATTGTTGCCCCCAGTCAACTAAATTTTCTGGATTCACCAAAGTAAGATCACCTGTTCCTGTAAGCTTAGAGTCCCTTGAACAATGAAAAGAGGCATAATTGAAAGCCACTTTGGAATGTCCATGATTACACTGATTCTCATATAATATGCAACAAACTAAAATTTGCACTGTGATTAACCATATATTTTGACCAAAATTAAGAGTTATGTGTGAACATCTTTGCATATCTAGAAGTGTACAATGCAATGACCTCATATACCCATGAACAGAGCATGAAAATCATTCCATTCATTTAAAAAAGGTTGTGTAAATATTGGATTTGGAGCATAAATATATTATGGCAATAAGAAAATGAGCCAGCAAAGAGTACAGACATCAGAGGAGAAAGGCTTCTCCTTCTCTGTCTCTCTCTCTAAAAGGTATACACATTCACTGATCCTAAAGAAAAACATAACATTCCCCCTCTCCCTCCCCATAAAACAAAAGATTTAGTAACTAAAGTCGACAAATACTTCAATTGAAGTTAGCTATTGATATTTTGGTATTGTTTTCTAAAAGCATTTCTGTGTTGGACTCCAAAACTAAGTAAAATGGAAGAACAGATATTTCTGCTTCATGACATGAGACATAACATTGCTCATATGCAGGCCTATGTATACATAAAGAAAGCAGATTTCATGCACGAATGTTTTCTTGCTTCATGACATAGTTCACCGCTTTGGCATGGATCAGGACAATCCTATTTTGCAAAATTATATTTTCTAGGAATATCCATAATCACTCTTCCACCTTAGATCCAGATATCCATAAAATTGATAAAGGTAATGAAGAAGGATTCAGATTTAAGAAAAGAAATCATAAAAGCTACAAATATCATAAAGTTATCATTTTTCTTTCAGTATAAAATGCCACCTAACTATTATCTCTAAAACAATGAATAATGATTTAACCAACATTTTCACCAGCAAAGTATGATGTTTAAGTCTTTAATGAATAAGAAGGCTGAATGTTGCAAAGCTTTTTAATGGAGCTTCTTTGGAAACTGATATGTTTGACACTTGGGTTCTTTTAGCAATACATTCTTATATAGGTTGATAATATTAATCATTTTAACACTAGTTGCTCATCAGTGCCACTTCTTTCACAGAAACATTTAAGCATACCCTTCATCTAGGCTAGCTCAATTCAGAAAACTAGCAATTTATTCGTTGGGAAGTTGCCAATTATTTTTGCATAATCAACATTAATAAGACTAATATACCTTTAAAAAATATATATTTAAAAAAAGGTCCAAAAGTTCCCAACTTCACCGCAAGAAATACTCAAACCTTCTATCCTTCACAAGCCTCATCATACATCTATATACTATATCACTCCCTCGTGCCCTATGAATTGGTACCAACGAAATTATTACAGTATAAAGACCAAAAACAAGAAGACGTATGCGGATAAACCTACATAAGCAGAAATAGGCATAGATGAACAAAAAAAATCAATGCAATTGAGAGCCTGACCGTGGAAAATACTTGTTTCATAAGCGGATCTACAGTAGCCGCAAGAGCTTCTGTCGTGACACAAATCGACGGCGATACTCTCACCTCTGACGTTACTTCCACCACTGCTATTACTAGTCCTAGCTTCGCTTCTCATCTTCTCCTTTTCGGCCATTTCTCACCGATCTTCACACAGACCAATCCCAGTGACAAATATATCCAGAATTTTTATATTAAAAAAAATCGCAAATTGGAATCAGCACAGGTAAACATATGCCGATTTGTCGAGTAAGTTTCCCTGCACTTAAGGATGATCTGTTCTAGAGAAAGATAATGAATAGATGGACTTTTTCGTCCAAATGGCCGACAATTGGGCTTTGTTTGTATTCACAGAAATTTATTACTCTTTCTCTCCCCTCGGGACGAGGTTCTAATTGTTAGATTTTTGCAAATGATGAACCAAAAGAAAGACAAAGACAGGAAACAAGCTCTCTGATCTGTATATCAATATACACACTTTCTGTACAAAAAATATATCTGAAGAACAGAAAATTAATAATTAGTAAAGTTGAAGGGTAAAGTCATATGGGTTTGAGTTATGGGTTTGACACCTCAGCTTCATTAGGTTAATTGGTCAATGTTTGTGCGATACATCAACTTTGGAGTTTGGTTTGTAATTATGGTAAAATGGATGGACCAGATAAATACTTTAGTTTTGTTCTTCAGGTTTCCTCTTAGGTAAGATGACTAGGTATGGATTTAGGGTTAAGTGCTATTGGTTTGAACAATAGATTTTGTTGTAGATGTTTATGCTTTGGGTATGTTACTTGAGAATGTTTTTTAGGTTAGTAATAGAAGAATGTTTATCAAGTACAAGCAACAGTATTTATAAGCAATTGTGGATTGTTTTCGTTCTTGAGAATTGATTGAGGCAGACTGTTCAGATTCACAATAAACATTTAAATATTTTGGAGTTTAAAACAATGAAATATAACATCCAAGGAAGTCATATTATTTGTCAAGAATGTAGCTAAGTTCACTATTGAGGAAGAGGAAAAGACATTCCGTTCCACACGTGACTTGTTCTATTGGCCTTCGCATGCAGTTATGGCAAACTTTTGCATTTGGACATCTCAAACTTCTATGGAAGATGAACCATCTCCCAGCCGCTTGCACTAACCTAAAAGCTTAGACTCTACACTATCTCTATTTCAATTCGATGCTTATTAACACATTTCAATTACCGTTTTCTACGTTCACCTGCACATTTAGTTAGTGTGTGAAGAATTTGTCGTTGAGGAGGTACATGTCTTCGCATCCACCACCTCCTCCGCCATCACCACCGACGCACCACCTCTAGATTCAAACCCGCCTCCACAAGAAATCCATCACCTCGCTGCCCGACTTTCTTTTCATCGTCTTTTCTCTCTTTCTTCTCTTCTCTTCCCCCAAGCCTGTCACCACTATCACCCCATGGAATTTGTGGGGATCGGTTACCACCACATGAAAATCACACTACAGCATTCCCAGATCTTAAGGCTTTCAGAATTTCAGGCTTAGTCTCTGTTTGTTTCTCGAGAAAATTCCCTTCTTTTTGTGGGTTTCGTCGCCCTAAATAGTGGCCATTTAGCTCAATTTTGAAAAAGATCTGGAGGGTGTGGAGAAATCTCGAGAGGTAGTAAACATAGACCACAAGAACACCCGATCGAAAGGACGCATTCCAAGGGAGAAGTAGAGGAGCCACTAAAAAGGCGTGGTCTTGGTGCAACGCCAAAACCAACGGGTGTCACGGATCTCGGCAGCGGAGGAGAGAAGTATTCTGGCGAAGATAGTCATCAAAATGAAAGCCATCGCAAGTGAATGAAGCACGGGGAGGGGTCCATTAGGAAGAGGCTAGTGGTTGCGCTGAAAAAGGAGGAGATTGAAAGTAAGTGGAGGAAGATTGGGAAGCCAACATAGGAAAAGGGCTATATGCCAAGAACTTCTTGGATGGAATCTTGATATTATCTGTTTGCAAGTACATATCTTTATTTATATTTATTTATTTTTTGGTGCTAAAGATACAATCTTGGATAAATGTCGTGTCTTCTGAGCAAATGTGATACCAATTGTTATGATGGTACAGGAGGTGGACAAGTATTATGATCTTATGTCGATCATGGAGAAAGTTGGGTATCTTGGTTCCTACCAAGTGAGAATCTAAGTATTTTTTTTAATTAGGATTTTTATTTTTTTTCCACCATTTTGGTTTTGATTTTTGAAGTTAATCCTTAAAAACTCAAGTTGCTTCAATACCTTTATGATTGTTTTGGATTTATTTTAGAGGCGTACTAGAGATTCTGTGGATGGTTGTGCAATGTTTTGGAGAAAAGATAAGTAAGGACTTTGCTACTTTTACTTAGTCTTTTAGTGCTACTATTAGTGTCATGGCTGAAAGGAACAGCTAAGTAACCTTGAGAATGAATAGAACTATTGATGTTGGCAGTGATCCATTGGCGGACAAGGTCAGAGGTAAGAAAAGACCGTTTTCTTTGAGGATTGTACCATTTACGACTGTAGGAAGGAGGGTGGAATGATGTGGAGTTAGTTTGGCCATTGCTGCAACACAAAACAGTTCTTGATTTGGCATAAATGGTGTCAACTTTATCATGTGGGCTATTCAATTTGTAAAGTTGCCTTGAATTCTTTAAAGGGTAGTTTTTAGGTTGTTTTGGAGATTGGAGCTATAAAGTGTAATTATTTTTATGGTAAGCAATGGATTTTGCTTTACTAGGTTCTGATTCTGGTTGTTGCTTTTCTGGTGGAAGTATTTTAAAGAAGGCAATGTTCAGGTAGGGACTCAATACATGTGGAAATGGTTATTTCCATTGCGAACATCTGTGATTTTTCCCTTTAGCAACCAGTGCTTTAGCACATAAGGCAAAGGTGTTCAAGAGAAGTGAGTTTGAATATGGAAAAGCAGTGGTCTCTGTTTCAGGAAGTGGTATTCCTGTTGCTCATATTGATGAATGGTTCTTCTGCTAATCTTTCTCCAAGTGTTGTAAACTATGAAGGTTAGTTTTCTCTTGCACACACATTTTAGTTTTCTACTGTGCACACATTTGGGTGGCTCAACAGCCAAGCAAACTTCAAAGAGAGACTTCACCGAGGCAATCTTGAGAGTAATTTCTACCTTTCAAATTATTTCCGTTAATACCCCTAAACCCTTGAACCCTTTATCACCATTGTTGGAATTGAGAAGTAATGCCAGAAGCAGAGGATGAGCCGCCCAATAGAGAGCTTTATGCCTTGCTTCACATTGTTAGAATTCGTGGACTCCTAAACACGGAAAACATCCACGAATCCCTCCTGAGGACCCAAGTAAACGATTAAGATGATCTAAGGTTTAAGAATTACCTCTGGTTGCTGTAATCGAAATCATTCGATTCTGGTTGCGCTGTTGTACGTTCAACCCGAACAATCACCAGATGCTGCAGTATGCGAACGTCCTCTATTAGATACACACCGCGAACTCACTCGATACCCGGAGAGTGCTAGCGCCTAGGGTTTGAGAGGTTTTTTTTCCTTTTCTGGTAGAGAATGGCACGAATGTTCTCAATCGAGAAAAATTGAACTATTGAAAAGACGGCTAGGGTTTTCTTAAAAACCCCCGAACCTCTTAAAGTCCAACCCTAATAATATCTTATCATATTCTAATTTAAATTCAAATTAAATTTAAACTGATATGATAAGATTCTATCTCGGTAATTTAACTAATTAATTTACCGAGTCAGATTCTTATAATCTGGACATCATCCAGATACATCGAATGCGGACATATTTCCAGATTCATTGTATCTGGTAAATTTTCTAAGTACGATTAACTTAGACATATTTCCAGATTCACCGAACCTGATTACCAAAAAAAATAACCTAACAAGTTCGCTTATTGTGTGACCCTATAGGTTCATTTAACACTGGCAGTGTGCCTAAATCATATTTAAATGGCCTACAAGTTATAAGCGGTTTCTAGCAAAATATTATAACTATCCAGGTTAAATGAAGATCGGTGATCTCTTTGAACCAAACCATAATTTTATATTTAGTCCTTTTGTCACACGATATCCAGATTAAGCATAAGGCACGGAGCATGTCATCCTTATTAAGCTTAATCAATTATTTCTTGATTTTATAGTAGACTGTTCAAACAAATGATATCAATATCTTAGATTGATATATTTGAGCACGGCCATGTATTTTTAACAGTCTAACTTATCAAGGGGTCCATGGATATCTCTCCCATAACTGAGATGGACAAATTCATTCACAATCAATCATATTCCTCTCCTTGATTTATTCTATATCCAATAATAGTCTAATTTATTATCTGGTTAAAGACAACTTTAGACAATGTCAAAATATAGAATTTATCAAGTAGGAAACTATGATGAATTTAGGTCGAAGGACTTTCAATATTATTATGGCTAGAAAGTACTTATGACATATTCCATGAAGTACTCTCACAGTGGGTCATGTCCAATACAATGTTCTCTAACATTTATTTATGTCTTGACTCGATATCACAAATATCCATGGCCTGTAAAACATAGCCATCAAGTCACAAACATACTAATCTTAATTTATTATTATTCCAATAATAATAATCAATCAGGGACAGTTTTAGAATAGTCATTGTATTCATTGTAGGGTTTTACTATCAAGTCACGTACTTGATAACCAACAAAATAAAACTCACTATTCATGGAAAGGAAAGCATCATATTATTATATAAAACATAATGACAATAGTATAAGTACAAATTGACTCTAGGGCATATCCCCAACACACATATCTCTAGAAGCATCAACTGAAGAAATTAATTTTTTAGTTACAGAAGCATTTGTAATTGTTTGAGAATTGATGTTTAGGCAGGGAGGGGGTCCATTAGGAAAAGGCCGGTGGTTGCACCGGAAAAGGAGGAGATTGAGAAGCAGGTGGAGGAAGATTGGGAAGTCGACATAGGAAAAGGGCTAAATGCAAAGAACTCATTGGATGGAATCCTGATATTATCTATTTGCAAGTACGTTTCTTTGTTTATATTTATCTATTTTTTGGTGCTGAAGATACAATCTTGGATAAATGTCATGTCTTCTGAGCAAATGTGATACCAATTGTTCATGTTCATGTTCATGTTTCAGTTACAGGAGGGAAGGATGGGATAACTATGGATGTTGAATGCAATGCAAACAATCAAAACTAACCTTTATAGTTTACACCACCTGGAGAAAGAGTAGCAGAGGAACCATTCATCAATATGAGCAATAGGAATACCACTCCCTGAAACAGAGACCACTTCTTTTCCATACTAGAACTCACTTCTTGCAACGCACCATTTAAAAAGGTATTCTTTACGTCCATTTGAAACATGTCCCATCTTTTTTTTAGCTGCAACAGAAATCAAAGTACGGATAGATGTCATCTTAACTACAGGAGCAAAAGTTTCCTCATAATCAAGTCCATATTCTTGAGCATATCCTTTTGCCACCAATCGAGCCTTATATCTCTCAAGAGATCCATCAGCTTTGGTCTTAACTTTATACACCCATTTACATCAATTGGTACTTTTCCTGTGGGAAGCTTAACAATGTCCCAAGTATGAGTTGCTTGGAGTGAGTGTAATTCTTCACACATAGCTTATTGCCGATTTGGATCACAGGTTACCTCTTTTTAATGCAATGGCTCATAGAAATGAATGAATAGAAGTAAGAAATGAGGAGTATGAAGAAGAGAAATTTGTTTTGTAATCCTTGAGCTAAGAAGGAGGATGTCGAGTACGAGATGGATATCTCGAATGAGTTTTAGTTTGTTGTTGTTAGTTACGTTGGGAATGATAGGGGACTCCGTTGGAGAATGGGTCATATCTGAGAGTGAAGATGGAGAACTGTCAGGAGCTGCAGTACTTTCTGAAGCATTAGAAGAGTCATCTTCTGCGTTCTCCATAGGATCATTTTCATTTAAAGAGATAGAAAATGAGGAATATAGTTAGAGTTTAGGGAGTCAACTTCATTAAAAGGATCAAGAGAGTGTACATTTTCTTTTGTGAGATTAGTTGAAGAGGATGGAAGACAATAGTAAGCAATGTGCTCAAGAAAAGCAACATTTCTAGAGATGCGTAACTTTTGAGCAAAGGGATCGTAGCATCTTTATCCTTTTTGTTCAATCCTATACCCCAAAAATACACAAAGTGCAGATTTTGCAATCAATTTATTTCTCTCAATTTTAGGAAGCAAGACAAAATAGGCACATCCAAAGACTTTAAGCTCAAAATAATCAGGTTGAACTCCAAATAATTTTTCATATGGAGAAAAGACACCATTCAAGGATGTAGGAATTCTATAGATCAAGTAAATAAAAGTTAAAATTGTTTCTCTCCAAAAAGAACTTGGAACACAAGAGATAAAAGAAGACATCTAGTTGTTTCAAGGATATGTCTGTGCTTTCTTTCAGCTTTACCATTTTGTTGAGGAGTATCAGTACAAGTATATTGCAAGATAGTTCCCTAGGAAGCAAGAAAATCTAGAAAGAGAGTAAATTTATATTCACCTCCTTGATCAGCACGAAAGACTTTGATTTTAGATTGAAATTGAGTTTAAGTCATAGCAACAAAATTGCAATAGATATTTTAGAAGTCAGATTTTTTATGCATGAGGAATATCCAACAATATCTAGTGTAATCATCAATGAAGGTAGCATAGTATGATGACCCTCCTTTTGAAACAACAGGAGCAGGACCCTAGACATCAGAATGTATAAGATCAAACGGAGCATGAGAAATAGATTTACTTTTATCAAAAGGAAGTGCTGTGAATTTCCCAAGTTTACAACCTTTACAATCAGATACATCAAAATGAGTGACATTACCCAAGCGATCTTTTGATATCATATACTTCAAGTGTGAAATAGAAACATGACCTAATCTAGAATGCCACAAGTGAAACATAGATTGAGGTGAATTCACATTAAGAGCAAAAGGTGAGGATTTTACTCTATCTAAGATAGGACAAAAAAGTTGCTACAAAAGATAAAAACCCCCTTCTCTATGGCCTGTCCCAATCTACTTCCCTGTGTAAGGATCCTAAACAACACAACCAAAGAAGAATACATGATAGCCTAAATCTGTAAGTTGACCAATTGAAAGTAAATTTACAGAGAGATCGGAGACATGAAGAACTACAGAGATACAAAGATTTCTAGAGTCAAGTGAGTCTAAAGTGATTGATCCCTTTTTATGAACTTCCATATGTGAACCATTGGCTATTTTAATATAAAGAGGAGAGGAAAATTCTTTACAATTTACAAGAATGGATTAATCATTGGTCATGTGGTGTGAGGCACCAGAATCAAAGATCCAAGTTGAGGATTTACCTGGTGGGGTAGAGTTACCAAGTACTGTATAAGTTGCCATCATTGGACAAGAAGTAGAAGACTGCATGTTAAGTGAAGTACCAAGAAGTTGCTAGATTTGTTGGGCCACCATTGCTTGAATATCTCCAGGTGTCATACATTGTCTATTGCTTGGAGCTTCAAATGGAAAAGAAGATGAATCTGTTGTAAGGGCACTACTATTTTTAGAACCAACTGCCTTTGGAGGCCTTCGAAACTATTGAGATGGAATGTCAATACGGGGATTAGGTAATAACCCTTTCATCTTGTTTTTCAGCTTTGGACAATCCTTTTTCCAATGTCCTTTTTCATGGCAAAAACTGCATTCATTAACAGTCACTTTCTGATTCTTTTGAGTCATTGAACCTTGTAGATGTTGCAATGAGAACTGATTGCGTTTGTGAGTTTGGGTTTGTAGAGACTTAAGTCTAATCTCTTCAGTCACCAGTTCACTTATAAGCTTGTCAACATTGGGTAATAGTGATCGATGCAGAATTGAACTTTTTATTAGCTCAAATTCAAGACGCAAGGCCATTAAAAACTAAACAAGTTTATGCTCTTCTCTCAATCCTTTGTACACAATCAATTTCTTCAATTTTGTGGGATCCATTAAATCTACTTCATCCCAAAGACCATTCATAGTATTATAAAAATCCTGAATAGTCTTGCCTTCTTGACACAAGTTGCGTATCATATTTTCCAATTCAAATTGACGGGCAAAGTTGGGTTGTGTGTATACTCTTTTCAAATAGTCCTAAACAGCTTTTGCAGTGGAAAATTCAGAGAAATGCATGCCAATAGTTGGTTCAACTGATTTATTAATCTAACCTAGAATTTTTGCATTATTTGTTTCCCACTCTTTTTGCATTTTTGCAAAATCGTGTGCATTTCCCACTGGAGCAGTGACTGTCCCATCAATATAGCCCTTAAGATCCTTGCTAGTGATATGACTTTGCATAAGATAAGACCAATAGGAGTAATTTGATCCATTCAACTTGACTTGAATAACTTGATTTGATTTAGATGTCATGGAGTAGCAATGCTTGAAGCTTCGTTGAACGGCAGTGATAGCCCCTTGCAGATGAGGGAATAGATTTATCTCCAAGCTGATGGATACTATAGAAGTGGTGAATATTCAAAAAAATAGTATCGGCATTGCTACTGCTGCTTTCTCAACTCAACTCAAAATAATAAACTCAAAAGTATTCAGCTCCAGAATACCAAAATAATTCAGAGGAATGAAGAAGGAACAAAAGGGAACATAGAGTGGACGACCACAAAGACAAACCGAAAATACAATGGACAAGATCTTCCTAGCAATAAATGGAACTCAGCCCAGCAAATAGCTAAACAAATATCAGAGGAAAATAGAGACCCATTGGCATAACAATAGAAAAACAGGCCAAATCACAGACCAAAATTCACAAATACACCAAACAAATGGAGGAATCACAATTTACCCACAGCTCAAATCACAACACATCAAACATATAGAGTACAGAAGTAGCCATAGTTAGCATACAAAACTGAGAAATTTCTGTATGTACAAGAACCCACAACACAAACCAGTAGCGCGAGCTTAACTAAAAAATTAGATGGCGAAGACATACATCACAAGCATTAGCTTACTCAACGAAGAAGAATTTAGCTAAGATCAAAGAACCCGATATTATCCCTGATACCATGTTAGATTTCTGCAAATGATGAACCAAAAGAAAAACAGGAAACAAGCTCTCGGATCTGTATATCAATACACACACCTTTTGTACAAAGATACATCTGAAGAAAAGAAAATAGCTATACAAAATAGAAGAACTAATGGAAGACAGCTGTACAATAAAAGGACTATTCTACCCTCTAAAAATATAGAGAATGACTAAAGTGTTATGAATTATTGGAATCTCCATTAATTAGTGGAGGCTCCACTAATTATGGATTTATGTGAATTATTAGAAGATTTTTATGGATGTCCACCATTTAGTGGAGACACCATTAATTGAGATTAGTTGAAGATGATGTATGCCATGATGTATTCCACTAATTAGAGCTCTATAAATAGAGCTATTCTCTAAGCTTGTAATACACCATTATTTTGTGAAAGAAAGATTAGTGAAAGAAAGATTAGAGAAAGAATTGTGAGAGAAAGAAAGAGAGAAGTTTGAAGAGAAATTCTTGTGCAAAGAATAGTTAGAATTTTCTTAGTGTGTAGTGTGTAGATTTTATTCTAACACTACCATAATTTTATAACACGTTATCAGCACGAGTCTCTGCCGGTATTAAAACCAGAAGACAGGTACGCATTTATTGATCTCGCTAAATTTGAATTTGTAGCCCTTGATATTTCTGGAAAAAAAAAATTTATATGTCATACAAAAATGCATCTAAATACTAAAAAAAATGAGATCCATATGTCATGTGGATAAAAAGAAAGATTTGACCACCTGAAGATGGTCGTACTACCCACTGCACGGTATGAATGGTTGCACTCGAAGTTGCAAGATTGTAAAACCGTAAACTCCGTGATGTATAAAACTACATCTTAGTTAAAAATTTTACGGAGAAAAAGTTATCGATGAAGTTATATTGGAGAAGACATTCTCCACTTTTCATGTTCTACAGTAACAATATCGAGAAAAAGGGTATCCAAAATTGACAGCTTTAACATGAGTTATTATTGAGAAATCATGAAGCCAGATGAACTGGCTCAACAACACTCCCAGAAGTGAATGTTGTTGGCTCCAGCAGAAGCCATCGTTATAGTCGTAGTTGTGGCAGTGGCCGTGGTTATGGTCATGGACACACTCGATATTTCCTTATCACGGAGAAATACTGCCACCGAAGTGGAACGAGAAAAGATAATAAGGGAAAAAGATATTTCTATTAATAATAAGCATCACATCTTTTATTCATATCACTAGTGTTCATATGAACTTGAGGATACATGCTTATAGTTGCTCTTTTGTAATTGAGCATTTGATTGGTGATGGAAGTGTTCAAAATAATTAAAAGTTTACTTTTAATATGTTTCTTTTATATTTTATATTTTTGGCATTGTAATAGTACTTATCGTTTAAAGTTTTTATTGTTTGAGTATTTACATTTATAAATGTTTTGTTATACCCAGATGGCTACTATGCCGCTTACCGGATACACAAATGGCATTGAGGATATATACCTAATTGATAGTGGTACAACACACACCATATTGAAAGATAAAAAATATTTCTCTTACCTGCAGATGGGAGAAACAAATGTTAATACTATAGGTGGTAGTGTAAAGTTGATTGAAGGCTCTGGAAGAGCTAATATTATATTACCCGGAGGAACAAATGTTGTTATTCCTAAAGCGTTATTTTCTTCAAAATCTCGAAGAAATTTATTAAGCTTTAAAGATATTCGCCGAAATGGATATCACATTGAAACATGGAAGGAAAAAGTTTTGAATTTCTCTTGTATTACTCAAATAATGTCGGATAAGAAATCTTTATTAGAAAAGCTACCATCTCTTTCTTCTGGCCTATATAGCACAAAAATCCATGCAATTGAAATGCATCATTCAAGAAATCGAAATTTACTGATCCCGTTACATTTATCATTTGGCATGACCGTTTGGGTCATCCAGGAGCTATTATGATGCGAAGAATAATTGAAAATACGCATGGTCATCCTTTGAAAAGTCAAAGGATTTTGACATCTGATAAATTTTCATGTGCTGCATGTTCTCAAGGGAAATTGATTATTAAACCATCTCCAACAAAAGTGGAGTTTGAGTCTCCAGTATTTTTAGAAAGAATTCATGGTGATATATGTGGACTAATTAATCCACCATGTGGGCAATTTAGATACTTTATGATTTTAATTGATGTATCGACCCGATGGTCGCATGTTAGTTTATTATCAACTCGCAACCTGGCGTTCGCGAGATTGCTTGCCCAAATAATTCGCTTAAGAGCGCAATTTCCAGATTATCCGATCAAAAGGATCCGTCTAGATAATGCTGGAGAATATTCCTCCCAAGCTTTTGATGCTTATTGCCTGTCAATTGGCATTACTATTGAACATCCAATAGCTCATGTTCATACTCCGAATGGTCTAGCTAAATCATTCATTAAACGGTTACAATTAATTGCTAGACCGTTATTAATGAGAATAAATCTCCCGACAACTGCTTGGGGACATGCTATTTTGCATGCTGCAGCACTTGTACGCCTAAGACCAACAAGTTATCACAAATTTTCTCCCTTACAATTGGTTTTTGGTTCCGAGCCAAATATAGCTCATTTAAGAATTTTTGGGTGTGCTGTATATGTTCCAATTGCACTAAATCAACGTACAAAGATGGGTCCTCAAAGAAGAAAGGGGATCTACGTTGGATATGATTCTCCCTCTATTATCGTGTATGTTGAACCCCCGACAGGAGATATATTTACAGAAGATTTGCTGATTGTCATTTTGATGAATCATTAATCCCTAAATTAGGGGGAGAACCAAAACAACATAAAAAGGATCTTGCTTGGACAACATCATTAAATTATCTTGATCCGCGCACAAGCGCATGTGAACTTGAAGTTCAAAAGATAATTCATTTGCAAAGCATTGCAAATCAAATGCCGTATGCTTTTGTTGACTCCGAAGAATTACAAAATCGCATATTCCAGCCTATAAATGCTCCTATTCGAATTGAAGTTCCAGCAGAATAAAATATTATACCTATAGTCGCTGAGTCAAAAACACGCCGTAAGCGTGGCCGACCTCTTAGTTCTAAAGATAAAAATCCTCGAAAGAAAAGAAGATTAACTGATCCGAAGATCATATTGAAGAAAAGAATGATAAAGACCAAGAGAGAACTGATGACAAAGAACCGTAAGTCGATGAAAGTAACACCGAAATTTCTATCAATTATACCACTTCCGGTAGAAGTTGGAATCGGATAAAAACTGTTATTGATAATATATTTGCATACAATATATCTCTTGATGTTACACAGATAATGATGATCCCGAACCAATATCGGTTGATGAATGCTCGGCATAGAAAAGATTGGTCGCAATGGAAAGATGCGATTCAATCGGAGTTAAATGCACCGACAAAACGTGAAGTCTTCGGACTCAGCAGTCCGAACACCGTAAGGTGTAAAACCCGTTGGCTACAAATGGATATTTGTGTGAAAGCGCAATGAAAAGAGTGAAATCGTTCGATATAAAGCGCGATTAGTAGTCCAAGGTTTTTCACAAAGACCAGGTATTGACTATGATGAAACTTATTCTCCCGTTGTTGATGCTATTACACTCCGATATCTTATCGCTTGGCAATACATGAAAAGATAGATATGCGCATATTAGATGTTGTCACTCGCTTACTTGTATGGAAATTTAGAAAATGATGTTTACATGAAAATCCCCGAAGGATTTCATATGCTCGAAGCATATAAACATTATCCTCGTGAAAATTACTCCATCAAGTTGCGTAAATCATTATATGGCCTGAAGCAACTGGGCGCATGTGGTTCACACGTCTTAGTGAATATTTATTGAAAGCGGGATTTAAAAATGACCAGGTATGTCCATGTGTTTTTATTAAGAAATCTGGTTCTAAATTTGTGATATTAGCTATATATGTTGATGATATTAATCTTGTTGGAACTCCTGAAGAGCTCCAAGAAACAATTGATTATTTAAAAAGAGAATTCGAAATCAAGGATTTTGGTAAAACCAAATTTTGTCTTGGTTTACAAATTGAACATCTGGAAAGTGGAACATTTATTCATCAATCAACATATACAGCAAAAGTGCTAAAAAGATTTTACATGGACAAAGCACATCCATTGAGTATTCCAATGATCGTCCGATCATTAAATGTGGATAAAGATCTTTTCCGACCTCAAAAAAATGATGAAGAACTCCTTGGTCCTGAAGTACCATATCTCAGTGCAATTGGTGCATTTATGTATCTTGCTAATAATACAATATCTGATATTGCTTTTGCTGTCAATTTATTAGCAAGATTTAGTTCTTCACCAACACGACGACATTGGAATGGAATTAAACAAGTCCTTCGATATCTCCAAGGTACAATTGATCTCGGATTATTTTATTCAAATAAAACCAGTCCAACATTGATAGGTTATGCAGATGCTGATTATTTATCTGATCCACATAAAGCACGTTCTCAAACGGACTATCTATTTACATGTGGAAATACTGCTATATCATGGCGTTCTACGAAACAATCTATAGCAGCTACTTCTTCAAATCATGCTGAAATTATAGCCATTCATGAAGCAAGTCGAGAATGTGTATAGCTAAGATCCATGATTCATTATATCCGAGAAAGTTGTGGATTATCATCAATCAAAGATATTCCAACTCCTCTTTATAAAGACAATGCAGCTTGCATAGCTTAATTACGAGGAGGATATATTAAAGGAGATCGGACAAAACATATTTCACCAAAATTCTTCTTTACTCATGAACTCCAGAAGAAATGTGAAATTGATGTGCTACAAATTCGGTCATGTGACAACCTCGCAGATATTTTCACGAAGACTTTACCGACTGCAACATTTGAGAAGTTGAGATATAAAATCGGTATGCGTCAGTTTAAAGATTTAAAGGAATCATCTCATCAGGGGGAGTAATAAACAAATATATAGAATAATGTACTCTTTTTCCTTCACTAGATTTTTTTTCCACTGGGTTTTTATCTAGTAAGGTTTTAACGAGGCATATTCTTTATGTAATAGATGGACATCTAAGGGGGAGTATTATGAATTATTGGAATCTCCATTAATTAGTGGATGCTCCACTAATTATGGATTTATGTGAATTATTAGAAGATTTTTATGGATGTCCACCATTTAATGGAGACACCATTAATTGAGATTAGTTGAAGATGATGTATGCCATGATGTATTCCACTAATTAGAGCTCTATAAATAGAGTTATTCTCTAAGCTTGTAATATACCATTATTTTGTGAAAGAAAGATTAGAGAAAGAATTGTGAGAGAAAGAAAGAGAGAAGTTTGAAGAGAAATTCTTGTGCAAAGAATAGTTAGAATTTTCTTAGTGTGTAGTGTGTAGATTTTATTCTAACACTACCCTAATTTTATAACATAAAGTACATTATTTTATATTGACTATCACTAATATTTTGCGAAAAATTCCGAAATCGAAATCCGTCGACGAGAATTCTTGAAGCAGGGATATCAACACGTGGAAGGGGATGATCATGAATGGTATCAAATCGTTAATTCTGGTTTTCTATACACACTTTCCATTTTTTTTCATACTTTTATTTTAAAATATTAAAAATAAATATTTAGACTATATTGGGAAGAAACTATTCTCAATCTAAATTAAAATTTTAATTTAAAATAATATTAATTTAAATAATTTTCATTTCTCAATGACTGTCATATACTCATAACATATTATATCTTCTCTCTCATTAATGATTAAACCTCATATTTATTCCACATTTAATAATATTTTATTAAATTTTAACAAACTCAATTCAATTCCATCCTTATCCAAATACATCCTTATTTTTCAAAAGAAATAAAATTTCATAATTAATCTTTACAAATTTCACTACTTATTAATCCTACTATTAACTTCTCAAATAATATGTTTATAACTAAATGCTCTTTTAAATTTTTTTTATGACATATTAAGATAAGACATTCAATTTTAGATTGATAAAGTAAAAAAAAAAAATCAATTAAAAAAAAAACTACAAGTCATGTAACAGTGACAACATTATGAATTTTAACAAACAATCTCATTTTGAAATTGATTGCTCACAATTATATATTGCGATGTTCATAAATAAACATATTTTTATTTAAATTTTTATAATTAACATCTTTTATTAAATAAATGTGAGCTTTACTAATTTATTTATGAGTCATATGACTAACTTCTTTAATTAATAAGGTACAATAATACCTTATTTACTATAAAATACTGTTTATAAAAAACTTATTTATGTTAACTCAAAACAAAATAGTCAATTTGAGATATAGTTAGTAAAATTAATGTGACATAAATTTTCAAACACACAAAATTTAAAATTTTTAAAATGACAATTTTTTTTTTCATAAAAAATTGACAAACATGTTTAAGAAGACAATAAAAAAAAAAAAAAATACACACACACAAAAAGCCAATTTGTGTTCATAGTAAATTCCATATTGCCATTTTTTTCCCCTTCTTTTTGACTTCCTGCAAAACTAATCCAGCCCTCTGTGAATGATGGTCAATGCAACTCACATAATTAAAATTAATCAAATAAACTAATCATTTCTTTAGTAGGGCCAAAAGTTTTCAACCAAATTTGTACCAACAAAATTTTCATCCACTCCACTCTCTATTTTTTTCTTGTAGAAAAATCAATAAATTAAACTCTAATAGCATAATTTGAATTGTAAAAATTGTATTCGAATATATATATATATATATATATATATATATATATTTATTTATTTATTTATTTATTTATATTTGATGATTCACTAGGAAGTTGTAAAAAAAAATGCAAAGAAGAAGATCACTGAAACACCCATAGTGTAATTGGTAATGGTAACATAATGCCATTATAGAAATTAAGTACAAGATTCACATGCTTTCTCTTGGCTTGTTGATTTTTCTAAAAATATGTTATTATTTATGTTAAGGTATGAATAATTCTATACTTACTCGAGTAGGATTTATAGCGATTGAATTTGTATTTTCAAAATTTATTTATTTATTTTGAAACAAATTTGGATTATTTTAAAAAAAACCATTAAATTTTACATTTGTTTCTTTAAAAAATTTAAAAATTTCTTGATATTATTTTCTATCAAATTTTTTTATAACTATCATTCCAAATTCAAATTGTAATTCTGTCTCCACATAATAAGATCTAAAATTATCACCAGCTACTTTTTATATACTCATATATATAATTATTCGATATAGTGTCAAGCTAGTAATAATAAACTAGATAGACAAGAAATCATGCAACTTTTTGAGGGGACACCAATGCAAAGACAATGGTTGAACTTCAATGCATAAATTAAATCCATAGGGGTGGTTCCGCAATTACCTGGTTAGGAAAGAACAATGTGGCCCTTATCACGCTAACTTTTTTATTTTAAAAGATAGATAACGTAACCTTTAAGAGAGAGAAAAACACAGTCCTGTTAGTTGCATTAATAATTCTCCCACCTCTCCTGACTAGCCTTCTCACTTCCCTTATTTTATTTATTTATCTGGAAAAATAAAAAAGAAAAAAGAAAAAACCCGTGATAATTGTCAATTGATATTCCCCCCATTTCCCCCTCAAATAACATTCGCTGCCACGGTGATCTTCAAATCCTTGTTCGGATTTTCTCTCTACTGGCTAAAGCATCTTCATTTCTCTCTCTAATTCCCCCATTTTAGCTCATATTTCGTCAAATGCTTCTAGTTTAAGGCCCTCGCTATCTGTATATACATACAGGGGATTGAATTGTTTAATTTTTAGGTTTTAACATTATTGGAGAAGGCGGAAGCTTTGGATTTTCTGCGAGGAATGTGAAATGCTTGAATGTGTTTGGGATGATTTTTGGTGGAATTTTTTGAAGCATTTCAAGCTCGATTTCTGATCTGATTGAAATGTTGGGGACAATATTTGTGTGTTTTTGAGCTGTGAATTCAAAAGTTAGGGTTTTGAGGCTGGAGATTGAACTAGAATTGTGATGATTTCAATGTTTTAGAGTCTTGTGCCGTGGAAATTTTGTCTGTAAAATGAATCGGAGCTTTAGGGCTGAAGAAACGGGGTTGAAGCAAAGACAGCCACTGCAGCAGCCTCAAATAGGGAGTTTAAGGACCTCGATGATGAAAGAGAAAGAAGAGGAGCTCGCATTGTTTCTGGAGATGCGAAAAAGGGAGAAGGAGCGGAATAATCTTCTTCTGCTCCAAAACACGGATGAATTTGATGCTCCTCTCGGTAACAGCTTTTGATTCTGATTATTGTCTTTCTCTTTTTCGAAAGTAGGAAAGTTTTTATCTTTTTTCTGTGAACTCTATGAATATATTTTTTTTTGTTGGTAGATGTTGGTTGGTGACTGAATCTTTTGAAAGATTTCGTTTGAAATTGAGCCACTTGTCGGCGTAATGCAATAATTTTTGACGATTAAAAAATTGATTAGGTTAGAAATATTTGTTCTGGCTTGCACTTTGTATTTAGGCCTGGTTATTTTTAACCTCCTAATTACTCTTACCGCTTGTCTGCTCCAGTTAAAGTTTAAATTAGGATTTTTTGTTATTTTCTGCTTGCAGGGTCAAGAACTGGTAGTTCTCCAATATTTAATATTCCGTCGAATACGCCCGCACCTGTGCGGAAGACTGCCACTGATGATTTCCTCAATTCTGACAATGATAAAAATGATTATGACTGGTACATAAATGATTTTTCAATGGGTTATATATATGTGTGTGTGTGTGTGTTTGTATATATATATAAAATATTTGTTGGCATGCCTGGGAATAGTTCTAGGATTTATATTTACCTACTTGATTATGTTTATGTACTGTTGGCAATGGGATTAATTTAAGCTGTTTATTTTCTGCGTATTTATGCCAAATTGTCATTGAAAGGGAATTTAAATTGACGAGTGCTGTTGCTAACAATAGAATGCTATCAAACATTATTAATATAGCACAGGAAGTGATGCTTTCTGCTGACAACACAAGTGCTACCAATGCAAGAAAACCATCACACAATATTATTTTCAGTGACAATCTATCATCTTGTTGATTCTTGTACTCTACATTTTGAATTCCTTGCCAAATGTTTCTTAAATGAGTTAATATTGTTCTATCTATGGAAAGACCGGCTTTGTTATATGGTACGGAATGTTGGGCAGCTAAAATGTGTCATATTCAAAAACTGAAGGTAGTAGTGATGCGTATGTTAAAGTGGATGTGCAGACATACTCGAAAGGATAAAGTAAGAAATGAGATCATTTGGGAAAAAGTGGGAGTGGCATCCATTAAAGATAAGATAAGAGAAACCCGCTTGCGATGGTTTGGATATATACAGAGAAGACCGAGGGATGCTCATGTTAGGAGAATTGAGGGATGGAGGCAAGATAGGTTGGATAGAGGTAGAGGTAAGCCTAAGAAAATATGGATGGAGGTGATTAGGAGTGATTTGTTTCTATTGGATTTGGATGAGAGTATGACAGTGGACTGAGAGGATTCATGTGGATGACCACACGTGGTCTTGTATTGGTTCATGTACCTGACCCTAAGTTACTTGGGACTAAGGTTTAGTTTTTTATTGTTGTTGTCGTAAGGTTGGATAAGGGTCAGCTAGGTGTAGTCTTCTATTTCATTGCCCTTGTTAGCCAAAATTTATAGACTATCTTGTGAACTTAAGGCTTTTGCAGTTGTAGACATAGACATGCTTGTAAAGACAGCCACCTTGAAAGGATATATTCACTATCATTAGACTCCTTTAGCAGAAAAGAATATTTTACCACAACATATCTAAACTGTATTTACGGATTTTCCTATGCATTTCAAATGAGAGATTAAAACAACACACCCCCGCCCCACCCCCCAAAACACACACCCCACACCAAAAAAAAAAAAAAGATTAACAACTTTCTACCCTATAATCTTTTACCCTCCACTGCATTCTGTAAGCTTGTGAATCTTTGGCTTGATTATTCTGTGAATTAATATACTCTACATGTAGTTTTGCCTCGATTGAAGGGAAATGTGCTCATAAAGTTCCTTCTTATTTTCAGGCTTCTTACACCTCCTGGTACTCCTCTTTTCCCCTCATTGGAGATGGAATCTCAGAAAACTGTTATGGGTCAGCTGGGAACTCCTAAAGCTCGTCCACTGGCTCTAAAATCCAGGGTAAGAGCAATGAGAATGTTAATTTATTTGCATAGACATTACTACCTTCAAGGATGAAACTGTTGTTGGTTTTGTATCAATAGAAATATGACTTAGCATGCCTTCAAGAAATCATACTATGAGTCAACTAGGAATTTTTGAAGCTTGTCCCCTGGGCTGGAACTCTAGGATAAAGAGGAATGAGAATGTTGATTTATTTATGTAGACATTTCTACGATGAAAGTGTTGTTGGTTTAGTGAAGGTAGAAATATGACTTAGCATGACATCAGGAAATCATAGTATGAGTTTTCTAATGTCCTGCAATTGAGAGGCCGCTGAATCTGCTTAAATTTATATAAAAGAAGGATCTGTCCAGGCCTATGATTTTATGTATTGTGATATGTGTACTTGTTTCTTGTGGGAAAAATCCAAAAAGTTTGCATTAAAGCTATATTTTATTTCTCAAAATTCCCCATTGTCTGTGTGCTCTAGGACATTGAATGAGGTTCATTGATGGCAAATTGACTTGCTCAGTAGGTGGAGGTGGGGATAGCACGATCTGAGGAGGAACTCGCCTTCCTTATAAAAGGAAGAAAAATTGTTATGCGATTATGTAGTAAAGAGAGAATGAATGGTCTCATATAGTTTCAAAGCATCCAGATAAAATCTGTTGTAGAGAGTGATAACTTCTTGATTTTACTTTAAGAGGTTGTTTAAATGTGGGAATACCTCCTGCTTCAAAGCCTTGCTGATCTTGACCTGTTATTTGTTTTGTTTCTAATGTTCACCGGAAACATTTTGCTTGCACCTTTGGATGTGAGGCAATAACTTTGTTCTATTTTTTGTTTACATTGGTTAAAGCTAGCAAATCCCCAGACTGAGCCTGCAGCCAGGAGCAATTTATCATCCAGGCAACCAACTTCATCTCCTGGGTTGACTACTTCGAGTGGAGGAAGTCGCAGACCCTCTTCATCAGGGGGGTCAAGGCCTGCAACTCCAACTGGACGCCCCACTTTAAGTGCATCATCTAAACCTACTCCAACCTCAGCTTCTAAACCCTCAAGTACAGGTTCAAAACCATCACTAAGCACAACATCGAAATCAGCATCAGCTGCAACATCTAAATCTACAAGGTCTGCAACACCTACTTCTCGTGCTACTTTGACTTCAGCTAAGCCCACAGTTCCTCCACGTTCCTCTACACCTACTGCAAGATCTACTTCAAGGTCATCTACTCCAACTACAAGGCCAACTATACCTGCATCAAAGTCTACATCAAGGGCAGCAACCCCAACTCGTAGGCCTTCGACAGTGTCAACTGCAACCAATACATCTGGACCTGCAGTTAAGTCTCCTTCCTCTTCAGTTACCAAGGTAGTTTCCAATACTGTAAAAAACCCAGTACCTCCGCGAGCTAGTTCTCCCACTGTGAAACCCAGGCCATGGAAGCCTTCAGAAATGCCTGGGTTTTCCCTTGATGCACCTCCAAATCTAAGAACCTCCCTACCGGATAGGCCAATCTCGGCAAATAGGGGCAGACCTGGAGCTCCAAGTGTTCGATCTTCATCTGTTGAGCCTTTATCCAATGGAAGGGTTAGACGACAATCATGCTCTCCTGCAAGAGGAAGACCTCCAAATGGTATTCTCCACAGCAGTGGAAGCTCTGTACCTGTACCTGCTGTGAATAGATTACATGCTAAAGCAAATGACAATGTGAGCCCTGTATTGATTGGCACTAAAATGGTGGAAAGGGTAATAAATATGAGGAAGCTGGTTCCACCAAAGCAAGATGACAAGCATTCACCCCATAGTAACCTGTCCGCGAAGTCGTCATCTCCTGACAGTTCTGGGTTTGGAAGAACACTCTCTAAGAAATCTTTGGATATGGCTATAAGGCATATGGTACGAGTACTCTCTTTCTTAATTGATCCTCTTTATGGTTTGTATAATCAAAGATATATGTCTATTTGGAAGATAACGAACCAACATGTAGTCAATCTGAAGTGTCCTTTTTCGAATGACTGGCTTTTATTGCCATTAGATAGTTAAGTGGTCTCTAAGCCTTTTCTGGAGGTCAAAAACAAAACTTTATCAATGCTTGTTTGGTCAAGTCCTATTAACTCCTGTGTTTGTCAAATACTGTATCAGGGATTGTTGGATTTCTTTTAAGATTGATCTAATATGAAGAGTCATTTCTCTTTACTTGCTTCTGTGTTGGTTGTTAATTTTTTCTCATTGAGCAGGATATAAGGCGAAGCATTCCAGGTAACCTTCGTCCCTTGATGACAAATATTCCTGCATCATCTATGTATAGTGTGAGATCAGGGCCTGCAAGAAGCCGGACGGTTAGTGTCTCTGACTCCCCACTTGCAACAAGCAGTAATGCCAGTTCTGAAGTTAGTGTCAACAACAATGCTCTTTGCGTGGATGGAAATGAAGTTGATGATGATATTAGCAGTGATAAATGTGCGAGATCTCCTGCCAGTGCACGTGGCAGGTGATCAAATGGGAAGTCATCTCTTAGTCAGCCCTTTTTCCTTTTGGATTACTGCCAGCATGGGCGCTCTGCTAGTTGAAAGACTTGTTTCCTTGAATCACCTGCTGGAATTTGGACTGAAGATTCGTGCAAAGTGAAATGTACTGCCTAGCTGTATGACTTAGCCTTTGTATCATTAGAATTAAATCAATTAACATCCTTTACCACCTTCATGCTGTGTTGTTTGTCTGGGTGATGGGGTATATCTCACTATATTCGCTAACCATTTATGAAGAACTTAAGATCGTGGCTCTGCTATCAGGTTTGTTTAGCTTCATAGAATAGGGTGTCTATATGAGATTTTTTCCCCCCGTTTCTTTACTTTTGCTGCTTCTGGAAATGGGTTTGGGTAACTGCAAATTCTTTCCAATTCAGAAGCCTGTCTATGATTGAAAATATCCAGTGAAGGTTGTTTTTTCTAGTGTTTCCGATATAGCAGGTGCATGGAAGAGCATAATTCAATAGGGAAAAATGCCTTTTGTTAAGCAATAAATTTTGATGGGTTTTATTTCCTTTTTCCATGATGCATGAGAAAAGAGGAAATGGGAGGGGAGGTTAATTAGTAGCAGGTATTTAGGTACGCTCTCGCAAACTACAAATTGCAGAAGACGCCATTTATCACCCGAAAAAAAAAAACGGGTACACTCAGCAGTCAAGCGTTAGATGAACGAGTTCTTAATGCTAGATTCCATTAAACAACAGTCTTTTTAAGCTAAAAGACTAAGCAGCTATATCTAAATAATAATCCAGAGCTAACAGGTCTTAGTGATCCAAATTTTATACAAATAGAGCAAGTATAATCCTGAAGGCACATATTAGCCAAAAACATACAACTAAAATTTTTAATCAAGCAACAGCCACAGGCTCAGGGGCAGCGGTTACAACCGTAGCCTTTGAAGCTGCAGAGCTACCAGATGCAGTAGTTTCAGATTTAGCGTCTTTTGTTGTTGCCGGGGCTGGAGGTGGAGAATGCTTCAATTTCATGTAAATAGGGTGTCTATATCTCACTATATTCGCTAACCATTTATGAAGAACTTAAGATCGTGGCTCTGCTATCAGGTTTGTTTAGCTTCATAGAATAGGGTGTCTATATGAGATTTTTTCCCCCCGTTTCTTTACTTTTGCTGCTTCTGGAAATGGGTTTGGGTAACTGCAAATTCTTTCCAATTCAGAAGCCTGTCTATGATTGAAAATATCCAGTGAAGGTTGTTTTTTCTAGTGTTTCCGATATAGCAGGTGCATGGAAGAGCATAATTCAATAGGGAAAAATGCCTTTTGTTAAGCAATAAATTTTGATGGGTTTTATTTCCTTTTTCCATGATGCATGAGAAAAGAGGAAATGGGAGGGGAGGTTAATTAGTAGCAGGTATTTGGGTACGCTCTCGCAAACTACAAATTGCAGAAGACGCCATTTATCACCCGAAAAAAAAAAACGGGTACACTCAGCAGTCAAGCGCTAGATGAACGAGTTCTTAATGCTAGATTCCATTAAACAACAGTCTTTTTAAGCTAAAAGACTAAGCAGCTATATCTAAATAATAATCCAGAGCTAACAGGTCTTAGTGATCCAAATTTTATACAAATAGAGCAAGTATAATCCTGAAGGCACATATTAGCCAAAAACATACAACTAAAATTTTTAATCAAGCAACAGCCACAGGCTCAGGGGCAGCGGTTACAACCGTAGCCTTTGAAGCTGCAGAGCTACCAGATGCAGTAGTTTCAGATTTAGCGTCTTTTGTTGTTGCCGGGGCTGGAGGTGGAGAATGCTTCAATTTCATGTAAATAGGGTGTCTATATCTCACTATATTCGCTAACCATTTATGAAGAACTTAAGATCGTGGCTCTGCTATCAGGTTTGTTTAGCTTCATAGAATAGGGTGTCTATATGAGATTTTTTCCCCCCGTTTCTTTACTTTTGCTGCTTCTGGAAATGGGTTTGGGTAACTGCAAATTCTTTCCAATTCAGAAGCCTGTCTATGATTGAAAATATCCAGTGAAGGTTGTTTTTTCTAGTGTTTCCGATATAGCAGGTGCATGGAAGAGCATAATTCAATAGGGAAAAATGCCTTTTGTTAAGCAATAAATTTTGATGGGTTTTATTTCCTTTTTCCATGATGCATGAGAAAAGAGGAAATGGGAGGGGAGGTTAATTAGTAGCAGGTATTTAGGTACGCTCTCGCAAACTACAAATTGCAGAAGACGCCATTTATCACCCGAAAAAAAAAAACGGGTACACTCAGCAGTCAAGCGCTAGATGAACGAGTTCTTAATGCTAAATTCCATTAAACAACAGTCTTTTTAAGCTAAAAGACTAAGCAGCTATATCTAAATAATAATCCAGAGCTAACAGGTCTTAGTGATCCAAATTTTATACAAATAGAGCAAGTATAATCCTGAAGGCACATATTAGCCAAAAACATACAACTAAAATTTTTAATCAAGCAACAGCCACAGGCTCAGGGGCAGCGGTTACAACCGTAGCCTTTGAAGCTGCAGAGCTACCAGATGCAGTAGTTTCAGATTTAGCGTCTTTTGTTGTTGCCGGGGCTGGAGGTGGAGAATGCTTCAAATGGATTGGGGTGTTATGCTTGAGCTTCAAGAGTATCTGACGCATCCTTGACAAATCAGTTGGTTTACCGGGCTTTGGCCCTTGGATCACAACAATTGACGGCTTCTTCTCTTGGTCCTTTCCCCTCTTCTTTTCAATTGTAGGTACTTCGTTGGGGATGAGCTCGGCAATTGATTTCCAGTAATTCTTGTCTGCTTCTACATGGAATTTCTCATGGCTGACCAGAAACACCTGATCAGATCAATGCATCAGAAATTGTGCACGTACGGAGTTTACTCATACTTTAATGCTAGGGCCACAAAGAAGGGTTAACAAATGCACAAGAAACCTTATTTCCTTCAAAGGTGCCTAAAATAGGGGCAATCTGAAACCAAAGCAGATAATTTGTGAAGTCGAAGCAAATATCGCTACCCAATGACCAACAAGAGTTAACGAGCACACTAAGCAACAAATCATTAAGCTGCCAGGCTGTGGTCCACATTTAGTGCTAGCCATGATGCTCAGGAAGAAAATGAAGGAAAAAAAAAGATAAATTTAGGGGCTTGTATTGCCGCAGGATAAATAACTAACAGTGTTTATATCTACGCGTGTAAATTTTCCATGATGATGCCATCATGTTATATCCAATATCATTACCTCCTTTAGTCAACCAACACACCCACACAACATCAATATGTTTTCCAAAAATGAGAGAATTTCATATAATATTCCATCAGCACCTTAAACTCTAAAATTAGAATACCTCCCCAGGACCCAAATAATTAAGAAGGGGAGGGAATATTTGTGACATCAACATGGAGGATGAAATTGAATATGACTACATTTCAACCCCCATAAACTCATTTTTTGCTTGCCTAAGATTGTTTTCTCACAGCAGAAATGAGCTGTTAGACGTTATCTTTCTTGAAAGTTGATGACACAGGATTTCAGGTCTGCACCTCAATTGTTCATAGACTGATATACATATAACCATTTCTTAAACTGACCATTACATACATCCTCCACACAACTTCGAAAAATACAGACTACCTTTCTAACTAAAGATAGTCATTTAGTACTTAGCTATAAATTCAGGCTTCCCCAAAATTGCCCAAATACACTTATTAACCCTTCATTATCTTTCCAACTGAAAGAAGAATGTTTAAAACACTCAAGTAAAAGTCATCAGTGTGCACTATCACTCACTGTATCTGCAAATAGATGAGAAAGAAACCTTGGCAACATTATTTTCTCACTGGGATATGAGAACTTAAGCTAGTTACTGCTTTCTATTCTAATTCATAGTAAATGATTAACTCATTGCATGAATCTCTTAGACACACCTTCTCAAAGTAAATTTAATGCCAAAATTTTCCTATGCTACAAGACTGCCTATTTCTCATCGGAATGGTAGTCCATATACCAAGGATTGCTAGTAGGGAGTGTTGATATATTTCATGCTCCATAACTTATTGTAAACAATTGCTTGTCCACCCCCACCCCCCCCCAACCCACCAAAAAAAAAAAAAAAAGAAAGAAAAAAGGGTTTCAACATAATAAGTAACAAGAGCAAAAAAGCATAGAAGTAAAACTGCATGAAGCAGAAATTCAACAAAAAATAATAAGTGCATAAGAAATCATTGATAGCACAACTCCTCTACCAGTACCAAGATACGAGGAAAAATATGTAGGAATTGAAAATAAACAAATGGCTATGGAATCAAATGCTGGAAGGATATCAAGAATCAACTTTCGAAGGATTTTCTTCTCTTACCTTCTCCTTGTCTCGGTTAGTGGTTTTATTGGTTGCACAGGTGATCTCCCTCTTCTTGTAAAATTCAACTTTGTATTCATCTGCTTCAACAAGGATTTGGCTTAACAACTCTTTCTCTTTCGTCTCCTTCTCCTCAAGTCTAATGGCATTTTGTCTGAGAAACATGCATCAGGCACAAAATATAACAACTCCATGAATTCAGAAATGATAATCCTTGGAAAGTAGTAAAATCTCAGAGTCAAAATGCCACATAAGAGAATGGACTTGGAAACGTATTTTTATGAATTCGATGAGCCCCATAGTAATACTTTCATACTAAATAATATCTTAAACTGAAGATATAGTGAATTTGAAAGTGCTTTATACTTTTGAATTATTAATACATTCTGCAAAGGGCTTGAATAATTTCGGTTCAATCAATGCAGGAGAAAGCTCACATCAAGGTAGCTAACGCATATGAAGAATCCAGAATACGAATTTAACAACTAATAATCTTAGAAACACGAATTAATCATTCAATTCAGTTTTATCAGCTATTCAAACTTCAATCCAAACTTCCACTAAGGCACATGATACCCAAAATATTGAAAATCAGTACAATTAATCTGAAAATGACTAGCAGTTTTAACAGGTCAAAAAACATATCATTTGAACATCAAGGTGGAAAATCTATAGGTGCATTAACTTCACCTTCTCCATTCCCTGAGAGCGTATCCCTCCTCCAGCATCTCTGATGGAGGCGGCAGAATCGGTCCATTGGAGGCCGTATAGCCACCATCCAACGGCTCTCCATCAACTCCAGGCGAGAATCCCGCAGGATCAGAGCCAAATCCATCACCGGAGACGTAGATCGGAGGCGGAGACGGACTGTCAGGAATAGACTGTGAAGTGAAAAGCGGAGAACCGTCGGCAGCCGAATCTTTGATCGATTCGGACTCGGCGAAATTAGAGAACGAGTCGAACCGCTGGGGCTCGTATCCTACGTAACCGTCTTCGAATGTTTGAGCCGAGCCGGCAGGTGAGTCGCCACCAAGGTGATCGAAAGAGTCCGTAAAAGAAGACGCCATTGTTTTGCTGTGAGCTCTTTGTTCCCTTCCTTCCCACTTTCACCGGTCCTCAGTCGTGGAGATAAATGATGGAAGAATACGTGTATCCCAGCCTCTGAAATGACGGAGGAGTCGAATCGAGTTCTTTAATATTTTTCACCGGCGATGTCATCTGGGCTTTTCCAGAAAAGGCCGCTATTAATAGGCTTAGGCCCATCCTAGCCCACAAAAAATGAAAAGGTTTCACAAGCCTTTTGATTTGATATTTTTCAATTAAATTCATTGTTATTGTTATAAAATTAGGGTAGGGTTAGAATAAAATCTACACACTACCCACTAAGAAAATTCTAACTATTCTTTGCACAAGAATTTCTCTTCAAACTTCTCTCTTTCTTTCTCTCACAATTCTTTCTCTAATCTTTCTTTCACTAATCTTTCTTTCACAAAATAATGGTGTATTACAAGCTTAGAGAATAGCTCTATTTATAGAGTTCTAATTAGTGGATTACATCATGGCATACATCATCTTCCACTAATCTTAATTAGTGGTGTCTCCACTAAATGGTGGACATCCATAAAAATCTTCTATAATAATTTACATAAATCCATAATTAGTGAAGCCTCCACTAATTAATAAAGATTCCAACAATTCATAACACTCCCCCTTGGATGTCCATCCATTACATAAAGAATATGCCTCGTTAAAACCTTACTAGATAAAAACTCAGTGGGAAAAAAAATCTAGTGAAGGAAAAAGAGTACACTATTCTATATGTCTATTTATTACTCCCCCTGATGAGATGATTCCTTTAAATCTTTAAACCGACGCATACCGATTTTATATCTCAACTTTTCAAATGTTGCAGTCGGTAAAGTCTTCGTGAAAATATCCTGCGAGGTTATCACATGACCGAATTTGTAGCACATCAATTTCACCTTTCTTCTGGAGTTCATGAGTAAAGAAGAATTTTGGTGAAATATGTTTTGTCCGATCTCCTTTAATATATCCTCCTCGTAATTGAGCTATGCAAGCTGCATTGTCTTCATAAAGAGGAGTTGGAATACCTTTGATTGATGATAATCCACAACTTTCTCGGATATAATGAATCATGGATCTTAGCCATACACATTCTCGACTTGCTTCATGAATGGCTATAATTTCAAAGATGATTTGAAGAAGTAGTCGCTATAGATTGTTTCGTAGAACGCCATGATATAGCAAAGATTTCCACATGTAAATAGATAGCCCGTTTGAGAACGTGCTTTATGTGGATCGATAAATAACCAAGCATCTCGCATAACCTATCAATGTTGGACTGGTTTTATTTGAATAAAATAATCCGAGATCAATTGTACCTTGGAGATATCGAAGGACTTGTTTAATTCCATTCCAATGTCGTCGTGTTGGTGAAGAACTAAATCTTGCTAATAAATTGACAAAGAAAAGCAATATCGTGTCTTGTATTATTAGCAAGATACATCAATGCACCAATTGCACCGAGATATGGTACTTCAGACCAAGGAGTTCTTCATCATTTTCTTGAGGTCGAAAGGATCTTTATCCACATTTAATGATCTGACGATCATTGGAATACTCAATGGATGTGCTTTGTCCATGTAAAATCTTTTAGCACTTTTGTCGTATATGTTGATTGATGAATAAATGTTCCACTCTCCAGATGTTCAATTTGTAAACCAAGGCAAAATTTGGTTTTACCAAAATCCTTGATTTCGAATTCTCTTTTTAAATAATCAATTGTTTCTTGGAGCTCTTCAGGAGTTCCAATAAGATTAATATCATCAACATATATAGCTAATATCACAAATTTAGAACCAGCATTTCTTAATAAAAACACATGGACATACCCGGTCATTTTTAAATCCCGCTTTCAATAAATATTCACTAAGACGTGTGAACCACATGCGCCCGTATTGCTTCGTGCCATATAATGATTTCTGCAACTTGATGGAGTAATTTTCACGAGGATAATGTTTATATGCTTCGTGCATATGAAATCCTTCGGGATTTTCATGTAAACATCATTTTCTAAATTTCCATACAAGTAAGCAAAGTGACAACATCTAATAGGCGCATATCTATCTTTTCATGTACTCGCCAAACCGATAAGATATCGGAGTGTAATAGCATCAACAACAGGAGAATAAGTTTCATCATAGTCAATACCTGGTCTTTGTGAAAAACCTCGGGCTACTAATCGCGCTTTATATCGAACGATTTCACTCTTTTCATTGCGCTTTCGCACAAATATCCATTTGTAGCCAACAAGTTTTACACCTTCTGGTGTTTGGATTGCAGGTCCGAAGACTTCACGTTTTGTCAGTGCATTTAACTCCGATTGAATCGCATCTTTCCATTGCAACCAATCTTTTCTATGCCGACATTCATCAACTGATATTTGTTCAGGATCATCATTATCATGTGTAACATCAAGAGATATATTGTATGCAAATATATTATCAATAATAGTTTCTATCCGATTCCAACTTCTACCGGAAGTGGTATAATTGATAGAAATTTCAGTGTTATTTTCATCAACTTCTGGTTCTTTGTCATCAGTTCTCTCTTGGTCTTTATCATTCTTTTCTTCAATATGATCTTCTCGGATCATTTAATCCTCTTTTCTTTCGAGGATTTTTATCTTTAGAACCAAGAGGTCGGCCACGCTTCGGCGTGTTTTTGACTCAAGCAGCTATAGGTATAATATTTTGTTCTCACTGGAACTTCAATTCGAATAGGAGCATTTATAGTCTGGAATATGCGATTTTGTAACTCTTCCGGAGTCAACAAAAGCTGTCTGACATTTGATTTGCAATGCTTTGCAAATGAATTATCTTTTGAACTTCAAGTTCACATGCGCTTGTGCGCGGATCAAGATAATTTAATGATGTTGTCCAAGCAAGATCCTTTTTATGTCGTTTTGGTTCGCCCCTAATTTAGAGAATAATGATTCATCAAAATGACAATCAAGCAAATCTTGATGTGAATACATCTCCTGTCGTGGGTTCAACATACCCGATAATAGAGGGAGAATCATATCCAACGTATATCCCCTTTCTTCTTTGAGGACCCATCTTTGTACGTTGGTTTGGTGCAATTGGAATATATACAAGACACCCAAAAATTCTTAAATGAGCAATATTTGGTTCTCGACCCAAAAGCCAATTGCAAATGAGAGAATTTATGATAACTAGTTGGTCTTATACGTACAAGTGTTGCAAAGATGTAGAATAGCATGTCCCCAGCAGTATGTTGGGAGATTTGTTTTCATTAATAATGGTCTAGCAATTAATTGTAATCGTTTAATCAAAGATTCAAGAAGACCATTTTGTGTGTGAACATGAACTACAGGATGTTCAACATTAATTCCAATTGACATGCAATATGCATCAAAAGCATATGATGAAAATTCACCAAGCATTATCCAAACGGATATTTTTAATGTGATGGTCCGGAAATTGTGCTCGTAATTTAATTATTTGAGCAAGTAATCTCGCAAACGCCAAAGTTGCGAGTAGATAATAAACATACATGTGACCATCGAGATGATGCATCAATTAAGACCATAAAATATTTGAACGGTCCACATGGTGGATCAATAGGTCCACAAATATCTCCGTGAATCCGTTCGAGAAATGTAGGACTTTCAACTCATACTTTTACCGGTGATGGTTTAACAATTAATTTTCCTAGGGAACATGCAAGACATGCGAATTTTTCTGATGTTAATATCCTTTTATTTTTTAAAGGATGACCATGTGTATTCTCAATGATTCTTCTCATCATGGTAGATCCCGGATGACCCAACCGGTCATGCCAAATGCTAAAAGTAATAGGATCAGTAAACTTCGGTTTACTAGATGATGAATTTCAATTGTACGTATTTTTACAAAATATAGACCAAGAGAAAAAAATGGCAGTTTTTCTAATACCGATTTCTTACCCAAATGCATTTGAGTAATAAAAAGATGCTCAATCCCATTTTCCTCATTTGTTTCAACATGATACCCATTTCTCGCGGATATCTTTAAAACTCAATAAATTTCTTCCGGATTTTGAGGAAAATAGTGCCTTATCAATAATAATTATTGTTCCTTTAGGCAACAATATACTAGCTCTTCCGAAGCCCTCAATTACATTTGCACTACCGTTTATCGTATAAATATTTATTTCTCCCATTTTGAGATCGTAAAAATATTTCTCATTTTTTAGTATGGTGTGTGTAGTTCCACTATCAATAATGCATACATCATCATTAACAACAGCCTATCCGAACACAAATATATATATGTAAACGTAAATATTATTAGAATAGAATGAAAATGAAAATACAAAAATATCGTGGTGAGGCTTTAGTTCTTCTCGGACACCGCCATCACCAATTAAATGGTCTATCCTACCGTCTGGGTGTTCAAAAAAATCCGATACATCCATATGGGTAATATTGATATTAAGATCTTCAGGATCAATATCATCATCCTCAGCATTATTTATTGGATGTTGAGAAAAATTTGCTTCCACATTTTTATTTTTCAATGAAGCTTAATACAATTCAACTAAATGCTTAGCCGTACGACAGTTTCGTGACCAATGACCTTTCATGCCACATCTATAACATATATCCTCATGCTTTTCTTCAATTTCTTTTTCTTTTCCCTTATGATCTTTTCTGTTCCACTTTAGGTGGCCAGTATCTCTCACAGTTTGATTATAATTGTGATAAGGAAAATATCGAGCGTGTCTACGACCATAACCACGACCATGGTCACGGCCATGGCCACGACCACGACTATAACGATGGCTTCTGCTGGAGCCAACAGCATTCACTTCTGGGAGTGCTGTTGAGCCAGTTGGTCTGGCTTCATGATTTCTCAATAATAACTCATTATTTTTTTCTGCAATGAGGAGGGCAGTAATTAAATTTGTAAATTTTGTATACCCCTTTTCTCGATATTGTTGCTGCAGGATAATATTCGAGGCATGAAAGGTGGAGAATATCTTCTCCAATATATCTTCATCAGTCACTTTTTCTCCGCATAATTTTAATTGAGATATAATTTTATACATTGCGGAGCTATATTCATTCACGGTTTTAAAATCTTGCAACCTCAGGTACAACCATTCATACCGTGCAGCAGGTAGTACGACCATCTTCAGGTGGTCAAATATTTCTTTTAAATTTACCCACAGGCCATATGGATCTTTTTCGGTAAGATATTCCATTTTCAAATTTTCATCGAGATGACGACGAATAAAAATCAAAGCTTTAGCCTTGTGTTGTGCAAATGCACTATTATTTGCTTGAATAGTTTCACTAAGGCCTTCAAGCATTTAGATGCATTTTCGCATCGAGAACCCATGACATATAATTTTTTCCGTAAATATCAAGGGCTACAAATTCGAGTTTAGCGATGTTAGCCATAGATATCAATAAATGCGTACCTGTCTTCTGGCTTTGGTAACGGCAGAAACTCGTGCTTAGTCTTCTGGCTTTTGTACCGGTAGAGACTTGTGCTGATAACGTATTATAAAATTAGGGTAGTGTTAGAATAAAATCTACACACTACACACTAAGAAAATTCTAACTATTCTTTGCACAAGAATTTCTCTTCAAACTTCTCTCTTTCTTTCTCTCACAATTCATTCTCTAATCTTTCTTTCACTAATCTTTCTTTCACAAAATAATGGTGTATTACAACCTTAGAGAATAGCTCTATTTATAGAGTTCTAATTAGTGGATTACATCATGGCATACATCATCTTCCACTAATCTTAATTAGTGGTGTCTCTACTAAATGGTGGACATCCATAAATATCTTCTATAATAATTCACATAAATCCATAATTAGTGGAGCCTCCACTAATTAATAAAGATTCAAATAATTCATAACAGTTATTTATTATTTCCATTCAAATAGAAGGATATCATTTTCTTTATTTTTTTATTTTTTTCGTTGTCAACCGTTTTCCTTTCTTCCATTGTCAATTTTTTTTTTTTCATTGTCACCAACTCTTTTATACTACTTTTTTTTTTATTAAAATAGTCACCTATTGATTTTGAAAACTTTTTTGAATATTTTTTGTTAGAAAAAATTAAAAGAATTTTTTATTAAATTTTATTTTTAATTTGTAATAGATGAACCAAATAACAATTATATATATATATATATATATATATATATATATATATATATATATATATAGTCATTGAGGAAGCTCATGTTGCGAAGTTTTGAAGTAACATGCAACAAATGAAGGATTTTTTAGGAAAAAAAAATATTATTTAAATTTATTTATAATTTTAATTAATTAATTAAATTAATTAATTAATAAAATAAATATGAATTTATTAAATTGTGAGATTCTTTAAAATGAATGTTATTTGAATGTATTTAAAATCTTAATTAATTAAATTAATTAATTAATAAAATATACATATATTTAATAATAATACATTAAATCTTAATAATCATGAGACATCAAACTAATAATCATAAAAGTAGAAACGAAACTAAGGGATGAAGGGTGGTGTTTGCCCTCCAAAATATTTAATTTTTTTAAATTTTACTATAGAAATATTATTTTTAAAAAATATTCTTTAAAATTTTATCTTACAAAAAAAATTTATAATATTATCTTTTAAAATACTCTTTCATATAAATTGTCTCATAATCTCAATTTCTTAATTTTATCTCTATATGAAAGGATAAATCTTAACTTTTTATTAATTCCCATTCTCATTAACATTCCGGTTACATTGATGACCCAGGATTTGCTCAAACCTGTGGATTCCATCATTCCCATTATTATTTCCGTTCCTTAACGTGAAGTAAACAACTCAATTTTCTTCAAGGTTAATAAAAATTTAGTACCTGAAAATATGAACTTTCGTCAATTTAGTCCATAAAAAATAAAAATGTATCAATTTATTCTTTATAAAATATAACTGTAACATGATCAAATTTCAAATTTGCAAATTAAGATATGAAAAATATAGACAAGTATAAAATATTTAATAAATATTAAGATTGGTTATAAATCTCCAAAGAAAATCTTAAGTTACAAAATGAATGATTCGATTCTTCTTTGATATCAGATCTAGGAGCGAACGCAGGATAAAAAAATTGGAAAGGTCAAATTTTGTTCGTGTGCCTAGAAGCTAGAAAGGTAGAGACATGCAGTACCAATCACGTTCATCCAGAGTTGCAGATAGGAGAACTAAAGCAACTAGGGTAACAAGAAAAGGCATAGCAGAAGACTTTGTTGTCTGGTTTGGTTGATGAAAGGGGAAAATGAATCAAATGGCTGAATGAGACAATAACAAAAAAGTCACTTTGATGTCAGCCAATAGTTGATGAAATGAGAAAATGGATGAATAAGACAAAAACAAAAAGGTCTAAATCTCAAACATGTATTTAAATGTTTTGGTGGGCTAATAGATAGATACTAAAAGTTTAGAACTTAGTAAATTAAAAAAAAAAAAAGTGACTAATAGACTTGAGATAAGTCTAATAGTATAAAATATATACAAATATTTGGTAATTTATAATTTAACATACTACCATTAATAGGAATTTAAAAAAAAAAAATAGAAGGGCCATATATACAAATACTTTATAATTTATAGTTTAGTATTTATTATTATTATTATTATTATTATTATTATTATTATTATTATTATTATTATTATTATTATTATTATTATTATTATTAATGATTTCAAAAAAATGGGAGGGGCCTTGGCTTCTACCTGTGTCCGCCCCTGCTCAGATCGAATAGGATTTGATGATGAACACTTAATTGCCAAGCTTTCAAGACTTGTTGAAGTTAAAGATGTTTTTTGTTTGTTGAAGCTCTAGGATGCCTCGAGCTTTTAGTTCCTTTCCTTTTGTTGGTCGAACTTTTGAGGGAAGACTCTATTTATATGTTGAAGATTCCTTAATTTTAGCATAAACAATCGATGTGTTAAGAAATCTCCTAATAAACCTTAATGAACTTGAGTTTGAGGTAACTTGAGCTTAATTTAAGTTTAGTCCAATATCATATAGCTTGTACCATTTGGGTTTGATGGATCCTTAACAAAAGTCCCAATTTAATCGCCTAACCTAATTCTGTTTAATTCATAACATATTGTATTTGATTTGAAATGGATTCATGATAATGAGCCAATTTTAATAGTATAATTTCATAATATATTAGATTTAATGGACTCTAAATAATGACCCAACTGTAATATTCCAAGAATAATTGGACTTATTGATGGCTTTTATTTTTATAATCAAGACTACAATATTTAATTTTCTTTTAGTCTTGATCAATTAATATTTATATTTTCTTCCTTTTTTTTTCTACAAGTGTCCCTGCTTCAAGAATTGAAGAGAATATTTTGTCAAAAGAATTTGGAAATAAAGCTTGAAGTACAATTTAAAATATTAATTTCTCAATTTAATTAGAAATTAATATAAGAGTCTTCTTCAAATTCCTTGATGGAGTAAAATTCCTTTTTATTTTTGTTTTCTACTTCTATAAGGAATTAGTAAAAGTTTGAAGTCCAAAGTTGAGGAGGACTCATAGTTTTTGAAGTCACCAATCAAATTTCTTAAATTCAAACCTAAATCCGAATTAAGATATTCTAAATAGGAATTAGAAGTAATATAGGATTTGGAAGAAGCACATCACGATGCCTATAAATGACTTGCATCTTCACTATTTTTTTCACAAAAATTCAAGGAATTCACAAGGGGTTCAACAAATTTTCAATTGAAGGATTCTCGAGTTGCACTCCTAGTGGGTAGTGAAATTTGGTAACAACTCTTTCCTTCTTTTGTTTTTTGTTATGCTATAGCTTCTGTCTATTTGGAGAAGTAATCTGTTATAGCCAAAATGTAGTAATGACCAGCAGAAGACTTTGGCAGTGGTCCAACGATATCCAAACCCTATGCATCAAATAGCTATGACGCAATTGTCGGGTGTAACGACTAAGGAGGTTGATGTATATAATTTGCATTGAATTGGCATGCTTGACACCTTCGAGCATAACTAAGTAATCTTTCACCATACTTGACCAATAGTATCCCAACCTCTTGATGCAAAAATGAAGCTTAGGACCAGGTCAGTGGGCTCTACAAATGTCAGAATGGGTTTCCTCTATTGCTTGTATAGCTTTTTCTTGACATAAATATCTCAGGAAAACACTTTAAAAAGAATATCGAAAGAGTGTATCTTTGTAGCTAAAGAAGCGAAGTGCATATTGACGAATATCAGTCCGTCTTTGTGAATCACTCAAAAGCTTTCCATCTTTGATATAGTCCCTAAAAGGTTGTCATCAATCTCATAGATGAAAACAAAACGAATCTCATGCTCTTCATCATCCTCATATTCAAATATATGAGGTATAATCCATATTTGTCGTATTGGAATTTGGACTTCTTGATCATGTAAACATAAATTAGAAGCTAATTTTGCCATTGTATTAGTTTGTTTATTTTCTTTTCTTAACACATGCTCGACTGTCACGACATCCAAATACCCTATAAGCTGTCTTACATAAATGTAATATAGGATTAACTCAGGGTTCTTAATATAATATTTACCAAGTAATTGATTAACAATTAATTGTGAATTCTCGTATGCTCTAAGGTGAAAGTGCTTCATATCAATAGCCAATTCTAATCCAAACATAAAAGCTTGGTACTCAGCCACATTATTAGAGTATCTTTTGGTTAAGGTAAAAGAGTATGGCAATACATCTCTCTTGGGGGTAATTAATACCATGCTAGCTCTAGCACTTTCTTAATGTGCTACACCATCAAAATACATCTTCCATTGTGTGAGAATCTCAATCACTAGTTCATCAGACAATTCATCACTTAGTTCCCATTTAAGAGGAATAGGGTGATTAGCCAAAAAATCAGCTAGCACTTGTCATTTGATAGCTTTTTGTTGAACGAAGACAATACCAAATTATTGAAATTGAAGGTACCACCTTGCCAAATAATCAGATAGCATAGATTTTGTCATAACATACTTTATAGGATTAGTTCTGGAGATAAGGCATATAATATGTACTTGAAAATAATGCTTTAATTTTTGAATTATAAATATTAAAACTAGATAAAACTTTTCAATTGGCAAGTAGTTCAACTCATTGGTTGCCATCATTCCACTTAAGTAGTAGAGAGCATTCCCTTTGCCATTCTCATTTTCTTGAGCAAGTAATGCCCCCATTAAGCATTCTTGCACAATAATATATAAAATCAATAGTTGATCAGAAATGGGTGCAAGAAGCATATGAGACTTCATCAAATAAGACTTGTTGCTTTTGAAGTTATTTTGGCATGCCTTATCTCATTCAAATTGTGCACTTTTCTGCATTAGATGACTAAATGATTGACATCGCCTGACAAAATTTGTGATGAATCTTTGGAGGTAAGTTAATCTTCCCTTTAAACATTTTAATTTATGGATATTTCTTAGCTCAGGCATCTTCAAAATTGTGTCGATCCTTGACTGGTCTATTTCAATATCTCGATGATGGACAATAAAACCAATGAATTTTCTAGAAGTGATACCAAAGGCGCACTTGAGATAATTCATCTTCAATTGATACTTTTGGATTCGTTCAAAAGTCTTTTTCAAATCTTGGAGATAATCACCCTGTTTGCGTGATTTAACCATCAAGTCATTCACATAGCATTCCATGATCTTATATAGCATATTATCGAAGATCTTTTACATTAATCTTTGATATTAAGTTCCTACACTCTTTAGACCAAAATGCATCACTGTGTAATAATAGATTCCTTTTGGGGTACGAAAGGCATGCAGTGAGTTCCTAATCTTCAAGCACCATTCTGATTTGATCGTAAATAGAAGATCCATCTATAAAAGATAGAGTTTCATGCCTAGTGATTGCATCTATCATCAGTTCAGGAATAGGTAGTAGAAAATTATATTTTGGACATGCATCATTTAGATTCCTAAAATTAACACAAATTTGAATTTGTCCATTTTTCTTTCTTATAGGGACAATATTCACAATCCAAGTTAGATACTTAATTTCTTGAATAGATTTGGCTTCAATGAGCTTATTAAACTCTACTTAAATTAATGGAACTAACTTAGGTTGAAAACGCTATTGAGCTTACTTCACTCGTGACATTCCATCTTTTATAGCCAAATGGTGGATAACAATTTTTGGATCTAAATTAGACATTTCTTTATATGACCAAGTGAAGACATCCCTGAACTCCTTTAAGAGGTCGATGTAGGCCTTTTCTTCTTTAGGTGATAGAAGTGCACTTATATAAATTGAGTAAGAATCTTTAATAGTGCTTAAATTTACTTCATTTAGCTCATCAACTATGGCTTTTTTCACTTTTTTTCAAGTTCTGCTGGAGCATACTCGACATTTTCTTCCTCAACACACTCTTAGTCGTAGCGATTGCAAGAAGCTACACTTTACTACAATTGCAAGAAACTACACTTTTTTCGTCACAAGGCATTTCGTGTGTTGCTTATATTATTATATTCAGGATTCCATCACAATTCACCATTACCCTCGCCTTAGAATAGACTTTTCTATGATTTCTTACCTTTGAATTAGTTGTGACTTTTCAAACCTCTTGATAATAGACTTTCTTTCTCCTTTTGGGCCTAATCTTATGAAAGATAGATGAGCATGGATTTTTATCTCCCAACCTATCCAAAACAAGTTGAGGTTTTGATGTAGCTTTATCTTCCACAGTAATATGCTGAACATTCACCCTCTTAATCTTGAGTCGGATAGGGAATGCCTGTTTATAACCCAAGCCAGCGCATCTTTTTTTTTGTTGGCATGCTTTGGGTGGATCTTAAATCATGCCCATATTCCTTGTCAACATCTACAGGGGGTTTTCCCAACAAATATTGACTCTGTGAATTATATCTAACATTTGCTAGGAGTTTATAAGCATTTAGGTCAAATTATTCATTCGTACGCGAACTCGTTAATTCACCATGCTTTATCTTCATTTCTTTCTTTAGTTGGACAAATTCTTTTAGAGAAAATTTAATGATTTAATAGGGTTGGCCTTTGTAATGGGAAAAGTGAACCCTCATAGTGGAATATTATGTGCGAGTTGCTTATCGGAGCCTGCTGCATATGCCGTAGTTTTGATATTTTTAGAAAAGGTAAAAATTTTATCTTCTTTTCCCATTGATAAATCAATCTTAATTAATTTATCATCTTTTTAAAAATAGTACTTAGTATTAGCAATATGTGCTTTAGCTTTAGTGAAGGGTTTGTTGTTGGCATCTATTTTCTTAACTGCTCTATTGCAATAGTATTTAAAACATTAATGCAGGATTGATGGTACCACACCATTATCATGGAGCTATAGTCTTCCTAACAGAATGTTGTAGAAGGTCTTAACATTAATAATATAGAAGAGAGCATTTGAAGGCATATCTTCAATTAATTGTCAAGTTGGAGAGTACTACTTACTCGTTGCCCCCTTGATTGAATCATTGTATTATAAGGCCATTTTGAGACAATTCATCTATAAAAATATCCAACTTTCTCAATGTTGCAGCGGTATGATATTCATTGTTGATTCTTTATTTAGTAGTATTTTGTTCACTTTTTACTCTTGTACGGCCACAAATAATAGTCTATTGTGAGGCGTTGAACCAAGCAGCAAATCTTCATTAGTGAATGTGATCTCCGCCATGCGAGTACTAGATTTGCTAAAAAAAAATAATTTTCTCCACATCTCATTCTTTTATGCACTCAATATTGTTTTCTTCATTTTTCTCATCATATATGGCATAGCACGAGACAACATTGAACTTTTTAGCAAGTTCTGTTGGTATAAAATCTTTTACCGTGATAGGTGTTGGAGATTTTTTTCCATAAGAAAACATTTGTTGTTGGTACCTATTTAGCCTTCTTGCTTTTGGCCTTCCTCACATCTTTCTCAGTGAACTGCTTCTTACCAGTGAAGCTCCACCTCTTGAAGTTTTCATACAGTTTCTTCTTCTCATCACGAGCATCTAACTTTCATCCTCTAATTCAATGTTTGAGGAAGTGATGTTATTTGCATAGGGCTCTTCAACTTTTTATCAATATTCTTTAGAAGGAAGAACTTGTTCATCAGCTCCAATTTTAATAGGATCGAAATTTTCAAATTCAACTTAAAAAATAACATGTTCAATGGGAGAAACTGCAACAATTGTTAAACTAGTAGATACCCTTTCCTCTTCGAGGACTACGTGTTTTTCGCAGACCAACTGCTTGATTTTGTCCTTGAACACAAAGTATTTCTCAATTGGATGATCAATTAGTTGATGGTACTTGCAGTAGTTGGGATTATTTATTTGTCCAACTTTACTTGGATGTTTTACCTCTGGTAATTTTATGATTTTAGCAACCATCAACTTATCAAATATTGAAAAAATATCAGAATCGAAGAAAGGATACTCCTTAGGCTACCTTTCTTCTAAAGTTTCCTTCTTTCTTTCTTATGGAGGATCTACCTTCTTGGTCACCTTTTAAGTTATCTTCAAAGAAATTTTTACTGGAGCTGCAACTATTGTCATAGACTCATTTGCTTGAGTTTTAGAAAATGATTTTTTTTTTAAAAAAATTCTTGTTTATCCTTGCCTTTGTTGGGGTTTTGAACAAGTGCTTTGCCCCTTATGCGCAATAATATTTAATTTCATGTAATGAGAACGAGTAGTTAATTCTTTAAAGATTTTTGGTATGATTTCTTTGAGAATATACTGGAGTCCCCAGTGCATGTTTTGGATGCACATTTCAATTGCATACAATTCATTTAGACAATCTCTGTAATTAAGGTTCAAATTTCTCCATTTGTTGAAGGTGTCCACCATTGGTTCATCTTTCTATTGACAAGAGTTGGTGAGTTCTACCATTCTAACAATTCTATGAGTATTGTAGAATCTGTTGAGAAACTCTTGTTTAAGTTATTCCCAACTATTAATGGAACAAAATGCAAGATCGATATACCAATAAATTGTATTTTCTTTAAGGGATCGCACAAACTACTTTACTAATAGATCCTTATAAATTCCAGTGTTGTTACAAGTCTCAATGAAGTGAGTTACGTACTACTTAGAATTTCCCTTGCCATCAAATTGTTAAAACTTTGGTGGCTAATATTTAGTTGGCATTCTTATATCATCGATTCTTTATGAATAAGGTTTTGCATATGTGAAGGTGAATTTGCTACCTCATTCATAATTATCCTTAATTATGCCTACAATAAAGTCTTTGAGCTGATAGATAAGAATCAACCCTTCAGAGGATATCTAGATATTCTATATTTTCTTAGAAGTTTCCACTTCTTCTTGTATTTTAGATCTTATTGGAGGAGCTTGACTTGTTTCACTAGTCTTCTCAAATTGATTGATAAGATGAGTGATGGTGAGATCTTGCTCTTAGAAGCACTTAGCGAATCTCTCTACTAATTTTGCAAGGTGCGTAGGTTACTCTTCTAGATTTGTGCACCAGTCATCATAACCGACGCAATAGATGAAGTAATTGAATCTTCATTAAAAGAAACCTTGGATTTGAGATTCGTATTAGGAGATTAAGGAGTAAAGCTAATACTTGAACTTTGGTCATCTTGCTTGATGTTGTAGCCCCTCTCTAGTGAAGACAACCCCTTTTGCATTGTAGAAATAACATATTGCTTCAACTTCATAGTTGTTGGCAATGATATAATGTCAAAGTCTTTAGTCTTATTTTACGAAAGAGCTCGAGCCTTACCAACTTGCCTTGATTTGAAACTTGTGAAGCCTTGCCAATAGTAGCAGATTTCTTGTTCTTTGGGGGCATCAAGTTGATTTGTATTTAAACTAGTATTTAGAGTTATTTTGAAATTTGAAGAGAAGAGATGGGAGGAGGAGATGGTCCATTAGATATGCCAGAAATTTGTAACTCGATGAAACTTTAAGTCTGCAAATTAAGATAAGAAAAATATCAACAAGTATAGAGTATTTAATACATATCAAGAGTGGTTATAAATCTCCGAAGAAAATTCTAAGTTGTATGATGAATCCTCTGATTCTTTTCTTCTTGAAAAGATTAATTCGAGGCTAAAGCGCTTGATCTCGAATTGATCAGGATTTGATGATGAACACTTGATTGCCAAGCTTTTGAGACTTGTTTAATGAGGAATAAGATGGATGCTGTATAATTTTGATGAAGATTCAGAACTTTGAATGCTTAAGAGACTTGAATGTTATTATGCTTGAGCTTAAATGTTGAAGCTTGAATGCTGTTGAAGTTTTGGGATGCCTTGAACCTTTGAGGGAAAGCTGTAACACCCCGCTACCTAGGCCCGCCAGGGCCGGGGATGTCGCCCCGTCCAAAGGACAAGGGATTTTTATAACTAGGTCACAAATAAAATTACGGAATAAAAATAATACTTTTACTTAAAAATTTATTAAAACCCAAAATACTCCAAGAATAAATCCATGAATTCCCAAAACAAAATCATAAATAAAATTATCCACTCTTGTCTCCCCAAAGCAATACATAGAATTAAATGACAACAATCTCTTCCAAGGCAGATACTACTAGCTACTCATCCCTACAGCAGGATCGACCTGAAATCATGGTAAAAAGGTGATGAGATAGAAATCTCAGTAAGTCCGTGTGTGCTTTGGGTGTTTAGTGAAAGCAGTTCATGGATGCAAAGTGCGAAATCTTTATAAGAGAAATATTGGCAAGCAATAAACATTAGTCAAAAGCAAGAGTGGCGTTTTAGCTATTCCAGCCATACATGATCAACAAAATCAACCACTCATAAGAAAGGATTATGGGTTACCACACGTTGAGCCCCATAACCGGATGGTCAGTATGCAACACTTTGTGCATACCGCCGGTCAGAATGCCACACTTTGTGCAGACCGACAAAAGTAGGTGATCGGCCTACTGGGCAAGATACTCCTCATTCTCTATACCTAAACAACAACCGGGTGTCCATTCCGACAAAACACAGTCACTTGACTGAAAAGAACAATGCTAGCTCGGACCGGCACGACCCACTGGACTGACGTCCTATCCGGGAAGGACTCTCCCCTCAGAAGTGGCCACCTACTAAGAGACTTACCCTAATCCCTCAAGGACTAGTCCTAGTAGTCCACCCTTATTAAGTACTCAACGACGTTTCCCACTTGGGATAAAATGAACAAAACATTGCTCCACATGAAAATGGCATTTTGAGGGTTTCCAAAGTCCTTGTAAAAATCAGCTTTAGAAAGAGTTTGAGTTTGGCAAATCTGCTCCTTGATTTTTAAATAATTCAAATGTTTGAAATAAGAGAGAGTTCAACCCTCAATTGCCTTTACATAAATGAGTGTCCATACACTCTACATTTGGCTTGCCATAAGAAAAACATTTCATATCAATCAGGTTTTATGCAGGAGCTTACCTGACTCTTGCTCACAAATAAAAGGTCTCCAACAGCTGACCTAACCCCACATGGGCAAATACAAAACACAATCAATTTCAAACCACAATCCACTTCCTCAATTATAAAACAACTCAACTTACTACTATCATGATCCTAGTGTCCCAAGCTTCAAGGCCACTCAATAAATAAATAGGTTTATAGGCTAAGAATAATTTGATATTTAAAATAATTAATGTTTTGGGAAATAGGTACTAATAAGTCAAAGGTTTAAAACTTACTAAGAAAAATTTAGAGTTTATTTGTTAATGATTTATTAATAATATAGTTGTTAGAAAATAATTGATAACTAAAGTTAGTTGAAAATGAATTTTAATGAATCTTGCTTGAAAAATAATAAATAAGTTTTAATAGGTTTTGATTAAAAAATGATAATTAAATTTATAGAAATAAGTATTTTACTAACCATGATTATTTCCATAAAAGGCTTTAGTTGATCTCATTATTTTATAAAATATCTATATATTTTATTTTTTTATTAAAACTATTATTTATTTGACTAAATTTTCCTTTATATAAATACAATATTCCAAATCCACCATTCCTAGGGTTTTTCGAAATCACTATCAAAATTATATTACTAAATATTTTATTCATGAAATAAAAATTTGCTTAGGGACAACTAGATCATGATCATAATTCCAAAGTTACTCACAATCATGAACATATACAACCATTCAACTCATCAATTCATCCAAATCATGCATACAAGTATAGATCTCAATTTATCAAGACATGATCTAACCTCTACTAGCATAGATATGGCCATGGCTTCAATAATCCAACATGAATATAAGTCCTAATCACCAATGGTGACATAATCTCTAGCATACTTCATCACAAATACTATCTATGACATGGAAACATGCACCAAACCCCAAATCATCATTCAATCAAACAATATAATCCTTCCATGCATAAATCCCATCTCCTTCACAATCATACATATATTCATGCTTCAATCTCTACAATGCATACTCAAATCCTATCACAATCCACATACTATTAACATCATCCTAAAGACATGATTCTAGAGTTTAAAAGAAGGATTGAAGGAACTTACTTGATCGATGAATGCATTGAAGGAGTTTAGAATAGATCTCAACTCCTTGATGCCTAACTTTGTCCAAGGGAGATGGCGAAAACATGGTCATGGGGTAAAGGAGCCATCCGGCCAAGAGAGCGAGGTTTCAGCCATGAGAGAGAGAGAGAGAGAGAGAGAGAGAGAGAGAGAGAGAGAGAGAGAGAAAGAGAGAAAGAAACCATTAGCATGCTTATACACATAGGTTTTCATTAGAGATCAAGATTGGAGGGGATGAAATTGTTAGAATAAATTTACTTTTAAGGTGTTCTTGTCCTTCACAGAAATTTCTGATTTTGATCCGAAGTAGCAAGATGATTTGTGGAGTTTGATGTTAAGAATGGGGTTGATGGACTCACGGTAGTGAGTAGGTCAAATCTGGAAGTTTTAGAGAGGATTTGAGATGGTTTGGAGGGATATTATGTGAAGGAAAGAGGTAGGTGTTCTTGGTGTAGTGTGTGTGTTCTTGGAGGTTGAGAAAATTTGAGAGATTGGATCTGTGTAGCTGCCGAAATTCTGTGAGAGCTAGGGCTGGCCGAATTTCTGTAGGGTTTAGGAAGTTGTTTCTCTGATTTGGAAGGGAAAAGAAAATGTTAGTTGTTACAATCCTTGAAGAATATTTTTAGGAAGTGAATTTGGAAACTAAATATTCCAAGAATATCTTGATTGTTGGAGAGCTTTGGAAGTCTGCCATGGCCGACTATTTGAGCAGAATTTTGGTGGGATTAATGCTAGTTTATGGAAGCTTATGGTGGCCGAAAGTAGGGTGCTCAATGGTGAAGAAGAAGTCTGGTTATTTGGGGAATGTATTATGGAAAGTTGCTAAACAAATGTGGCTGGAATTTTGGAAATCAATCAAGCATAATTGCAGGGATTTGTTGGAGAGATTTTCGGACAGCCATTGCTGAATTTCGTGCAGAAGCTTAAGGAAAATAATGGAGCTTTGTTACTGGAGGTTTAAAGAAGGTTTATGCAAAACAAGGGTGGTGTTTCGGCTGGAAGAAGATTAGGAAACAAAGTTGGAAAATTTTCCTGCACAGAATTTCGCTGGGCAGAAATTTTTTGGATAGATTTTCGGCTGCCATTTCCAGCCAACTTGCAGAGAGTTTGGAGGGAAATTTTGGGGCTATTCAAGGCTGGTTTCCAGCCTTCTTCATGGAGGAAAAACATGGCTAAGGTGCCGTACAAAATCTGGAAGAAAACAGCTTGGTTTTGGACTCTCAAAGTGGCGATTTGTACAGAAATTTTTCCTGTTGTTGCTCCAGCTTTGAGCAGTCCGAAAATAACCAAGAAATTCAGATTGCAAACTGATCCTAAAGACCATTTTTCTGGCAACATTTGGGAGGGAATGTTAGCTAAGAAACTCGACATTTTGAAGGCACAACAAGCTGAAAAATTTTAGCTCGTTTCAAGGAGAAAGATGAACTAGCTAGAGTGAATTTTTAGCAAGGTCACTAGAGGGATTTTCCCTCTTGGAATTTCCCACAACTCTTTCACATTTTTCAGACTATAAGAAGTCTTTTACTAAGACATTTTGAGCCTACACGATCACAACACTTTACTGAAATTTCTGGAAAGAAAATGGCTAGAATCACTTGATCAAACTAATGAGTTGAGAATTAAGGAAAATCAAAGATCAAGGGAAAATGAATTCCCTTTAGGAAATTCGAGTAGGGTAAGGGAGTAGAATGAAGTTACTTCTAACATGTCTCTCTTAGGACATCATCCCTACCTTACTCCAAGCTCATAAGGCCGAAATTATTCTTCCTCAAGCAAAAATAAAATTTAATCAAGCTAAAGTTTCTATAATGGAATTTAAACCCAAGACCTCAAGAATTGATTCCAAAGCTCTAACCACTAAACCACAACAACTCTTGTTGTTATTTTCACTAAAAAATTAATTCCTATTTAATCCTCAAGCTATCTTCCTATTTTCACCTCATGCAAAAATTACCATTTTGCCTTTCTCACTCAATACTCTCCAACAAGGCTTCAAGACAATAAAACTCAATCCAAAGCACATAAAAGTCATATAAAAATATATTAAATCATAAAATAAGGTATGATATGCATCTCAACCCCCTTACTCTAAGGTTGGTCTTGACTGGGGTTTCACAAAAGCCCTATTTATAGGTTGAACATTCCTTGACTTTAGCATAAATAGTAGATGTGGAACTTTAATAAACCTCTTAATAAATTTTAATGGACTTGGATTTGAGGTGACTTGGACTTAATTTAAGTTTAGCCCAATTTCATGCAACCTATACCATTTAGATTTAATGGATCCTTAACAAAAGTCCCAAATGGTCCAACCTAATTCCATTTAATTCATAACATATTATATTTCATTTGAAATAGATTCATGACAATGGCCCAATTTTAATAATCCAATTCTATAATATATTAGATTTAGTAGATTCTAAATAATGGCCCAACCGTAATATTCCAAGAATAATTGGACTTATGCATGGCTTTATTTTTATTAACCAAGACTAAAATATTTAATTTTTCTTTTAGTCTTGATCAAATAATATTTATATTTTTTTCCAAATTTCTTTATCTACAATAACATTTTGTTAATAAAGTTTATTCAAAAAGCACATAAATTTATTCCGAGAATTGTAAAATTCTGCTAATGTAATCTCTCTATTTGAAGTTATTTTTGAATTAACATATTTTTACTTTCAGTGACTAATTGGCACAATATCATATTTATAAGGACTAAATTATCATTAACCATTTCTTCCGTAGCGTAATTATCAAAAAGTCAGTTGTCTATGCAGTTTCTTTTTTTCTTTTTAACTTTTGGGATATATTTAAGGAAGGAAATGTAGATAGAAAAAATATAAATTTTAATCAATTAAGTAATTATCTTGTAATGTATCTTTTATAAATTACTAAATTGTTTGGTTCAAATTAAGGAATGATAATAGGCATCGAAATGATAAAAAGAAGAATTGATTTCAATTGATTTTATTAGCAAGGTTAATAATTATGAATATGTGGGCATGAATTTAAAATTTTACTATTTAATTGTAGTTAATTAGAGGGGGAATAATTACTATTTACTAAAAATTACTATTGAAGAGTTTAGTTTTTTTTTTTTTTTAATATTCACACTTGTTCTCATTCTTGACCAAAAAATAAAAAAAAATGCCAAATACCTAGAAAATATATATTTTTCTATTTCAAAAATATATTATAGCTTTATAATCACCTAACACCATTCTTCTCTAGCTAACAATTAAAAAAAAAAAACCCTTCAATTATATGCACTATAGTTGAAAAAAAGTTTGTTTTACATCCAAGGTTGATGCCAAAGGCCATCTTGGTTTTCTCCACCCATGCCAATGATGCTTTGATCTTCTTTTGACTCTTGAAAATAGCTTTTATATTTATTACTTCATCCGTTTCAAAATATATGTTCATGAATTTTTTTGCATACATATTAATGATATTGAAAATAATATATAATTTAAATAAACTTCTTATTCTACTCATATTAAATAAACAACAGCTATTGGTTGATGAAAATTCTCAAGAAACAATAAGAGAAAAGAGTTTAGGAAATTGTGTAGTTGACTTAGAATAAATAGGGAGTAAACTGAGAAGAAGCTAATCATTAGTTCTAGAAATATGTACATACACATCTATTTTGGAAAAAAAAAATTATTAATGTTTATTTTAAAATAGAGGGAGTACTATTTTTCTTGAGGACTTAGATAAACAAGAAATGCCACTTGTGAAAATCGATATCAGGCATTCAAGCATAATGTTTCCACTGGCAATCCCAGCCTCAATTTAAGATCCCAAACCCACTTTTAGGCATGGATGCTCTTACAAAGTTATGAAAGAATTCATTAAATGTTTCATCTGTTGGCCTTCTTCCTATGAACAGTTCTAGTAATACGATCTCATAGTTACATACATCTTTGGAAGATGATGCCTCACCAACAATACTATATTTTGAAGTAAGAAGTCAAGTAAATGTGACATAATCAACAAAAGAAGCTAACCAAGAAATGCATACCTTAGAGTGCCCATCACACAAACTGAGCTTGTTTCGTGGGCTCCCAAAGTAAGAACCCTAGAATGGCCAAAGTCACTAATTTGAGCAGACATGGTTGCTTAGTTTTATTTGCACTCCCAACTATGTTACAAAAAAACCCATTAGACCACTAGGTCAACTTAACTTATAATGGAGAAAAACTTCAGCTAATATATAGGTAGAAAATAGAGAGGGTAGCCATGAGATAGAAAGGAAAGAGAGAAAGAGAGTAGAGATTTCTACAAGTGGTGTTCTTAAGTAGTTGAAATTATATTAATGTTTGAAGGGGCAAATGGTGTTCGATTAAGCTCAAATTTGAAGTGGAGGTTGAAAACATCTTATTCTACAATATAGTTGGTAGAGATTAAGTTTTTTATAGTTTAAAATTGAGATATTTCTATCCAAATAGCAAACTATTTTGGTGATTTTTCTCCAAGTTTCTTCTTTTCTATTGTGAAATCTTGTTTTTTTTGGACTATAACTTCTTGTTGTTGTGGCTGAAACTCTTATTATACTCCTTTTTGTTTTTAGTGGAGATTTGGTCGTGGACCAAAGGGTCTATAGTTTTTCTTCTTCATATTAGAGAGGTTTTTGACGTAAAAATTTGGTGTCTTTTGTTTTTTTCCTCGTTCACTTCTATTTTCATTGTTGCAATTTATTTTGACCATTCATTCAAGTCTGGGGTTTTATAAAGTGAAGGTGAAAAAATAGGAACAACTAGCTTAGTGTTTGAATTTGCCTTTTATCCTAATGAAAGTAGTATCAGAACTATTTGTTGGTGATTTTTGAATTTACTTGATTGAAATATAGAGTCAAATCCATGTAAGATATTCAACTTGAGTGGGACTAATTATCATAAATAGAAGGGTAAAATAAGATACATGATTCTTGTGAGGGAGTTTTACTTATCTGTGTTGGTAATAAGCCTGAGTGTAAATCTGATACAGAATGGGCTTTTGGACAAAAACAAGTATGTGCTTATATTAGGCAATAGTATGAAGACGATATTCTAAATCACATTAATAAAGAGATTGAAGCTCCTAATGTCTACTTAAATTTAATATAAGTGGGAGACTTAATGATAATGGGTTTTGTAACAGTTTTAATGAAGAATAGTGGAAACTTACTAAAGGCTTTCTTATTATGGCTCGTGAAAAGAAATGTTCAAGCTTATATATGACGCAAGCTTCAATTTCCAAAAATAGTGTTAATATGGGAAACAACAAAATATCAACATCTTTGTATACAAGAGGTTGAGTCATATCAGTGAAAAAGAGCTAGATTGTTTATTCAAGAAAAATGTATTTCTAAGAATGAACAGTGCAAGACTTGAGAAGTGTCCTTACTGTCTAGATAGAAAATAGAATAGCATTTCTTTCAAGTCCAATCCTCCTTCTCGAAAGCCAGATTTGTTAGAGTTAGTTTATTTTGATATTTGTGATCTTTCAAAGGTATAATAACTTGGTGGAGCATATTACTTTATGACATTTATTGATTAGCATTCTAGAAAATTATGGGTCTATGCCTTGAAGACAAAAAATTAGGTTCTGGATAAGTTCACGTAGTTTCATGCCTTAGTTGAAAGGTAGACTAGGAAGAAACCGAAAATCATTTGAACAGATAATAGTAGTGAGTATTGTGGACCATTTGATAAGGATTATAAGACTCCTCCCAAGACTCTTCAGTTAAATGGTTTGGCCGAAAGGATGATTAGGACATTAATTGAGAGAGTTAGATATTTACTTTTAGATAGTAAGTTACCAAAATCTTTTTGGGGTGAAGCTTTATATACTGTTGCCTCATATTATTAATCTAACTCGTACAGTTGTATTGAAAGATGATGTTCTAAAAAATATTTAGTTTGGTAAGAATGCTTCTTATGATCATTTGAGAATGTTTTGCTATAAAGCTTTTGTCTATATTCCAAATATATGAGGTCAAAGTTGGATATTAAATCACGACAATATATCTTTTTGGGTTATGTTAGGATGAATTTGGCTATAGGTTGTATGATTCGGTTGAGAAAAAAACTAATAAGAAGCAGAGATGTGGTGTTCTTCAAAGATCAGACTATTAAAAATATTAAGAAAACAAAGAGGATTGAGCACTAGGCTCAATATGATCTTGTTGATTCTAGCCAAGTTCACACTCCACATTTACATGGCACAACTGAAAATGGTACACAATTTGACGTTAAGTAAGATAATGTACATGAAGATCAAGAAGTTGAAAATAATTTGGATGTAGAGCGGATGATGGTGATATTGTTGTTGATTAATAGCCTGTACCTATGGATGAGCCAGCAGATATACCAAATGCTCTATTTAGAAGGTCTATTCAAGAAACAGCATTCCAACAAGTATTTTCTATATGAATATGTACTTTTGACATATATAGGAGAACCAAAATTGAAATGACTGGCAGAAGCCTCTCAAAATGATGCTTAAACACAATAAACAAAGGCTAAAATTCAGATTAGACAACAAGCTCAAAATAGTGAAATATTTGGTACTTAAATGTTCAACATATAGATGCACAAAAAACAGCCCTTAATACCCATAAATTTGCTCCACTTAAGAATGATATTTCAAGGCTCAAATAACATAAATTATAGCTCAAATTCATGGTTTAAAATATGAGAATAAGAAATAAAGAATTGGTCACCCAATTTTCTACCTTTTTCTATAAAAGAAGAATCCTAAAAAAACTATAAGAAGGACTCCAATTTTAGTAGAGATTGGTCAACTACTTTAACACCCAAACACCCCTAGCCTAACAAAGGATTAAGAACAAGTAGGATAGAAAAAATTAGGCACCTAACAAAGAGACCTAACAAGAACACTAGGTAAACTAAACTACCCAACACCCAAGTTAGAGAAATAAGATGGATTAACACAAGGACTTTAATAACTCTAAACAAAAGTGCGTCTAATTTCTTTGCTTGGTCATGAAATGTAGGAAGAACTAGGGAGGAACACCTCTCCAAAAGTTTTAAACCCTCACTTTAATTTTTAATTCCTTTGTTTCTAAAATTTAGAACTCTTTTTCTTGCTATTTTTGTAGGCTATAGAATTCAAATTTTGCCATGAAACTTGCTATGAAATTGAGCCTCTATGTCGGTTGATATTTGGGAAACCTTTGTGCAAAAGAATTTTGTGAATTCAAGCTAAAACAAGGTTGAATTTTCTAAGCTATATTAGGTGATGAATTTGTACACACTAAGTAATTGATATGTTGTCTTATGCTTTGAAAAATGATCTTATGTGACTTCAAATACTTCTAACCTTGAAATATTATAGTTTTCTTGTGCAATAACTTGTTTACAGTAGGATATATCTTTTGTATTCCTACTAGAAATTTTTTTTATTGTGTTCTAAATTATAGCTGTTAGTGTTATGCCCTAGAGGTAATCACTTATACATTGTATATGACATATTTTATTTTAATAAAAGACATAATTTATCTTACAGTTTCTTTTGTTTACTTTTATGTAATATAATTGTTAGATAAAGTCCCTAGTACAACACTGTGTTAAGGAAATCATGATAGATATTATGATATGAGATTCCTACTACACTGTATAGTGTTAGTACTTAAATAGTCCATAGTCGTAGCATTAATGAGACAGGACATCATTAATGCGTTAAGACTAGCATATGTTAGACTTCCTGATTTGATCATGCGGTGGTTCTCATATCCGTGAGTTTTGAGATAATCAAAGTTAACTTATGGATGCTTGTTAATGGAACAAGTACATTGGATGGCCTAGTTATAAGATAATCACATTGATAACTATTTAGTGCCAGTGATATAATTTTAATATAACAAACGTGCATATATCCTTAGATTTGAGATATCCAAGGTAATTTGTTTGCTGAGTATTGTGCTTTGATTCCAATCTCTGGAGCCAGATTGAATGCCGCCTATGGAATGTATATTGGGTACATTGTGAGGTAAACGAAAGTAGTTGAGATGGTCAATAAAGAATTCACTACTCTTAATAGTAGGGGCAAATATCTCACGACCACTTGTAGGAATTACTACTCGAGAAATCATTGGCCAAGGCGATTGTGTATTGGAAACAGTTCCAATTGATACACATTTAGAGTAGTGGGTTCCTGGTACAAGTACTATTATATTCGGGCCAGAATTAATATATTCTGGAGGAAGTTGGTACTAATTTTGTACTGCAAACAGAATGAAATATTTTATGGTGAAAGGGGTTAATTTCACTGTAATTTGTTATTGAAAGGTTCATGTCAAGCCACTTGACTTCCTGGACTCTTGGGTGGTCATGATGTATTGCTAGATACCGCTAATGATCTGGGAATATGGGTTTATTAATTGATGAATTAATAAACTAATCCTGATTAGAATTGATATGATTAATTCTAATTAATTATGGATTACTAATCTCAAAGACGTTTGAATTAATTCATATTCGCTACAATTGAGTGGGAAACCTAATAAGTGACACACAAAAGAGAATTATATACTCAAGATATTATTTGATAACATAGTGGGGTTAATTGCGAAAAAGAGAAGTAGTTGTGGCTAAATTGTAATTAGCTATAATTTATGGGCCAAATTATAATTGTGAAAATTTGATGTTTCCAATTACAATTAAAAAATTCAAACTATTTTAGAATTCTTAGCTTTTTAGTAATTTTTCATGACATATAAGGTATATGCACGAAACCCTAATGAAGGTGTGATATACGGAAAACAACAACTGAAAAAGCCTTCCCTTCTTTCTTCTTTCTCTCTCATTTTTGCTAAAAAACAAGAGGAACCCTAGCCGTCACTTAGTGTTTCTGCTAGCACAGAAAACTTCGTGCTTGGGTGTGATCCTCTGTGTGAATTTCTGTTAGAGATAATCACACACTGTGATTATAGTGATTGGATATTCAACTCTCGTGGTGTTTGATTAAGAGGATTGCTGGATCACGCCTCGACTTGAAGAAGGAAAAATTTTATTTTTCAAACGCTCAAAGAAAGGTAAAGCTGTTACATTTGTTCTCTTTATGTTTTATTTTCCACACATATGCAGATCCTGGGTTGGTATCTTATTCTTATTTTTCCGCTGCACCATATATGATATGCTTGAAATACCCAACAATAGCTTGCAAAACAACTGGTACATCTTTGGTTCATATTACTTGGTCTCTTTGTATATTTGAATCCCTTGTGTTATCATTGCCTTGAGTCAAGTATTAAGCATCAAATTGTTTCCCTTGGAGTTGTGATAACATCTCATTGCTTGAATTCCTTAATTTCATCAACTCTTTTAGATGCCTGCTAAGTATTTGATGTAATGTTCAAATGCCTCTATTATGAATTATACGAGGCCTTGGCTTATTTCCATCACTTCTTATAGGTTTCATTGTTATATTTTTTGTTATAGGTTGATTGAATATCTAGAATCTAAACTCCTTTGAGATACTTAGAATTGGGTTGAACTTTGTGCATTATTGAGTCATATCTCTTAATATCCTTTTTTTAAAATTCCTTGTAGAACTTTGTGATAGGAGCTAAAATCACAATTTTTTTCCCAATTATTTGACGTTATTTTAAGATACATTTGTTGTAATAACTAGGCATATTCCTTTTTATTTGACATTTTACTTGTAAAAGGTGTTTTTAGCAAATATGTACAGATTTAAGTTAAAATCGAATAGAAAATGCACACAACTAGAATGTACTTAGCACCAGGCCCAGCCAATGGACCAGGTGCCGGGTCCATTCTGCTCCAGCAGAAGAAATTGAGCTAACGATAGGGGAATTCCAGAACAGACCTGGCACCAAGTCTGGCAAGTGCACTTGGCGCCGAGTCCAATATGTCTGTTAAGGAGAAGTGGCTAAAAACAGAGTAAAAATAGGAAAAGAATAGAGTGCCCATGGTGCCAGGTGGGTTGAAGGTATCTAATGCCAGGTATGCTCTGGAGGCGAAAATTCTGTATGCGGAATTAGGGCTTATCTAATGATTTTGATATTTTTCTACTCCTACTTGGCCAAAACTTCTTCAACCACGAAATTGGCATCTAAGAGGCCTATAAAAGCACAAGAGAATACAAGGATTTGAGATATACAAGATAGAAAGGTGAATTAAAGGGTAGAAATTCTGATTCTCTCATATAAGAAGGAGTTCACCTATATCAAGGAGGATTGTTCAAGGAAGTCTTCAAGGAAGAAGAAAGAGGCTTGTCTATGAGTACTTTCTTTGTCTTCTTTTTCTTTAGTAATGATGTATTCAATGTTTTTATTATAATTTAACATTATTTTGGGATTTATGATTTTGTGTTAATTTAGTTATTTAATCAATTCTTTGTCATCTTTGGTATTTGATTACTTGATTTCATTGATTATTGATGCGAGTTCTTCTAATTAACTTTAACACAACAATTTTAGGAGTTTCGTTGCATTGATTTTGGATTTGTTAAATCTTGATGGATTTGAATGATGAAGTTAGGATTTTAGAACTAAGTGATCAAAGGTTAAGTTAATTTTGCTTTGACATAGGGTTATTAGCTAATTTCATATTTTCAAAGAATTGAGATTCATGCATGTTTTGGTTAGGATGACTTGATTGACAAATTTACTAATTGAATCAAGATATGAATGATGAGTTTAATGCATGTTTTGGCTATGTTAGTTTGATTGACAAATCTGTTAATATGAATCAAAATATAGGATTCCATTGATTGACAAACAAAGCGGAATCTACCTAAGTAAATTCATGACTTGACAAATGATTGAATTTTACTGTACGTTCCTTCATGATGCCAAGATGATAATTAATTGAGAGAATTGCTAATTGGTTCATTGTCATATTTTCTAGGATAATTGTCTAAATTGCATAAACTTATATCCTTGAGTTGTATATATATATATATATATATATATATATATATATATATATAAATAATTATTTTCTCATTTTATTTTGGTTGGTTAAACAATGAATGAAAAGTGATTAGTGTGTATTTGTTCCTTTGAGGATCGATACTCGTTAATTCTCTATACTATACTTGCGATGAGTATACTTGCTCACATATATATTTTGGGATTAATGTTTTAATTAAAACTTAAGTAAGGGATGAATTTAAAATTAATAATTTTATATACCCAAAATTTAAACACCAAATTTTTGGCGCCATTGCCAGGGAATAATATCATGAAAGCTTGAATTTTGTTGATTTAACCATGTTTATATATGTATATGTCCATATGTAAATATGTAAATATGTTTATATATTCTTTGTGTAAATCGGTGTTATATCTTGTTGTTTGTAATATTGTATGGCTTAATTGACTTGCTTATTTCATGTTATACTTGTAAATACCACTAACTTTTTTGTTTAGGTAGTTTGTGAATATATCTACTGTGTGTGTTTTTCTTTTCTTTATTTTTTCTATTATTTGCTTTTACCTTTTTGTTTTTTTCTTTAATTTTCTATTATTTTTGTTTGTTTTATTTTTATTTTCGATTTGATTTTTGTGCGAGGTTGACATTATCATGGACAACTATTTTTGGGCACAAAATCAAAGGAGCTATAATGATGAGAATTTGACAAATTTGCAAGCTCAGATTGACGCTTTTTGTGAGACGTCACTTGAAGTCTCAATGCATTCTTTTGTCGCCAATATAAATTCCTCCATTAAGTGTCATGAAGAAGCATCCTAATGTATGGGCCATCAAAGAACATAATTAGCCAAGTTGGTTGAGGATGCCATAAAGGCCCATACGCTTGAACAAGAGAATCCCTAAGGAAAAGAGAGAGGATATGAGGAACAATTATCTAATGTGAAAAGGGAGGTATTCAATTCTCCTCTATGTACTAATAATTCTAATATCTCTTTACCACATGATTTTTTAGGTTCTTTTCAATTCTTGGAGAACAAAGGTCTAAATGATGATGTGTTGAATTTATATGCCTCAAGGAGTTGGATCTTTCAACGCTGCGTCGTAAAAAGTCCTTGGAGGATAGTAGTAATTTCTACAATTCAACCCATTCAAAGGAAGGTAACTTAGTTTTTGTAGATGTGTTGAAAAGTACTAATTTCTTGATCTAATCTTTAAGAACTCAATTGCTAAGTTTTAAGGGGAATTTCAATTGTGACAAATCTTTTAAAGGGTTAAAAGGTGATTTCAAGTTTGATACATTCTTTAGAAATCATGTGTACTTATATGTTGACAAAAATATTTGTATGTTTAAAGGAATATTAGAGAAAGAGGTTTATGTGTTTTGCTTTAGTGAGAAAAATTATTTTCATAAACTTTCAATTTTTCAAAAACATCTCTTTTTTCTACATTCATCATGCCTATCTTCTATTTTGAACTTTAATTTCTTTTTAAAAGGTTTGATGAGGAAGCATGATAAGTACAAAGAGTTTTTTTTTTTTTTTTTTTGTTAAGTAGTTTGTTTTTACTCTCCCAAATAAGGAAAATATTTTCCATCTTAAGTGTGGAGGGAGTGAGTTGTGTCTTTATTTGCTTTCTTAGGATTTTTTTTTTTAGTATTTTTCTTTAGTTTGTTTTCTTTTATTTAGGTATGTTTTTATTTTGTTATTATTTTTCTTGTGCTTTTATTTGTGTTTTGTTTTATAGGAATAAAGTTCTATTGGACAAGCCTTTCTCTCTATTTCAAGTTTGGATATCTATTGAAACATTATTGCACTTGGAAAGTATTGCTTAAACTTTCTACCCTATTATTATTTTTGGTCCATTTGGAGATGCGTTCTTGTGTTTATATTTTGCCAATGAGGATATTGTCCAATTTAAGTATGGGGGAGTGGTTTGGTGATATATTTTATCTAAGTTTTTATCAATAATCTTGGTGTTTTCTTGGTATTAAGCTACTATGGAAAATTTTGAAATTGAGAAACAATTTTGTTTTGAGCATAAAGTTTGAAAAATTAGATCTACTCCATCATGGCAGTATCTTCTTTACTTTCTTCTCATTTTTTATTCATTTTGGTCTTCTTGGTTGTACTTTTATTGTTCTATCTTTGGCCATTGAGGACAATGTCTACTTTAAGGGGGGGGAGAATGAGGTTGAAGAAATATTTCCATATCATTTTTGTGAAAATTTTTCAAAAACTTTAGTGGTTTTCATTGTTAAACAAGGTTATAATTCTTTTTTTTTTTAGTTGGATATGAGTTTTGTAGTTCATGTGGTGAATTTTGATGAAATTGGTTTTATTGGATAAGATAGTTGTCAAGAATTGAGAATTTTGATTAATCTTATTTATGCATTGGTGTTTGAATGTTATTTGACTGATCTTGTTGAAATATAGAAGATATGATGAATATGAGAAGAGTTTATTGGCTAACTATTGTATTATGAGTTTAAATTTTGCTAGCTTTGAGTTATGATGAAAAAAAATGTGAGTTGAAAAAATATCTTTGAGAGAAAAGATTGTGGATAATGTTGAAAATTTTTTTATTTGACTTGAAAAAAAATAATGAGTGAAAACAACACTATTATTGGTGTGAATTGAGAAAAAAATGCTCTTATTGATGATCGTTGAAGACCTTTAGTTGAAAAGGGGGTCAATATGGGGAGAAGTAATAAGTGAATTCGGTTCATTCTCTTGAGGCTATCCCAAAAACAAAAAGGCAAAAAAAAAGTAAAAAGAAAGAAAGAATTGGTGAGAAAAAATGATGAGTGATAACTGTAAAGGGGGCCAATATAGTGTGTGAAGAGAAATCCATGCACTTGAGGCTATCAATTCTCTAAGTCATTGAAAAATTTTGAGAGAAAAAAAATTAGAGTGCTTTCCTCACATCATAACTTAAGTTGTGCAATTTTTGGATTTATAATGCTTGATTTGGTAGATGACTTGACTTATGTGATTTATATTATCTATATTTTTACTTAAAGAGTGAAATAATTTTCATAGACTGAGGTACGCACTTGACTAATTTGACTTTAAGAGTTTTGTGATATCTTATCCAATGTTTCAAAATTTGTATTGTTTTAAAAAGGTATGAATGACAAGGGTTGTATCTAAAGTTTGAAAGGAAGACATGATCTTTGCTATGGTAAAGAAATTTTGGAATAAGAAAGAACTTGTATTTTCTTGATAATTTTTCTTGGACTAAAGTGTTTTGCTTGTGGACAAGTAATTGTCCAAGTGTGGGAGTATGTGATAAGGGTTAAAATCATCATTCTTTTCTTAGTTATTTGAGCGTGTATATTTGTTGTAATAACTAGGCATATTCCTTTCTATTTAACATTTTACTTGTAAAAGGTATTTTTGACAAATATGTGCAGATTTAAATTAAAATCGAGCAGAAAGTGCACATAACCGAATATACTTGGCGCCAGACCTAGCTAATGGACCAGGCACTGGGTCCATTCTGCTCCAGCAGAAGAAATTAAGCCAACCACAGGGAAATTCCAGAACAGACCTGGCACCAGGCCTGACAAGTGTACCTGGCTTCGGGTCCAGTCTGTTTGTTAAGGATAAGAGGCTAAACACAGAGCAAAAATAAGGGAAGAATAGAATGCACCTGGAGCTAGGTGGATCGAAGGTACCTGGTGCTAGGCATGCTCTGGAGGTAATAATTTTGTACACGAAATTAGGACTTTTCTAATAATTTTGATATTTTTCTACCCCTACTCGGTCAAGACTTCTTCAGTCATGAAATTGACATCCAAGAGGCCTATAAAAGTACAAGAGAACACACGACTTTGAGATATAAAAGATAGAAAGGTGAATTAAAGGGTAGAAATTTTGATTCTCTCATTGAAAGAGGAGTTCACCCACATCAAGAAGGATTGTTCGAAGGAGTCTTCAAGAAAGAAAAAAGAGAATTGTCTATGAGTGCTTTCTTTTCTCTTTGTCATTTTTTTTCCATTTAGCAATGATGTATTCAATACTTTTATTGTAATTTAACATTATTTTGGGATTCATGATTTTGCGTTAATTTAATTATTTGATCAATTCTTTGTCATATTTGGTATTTAATTACTTGATTTTATTGGTTATTGATGCGAGTTGTTATAATTGACTTCAACATAACGATGTTAGGAGTTTCGTTGCATTGATTTCGTATTTGTTAAATCTCGATGGATTTGAATGATGAAGTTAGGATTTTAGAACTAAGTGATCAAAGGTTAAGTTAATTTCTCCTTGACATAGGGTTATTAACTAATTTCATGTTTTTAAAAAATTGAGATTCATGCATGTTTTGGTTAGGATGACTTGATTGACAAATCTGCTAATTGAATCAAGATATGAATGATGAGTTAATGCATGTTTTGGTTATGTTAGCTTGATTGATAAATCTGTTTATATGAATTAATATATAAGATTTCATGGATTGACAAACAAAGTGGAATTTACCTAAGGCTAAGTTTGGTTCGCGAAGGGAAGGGGAAATGGGAGGAGGAGTGGAACATTTTACTTCCATCAAGGGAAGTAAATGTAATTACTTTCATCCTGTTTGGTTGGAGTGGAAGGGAAGTAAATATGATTTACGTCTCATTGTTTGGTTGTATAGTATAAAGGGATGAAAAAATTATTGAATTACTATTATACCTATAAGGCTAATTCATAAAAAATATGCAAAGTAGGCCTTTTTCTTTTTTTTTAAATGTTATATATATATTATGCATCATCATCATTGAGAATGAATAATACCATGTCAAACTTTCATAAATTATCAACAAGAATATTCTTCTACTATTATTAATTTTTTTGAGAATAAAATAAATTTCATAAATTAGAAATTCAATTATCTAAAATAATCACTTTTAATTAAAAGTCTAATTATTATAAATTATTTCGTTAATATATTTAAATAAAAAAATACGAGTATGATTTGAAGGCAATTACTATAACATACTCTCAGGAGGAGAGAAAAAAAAACCCAATAATTTCATGAGCCTAAAATCAAGCTATTGCATTGATGGTAGAATTGTAATAATAGAAATGCCCTAAGACAAGAGGGTCTTTTAACCCTTATTTACTTCCCAAACTCTCCAAAATAGAGAGGAAGAAAAAGCTGATGTGGAAGGGGTCCAATTTCCTTCCACATATACTTCCCCTCTCAATCACTCCAACCAAACGATATAAATCACACATTTATTTCCTATTTTACTTCCCCTCCCATTTTCCTTCTCACTTTCACTCGAACTAAACTTATCCTAAGTAAATTCATGACTTGACAAACGATTGAATTTTACTGTGCATTCCTTCATGATGCCAAGATGATAATTAATTGAGAGAATTACTAATTAGTTTATTGTCATGTTTTCTAGGATAATTGTCTAAATTGCATAAACTTACATCCTTGAGTTGTATATATTTCTTTTTTTAATTATTTTCTTACTTTATTTTGGTCGATTAAATAGTGAATGAAAAGTGATTAGTGTGTACTTATTCCTTTGAGGATCGATACTCGTCAATTCCCTATACTATGCTTACGAAGAGTATACTTGCTCACATGTGTATTTTGGGATTAATGTTTTAATTAAAACTTGATTAAATGATGGATTTAAAATTGATGATTTTATATACCCAAAATTTACGCATCACTTTGCCTAGTGATTATTACTATATGTCATTTTTTGAATCTTTGAATTTGGTGGGTTCTCTTTTCTTGAATCTCCTGTTTGATTGTGACTTATCTATTGTCATCCATCAAGGTGTTTGTTAATTTCTTCCTGGGACCCTTCATTTATTAATTCTTTAGAATTTAGTTGACTAACTAGTAGAATTAAATCATTTGATTTGGAGAGAGTTTGGGAAGAGCTTGATTGAGGAAATTGATAGTTTGGGAAAGGTATAAGGGTGAGCTTATCTTGACAAAAGCAAAAAAAGAGTATATACACGAGAGAAGAGTGCCAATCAAATTTGGTGCAAACATGAAAGGGAATGAAATGAGGACCATTTCTTTGTTCCTAACTTTTTCTTCTAGGTTATTCTTTCTTTAAAATCACTCCATAGCTTATAGAGACTCTGATGGTCTATGAGCCTCCGCTAATTTTTTTCATTGAGAAATATTAGAACAAATATTAGCCACAAGAAAGGTCATCTCAGCTTATAAAGCCGGACAAAATCAATCCCCTTTGGAAGAACAAAGTAGAAGGGATAACTGCTATGAAATCTTTAAACTAAGAAGAGGATGGTATGGAGGATTTGTTGAAAATAAGTAGGGATGTGAGAATGGTTATGGAGTGCCAAATTTAAGAGGAAGAGGTAAATTCCAAACTTATCAAAAGAAAAGTTTGCAAAGAAGAAAGAAGTATGAATGCTATACTTGTTTGAGCTTGGAACACATTTCCTTTGAATGTCCTAGAATGATTAGACCAAAAGGAAAGAGTGATATGTAAAATTTTTTAAAGAGTGACTTGAGAAGAATACAAGACTATAATTGCATTAATTATTGGGGATATAAACATTATTTTTATGATTTTCCTAGATTATATAGCTAAAAGGGAAGGGATGCATTTCAAAATTATTCAAAGAAAGGGCTGCAAAAAAAGAGAGAATAATGAGCTTGTTGATCAAACACTTTATTTGAATGAAGAGAAGAAGACTTTGGAAACTCAAATTCTAGAAGTTGAATTGCATTCACAAGAGAAAAAAATGACAAGAAAGGCAAGAGGAATTTCTAGAAAAAGAAGAAGACATTAAACATGATGAAATTTAATAACAAAAGAGTGGGAAAATTGAGCCAAAAGAGTCACTAGAGTGTGCGAAAAAGAAAGAACTAAAAGAAGAAAGTAAAAATTCCGATTTACCAAATTAAGAACATGAAAAAGAGTTTAAGGAAGATTGGGAAAACTAAATGAAGACAGCTATTGATGAAGAACTAGAAAGCCAACTTGAAAATGATAACGAAGAAAATGAGCTTATTGTTAAAGAGTTTATTGTGGATCATGCTTGTTCATTGAATGGGATGGCTAAGAATTCCATAGACTTTTGGAAGATAATTTGCATAGACTAGAAAAGTTAAAGAATTTACAAGAAGAAACTCAAAAGAAAGGGAAAAAGATTACAAACAAGAAAGAAGAAGCAGTTCAATTCCATGGGGCTAATTTTTCATTTGTATTTCATAACTATGAGGATATTTTTTTATCTTATATTGCAGGTGATGATTTAAGGGTGAATCATTTTCATGGAGAGAAAAATGATAGGAATCCTCCTAGGTAAAAAAGACAAATATAAGATAAAAGATTGAATACTCAAATACCTCTCATAGTGACTTAGTTCAAATCCAAAATTAAAAGGTTCCTTGAGAGACTTCAAACTTATATGAAAGATTCATTAGAGATTAAAACCTTTGGGAGGATGATTTGAGGGTCAATAAGAGTTTGAAATGAATATTAATCGTGTGAAGAATCAAAGGAATGCAAAAGGAAGCCTTAGAGAAGCCCAAAATATTAATTTGGATTTAAAAATATAGGTTGTTGCACAGCTATGCCACAAGTGTACTAGAGATGAGAAGATAATGAGAGAATGCCTTGAGTAGCCATGCAAGGTGATATGCATGGCCATGCTGCTCCCCCTACAACACTGCCATGTTTTGCTTTGTTTATTTAAGTCTTGTTTTAATATTTATTCAATTTCATAACTTGTATTTACTTTTTAAGTCTTTTATTATGTAATTTGGCCTTTTAAAACCCTAAAAACTACTTGGCAAATATCCTAGGGTTGTCTATATATAAATACTCTCTTATGGAGAAACGAACACCAACTTATACATTTGATGAATTGAGAGATCTTTTGAGTTCAAGTTTGAAGGTGATCCTCTTCGATTCTTTCACAGAAAATCAAGACCAATCAAAAGGATTAGTCCTACATATTATTTAATCTATAAATTACAAGGGATAATCCATTTTTTTTTCTCTAATTAAGGTCCTAGTTTCTTAACCATTCTAAGGTTCTTGTTAGGATTTTCAGTGCCTCCAAATTCCAATCCTTAATGTTTTAATCTTATTATTGGGATTATGGTGTTAAGATGCCTTTGAGGGAGGCTAGATTTACTAAATTCTTGATGTTATTTGTCTTCTACTTCTAGGATTATTGGTTTGTAGATTTGGTAAAAAATTGAGTGACCAAATCTTGGGTTCTTATTCTCAGATTTTAAGCCACAAATTTGTGCCTTAACTTATGCTGGTTGAGCCTTGAAATATTACTTTTGAGTAGGTTAACTCATGGGTCCAAAATTTCCCTTTTTTTGAGCTATTTTAAGTTCCTAATTAGTTTTAATTTATTGTGTTTACCATTATTTGAACGGCTTCCACGGATTCATATCAAGAGTGTTATGAGGAAGCAATAGAAGGTGAACGAGCGTTTAGTGCCTCAAGACAATGGAAGAATAGATTAAACCTCTATATGACAATCATACTTTTCAATTGGTGAAGCTACCTAAGAGTAAAAGAGTTTTGAAAAATCATTAGGGTTATAAATTGAAGTAAGAGGAAAATTTATCTCATCTACTGAAGGATCTCAGGAACAATAAAATACAGAGGAAATATGCTTTTAATAATTTTGCCCATTCATAACTTAGATAAGAACTTACATTTATGCAAAAAGCGAATTACCAGTAGTGGAGTCGGGTTTGACGGAACCTGAACACTTGAACTTGGTGCCTGTAGATTTGTGACAAAATCTTGTTTTGCAAAAATACCAGCCAAATATTTACTTCTTTGTGTTAAACATGGACTAAGATTGCTAGTACTTGATCTTTCAGAGTATTCTCGAACCTTTTTGTAGGCTTAACTATTGGTGAGAATAGAACCAAGGATGAAAACAGGAAGAAACTAGGGAAAAGCTATTGAGAGAAAAGACGAACAGTGGTACTGGAAGCTATTTCTATTTTCTTGTTCTAATGTGAAGTAAAAAACATAGCATGTATAAAACACACTCGTAAAACAATAGATTGGGAAACCACTGCCTCTTTTTCCTATTTAAAAATGTCCCTAGTCTCAAGGTTTCTAAAACCCTAATAGTCATCTCTTTTAATCCCTAGGGCCCACGGGTCCAGTTCAACCAAACCAGTTCAACCAATAAAATAAGTTCAAGACTTATATTTAACTCTTTTATTAATCAATTGATCCTCTTATGCCTAATATAAAATCGTCCAAGATAATTAATTGATAATCCAATTTAATTAAATTAGCCTAAAATATTATTCTAACACAAATAAATAATTATTGGACTCTTAGAATAATTCTTTTAATATTAATTTCATTCAATAAGCTCACATAGTAAATAAAGTACTAAGGTTATTTGAGCTACTCTGAGGACTAAAAGACATATTATTCTTGACTATTAAAATAACTAAAATACTATTGTTAATAAATAGTTGTATATTATCATTTTAAATATTCTATTTATAACTATATAAAAATATTGACTCAAAGAACAACATTGCAAATGTGGTATCTTTGACCTACATGTGTAGTGATAAAAATACTCCACTATGTAATACCCATCATTGAGACAGAAAAAATGTACAAATACATTTCTCAATGACGTCTATCATCCTTAGACATCTAATCCGATAATCTATGACTTCCAGTATGTATCTGCTTAACTCTGTAAGCTATCTAAAAGCATAGAATACTAAGTCACATTCCTAGAGTTTTGAATTATTTAGATTATCCTGGATAATCACAAGGGGATGATTTAACTTCACTAAGTGAAGTATAGAAACTCTATTATACAAGTCTGTTTTAATTAATTAGAGTTATACACCAAAGTACAAAGTTATTAATCTCACATTAAGACCTCACCTATTGTACATCAAGGTGTATAAATCTAACTTCACTAGACTGCTAACTTATACTCAAGTCTTAGGGTACTCATCTACACTGTAGCAGTAATAGAGTGGTTTATTTAAATATTGTACTTTATAAGAAATCACTACTACAAGTCTAATTCTATGTATTCTAGGTATACTTATGCTAATGACATGAGAGAACTACTCACTAGTTAAAGATAAACCACTCCTCATTTAGAAGCCAAAGCATAATGATCTTACATTGATAAATGCTTAGTTCTATCAAACGATCAAGAACAATGTTTTTATTGTACATCAAATGTCCATGACCTATATCTTACTATAAAGAATGACTCAATACATAGGTCATTAATTTGTCATATGATATTTGGTTATTTCATGCATATTTTATATATTATTTGAGCTTAAATTCTTTAATTTTTATTATAAATTGCTACTTATCTCTCCCAATTTTCTCCTCGTTTGATGTAGATTAAAAGAATTGAAGTTAGAATAAAATTTAATGAGAAAACATTAAAAAAGAGCTATACGGGGGATGTATGGCACTGTTAGAAATGATATACATGCCGCCATGCATTAGCTAAAATTCAGAGATTACTCTTTTGGGCATTCATAGTGCCTTGCGGGTTAGCATACACGTTACCATACATTATCAGAATTCAGAAGATGTTGAATATCAGAAGCTCTACGATGCCGTGCCCTATGACCTTCACACTGCTATGCAGCAATCCAGCACCTGACAAAAATAAGCACTATGATGTCATTTTAAGCTGGATTTAGAGGATTAAGGCATGCATGACGCCATTCCTTTCTACATCCACGGTGCTGTGCAACTTCACAGATTGTGCTCTATTCAGCGTATTTAGGGTTTTTCATTAGAAAAACTATAAATAGCCCATCCTTAGAAGAACTAATGGGGAGCCACCTACGAATTTCATCAAAGAACCTCTTGGAAGCACAAGGAAGAAAAGAGAAGAGAAGATCAATGTGGGATTTGAAAAGAGAAGGAGTTCTACAAAGAGAATTGCAAAGTAGAGGAAGAACTTTGTTCATGAGTTTTCTTCTTTTTCCTTTTGTGGTTTGATTTTGTGGATGTTGATTTGACTAAAATTGAATTGTAATTTAAATAGTTGTATCCTATTTTACTCTTTTATTGGATAATTGTTTGATTAATTGATTTCTATTTTGAGTAGTCTATTACTTGGGTTTTATTAATTGGATATATTGAACTTGAGAAATGATGTAAGAGATGGATTCCCTTTGATGTTAATCCAATAGATTTGTTTGTCCTTTGATGAACTTGAGAAAAGATTTGGGGATTGAGAACTTTGTAGTAGATGAAGTTTTGGGATCACATGGAGATAGGGGTTCTAGGGCTTTTTGACTTATTGAGATTTCCTTGATTATTATGCATTGTTGGGTTAACTTGTGAGATAGAGATATCCATAGGTTGGATCCTAGGGTAGTGAATTCACTACTTGAGAAAGAGTGGGTTTTACTCTATTTTGGAATTCTTGCCAGTGTTTGAATTTGAATTCAATTGACCAAATGATATTCTTATTTGAGTAATTATTAGGGAATTCTTTTTCAATTACATGGCTAATCTCCTTTTCATATTCAAATTGTGCATTGTGATCTTTTTTACTCTACCATGTAAATTGAGTTGATGTCTTTGTGTGGTACTCTTGTGTAGTTATTAATTAATTAGCTTAATTCTTGTTTTGATTGATTGAATAATTGAATTCAAGTGGAAGTAGAGGTAATTGACCCAGTTTCTGAGGATCTTCGATACTTACCAACTAGATTCTATACTACATGATGGGTATGAAGGCCGAAAATGGCAAAATTAATCAAACTGAAAGCATACTTACAGAATGAAAAAATTTATCTTTGTGTTTGAATGATCCATTTGGCACTGAAGAAGATATCTGTACAAGGATACTTGAAGCTACTGGATCATGTCCTTGTAAACGTCGACTTCGTTTCATTCACGTGAAGCTTTTGAGCTTCCGAAATGGTGCCCTTTCCTCTGTCGGTGAAGCTCACAGAGTTGGGTTTTGCAAAGCCTTTATGTTTCTATGACTCAAATGGGTTTGCTCTGTGAAGTGAAAAAAATGAAAAGTGCCTACTCTCTTTGCTTGATTTCCTTTTCATTTTGTTCCTTCACTGAGAAAGAGAGACCAACAGCATGAAAACAGAAAGCTCTATACTTTCTGTTATCTCCCGTGTTGTTTTATTTTATTTTATTTATTTATTTAATTTAATAATTAATTATTTTTTATAAATTTTATTTTATCCTTGGTCTTATTCATTGGGTCAGATAAAATTATTTACTCTTGGGTTTGAACACTCATAAATAATAAGACTCAATTATTTATTTTTTAGGCTTTATTAAACAGCCCAATAAATAATTAATAAACCCAAAAGACCAATATAAAATTTCATACCTTTTATCTAGTTTATATCTAGAATAATTTTCTAATTATTCAATTTGAGCATTGGGCACTGAATAATTAATTAATCAATTAAACTAGATAAAATATACTCTCTCTCTCTCTCTCTCTCTCTCTCGCTTTTTATTTTATTCTAATCCAATAATAAATTAAATTACTTAAATAAAATAAAATAAAATCCATAATTATCAAGACCAATTCTTTAACCCAAATCTATCAGGACTTAAGGGCCATTCCGAGGACAAAAAAATACATTGCCTTAGCTACTAAAATGACCAAAAATACCCATACTATATAAATAGCTATATTTTACATTTTAAATATTTTCTAATATCATCATAAGGAAATATTGACCTCAAGGAAAATACTGCGTTAGCAAAGTCTTTGACTTACAGGTGTAATGACTAAAATATCTCTATACGCATCATCATGCATTTAGAGAGTTTAGAGATGAGGAGTGTACTAACACCTCTCTAATAGATATCTACCATCCTTAGACCTTTAGTCGAATGACCCGTGACACCTGGAGTGCTTCCACTTTCCAAGGGAGCTACCCTAAAGTAAACATCCAAGTTATGTTCTCTAGGGCCCTGGATAATTAAGTCATTTGAACAGTCATAGGGGGTAATATAGTGCAGAAGCTATCTTGTACAAGTTTGTCTTAACTAACTAGTCACATATACCCAACATACAAGTATATCGGCTCTATGAAAGAACCTCAACTACAGTATATCAAAGTATATGCTTCTAACTTCGTCAAACCACCAACTCATACTCAAGCAATAGAGTATTAGTCCATACTATAGTAATAATAGTTTAAGTTTCTTTTAAATAGTACTTTTAGAAACCACTATTACAAGTCCTGTTCTACATATTCAAAATACCCTCATGCTATAAAGTGAGTGGACTACTCACTAACTAAAGGTAAGTCATTCTCCATTTGAAATTCATAACACAATAACTTATACATGATGAGATTCCCATTCTCATCAATTGGTTAAGAACAAATATTTATGCGTTAAGTAATCCGCAATCCATACCTTACTGTGAAAGACCACCATTTACATGGATCACTTACTTAAACACAATAGTTCCTTTCCAAACAAAAATTGTGTATAAATAAAATGTAAATTCACAAACAAATTTTGAGAATAAATTCTTTTATTAATAAATTCGATAATTATATCAGATAAACTAGTCTAGAGGGCATATATTCCAACAAGAAGATGCTAAACATCAGAAGCTCCACGGTGCCGCGCCCTGTAACCTTCACACCTCTATGCAACAATCTAGCACATAGCAATAATAAGCGCCACAACATCATTTTAAACTGAATTTAGAGAATCAAGGCATACACGACGCTGTTCCTTTCTACATCTGTAGCACCATGCAATATCGCAGATTGTGCTATATTCAGTGCATTTAGGGTTTTTCATTGAAAAAACTATAAATAGCCCACGGTCAAAAGAACCAAGGGGGAGCCACCCACGAATTTCATCAAAGAACCCTTTGGAAGCACAAGGAAGAAGAGAGAAGGGAAGATTAATGTGTGAGAAGGAGCTTCACAAAAAGAATTGCAAAGTAGAGGAAGCAGTTTGTCCGTGAGTTTTCTTCTTTTGTCCTTTGTGATTTAATTTGTGGATGTTGATTTGACTAGAATTGAATTGTAATTAAAGGATTATACCATATTTTACTCTTGTATTGGATAACTGTTAAGTTAATTGATTTCTATTTTGAGTAGTCTATTACTTGGGTTTGATTGATTGGATTTAATTGATCTGAGCAATTCTCTTGTATTGAACTTGAGAAAAGATGTATGAGATGGGTTCCCTTTGATGTTAATCCAAAAAGTTTTTTTGTCCCTTGATGAACTTGAGAAAGGATTTGGGGGATTGAGAACTTTGTAATAGATGAAGTTTTGGGATCACCAAGAAATAGGGGTTCTAGGGCTTTTTTGGTTTATTTAGATTTTCTCGATTATTATATATCCTTGGGTTTAACTTGTGAGATAGAGATATCCATGGGTTGGATCCTAGGCTAGTGAATTCACTACTTGAGAGAGTGTGAGTTTTACTCTATTTTGAAGTCTTGCCAATGCTTGTTGAATTCAATTGACTAAATTATGTTCTTATTTAAGTAATTTTTGGGGAATTCTCTTTCAATTACATGGCTAATCTCCTTTTCATATTCAAATCGTACTTTGTGATCTTTTTACTCTACTTTATAAATTGGGTTGATATCTTTGTGTGGTACTCTTGTGTAGTTATTAATTAATTAGCTTAATCCTTGTTTTGATTGATTGAACAATAGAATTCAAATAGAAATAGGGGTAATTAACACAGTTCTCGAGAATCTTCGATACTTTTCAATTAGACTCTATATTATATGATGGGTATACTTACCCAATTGTGTGTGTGTATTTGAATGAATTGGTATTTTATTTTTAGAACTTGATTGAGTTGTACTTATTTCTTTACAGATCCATAGTGGATACACAGTGCATGAACACACACCCAACATCATACTTGGACTTTGATGTGCAAATATATATAAACAAACAACCACTAATAAATGAAATATTTTATTCCGATTTGAAATATAGAAATACGTAAATCTATTTTGGGTATACATTCTAACATCCACGACATAAAGCTAGATTGGTTGTCATGGATATAGTCAAAAAAATGAAGTTGACTTTGCTAAAATTTTCTCACATGTTGTGAAAATGTCATCTATCAAAGTGGTTCTTAGATTAACTACAAGTTTAGATTTAGAGGTTAGACAAATGGATATGAAAACATCTTTTTTCCATGGTGATTTAGAAAAGAAGATATACACGGAATAGTTAGAGGGTTTTCATGAAAAGCAAAAAAGACTATATGTGCGAGTTAAAGAAGAGTTTGTATGATTTCAAACAGGCACCAAGAGAGTGGTATAAGAAGTTTGAGTCAGTTATATGGTAATAGGGCTACAAGAAGACAACTTCTAACTATTGTATATTTATGCAAAAATTTTCTAGCAATGGTTTTATCATTTTGTTGCTTTATGTTAATAGCATGCTTATTGTTAGTTAAAGTGCTTCTAGGATTACTAGGTTGAAGTAAGACTTGAGCAAGTCATTTACTATGAAGGATTTGTGATCTATAAAGCAGATTCTTACTGTGAAAGTCAACATGACAAGAAGGTTAAGAAGTTGTGGTTATCTCAAGAAGTTTATATTAAGAAGGTGCTTCAAAGATTTCAAATGAATAAAGCTAAAGTTGTTAGTACTCCTCTTGCATCTCATTTCAAGTTGAATACCAAGCAAGGATGGATTTAGGGGCCGCTCCTTCCCAAAATTTTTTGAAAATTTTAAATTTACATTTAGAATTTTAAAATTTTTAAAAAGTTATTTAAAATTTTATATTTTACTCTCCCAAAAATTTTCAAAAATTATAGCATTATCTTTTTAATATAACTTAGCCCCAACTCTAAGTTCCTGGTTCCATCCTTAATACCAAGTAGAGTCCTTCCATAGATGCAGAAAAACTAGACATGCAAGTATCTTAGATTATTCAATAGTTGCCAGTTTGATATATGCTATGGTGTGTACTAGATCTAATATAGCTCAAGTAATTTGTTTTGTTAGCAGTCTTCTATCAAATCCAAGGAAAGAACATTGGAATACTATGAAATGGATATTGAGATATCTTTGTAGTACTTCTGATAGGAAGATTTTCTTTGGTAGTGAGAAACCTATTCTTTTAGGGTATACTAATTCTGACATGGCTGATCATGAGAAACTTACTTTGGTTTGGATACACTAATTCAGACATGGCTGGAGATGATGATACAAGAAAGTCTACATTAGGTTTCTTGATTATCTTTGTAGGGGGAGTAGTGTCATAGCAATCTCAATTACAAAAAAATGTTGCTTTGTTAACTACGGAGGTAGAGTTTATAGCTGCTACAAAGGTTGGTAAAGAGTTACTATGGATGAAAAAGTTCATGAAGGAACATAGATGCTTTCAAGAGAGGTTTGTGATAGTCAAAGTGTAATTCATTTTAGCAAAAATTCTTCTTTTCATTTGATATTTAAACATGTTAATGTGAGGTATAATTGGATACGTGATGTGTTGAATGAGACGTTTGTGGTACTTGAAAAAGTCTATACTGATAAAAATGGGGTTGATACATATGTTGATCAAAGGTTTGCCTAGCTAGATGGAAAATTAAAGTGTATTGTTTTCATGCCAAAATGGAAAGTCCTTCCATATACTTAGAAGAGAGGAAAATTTTTGGGTTTTTTTTGGACTCCTAACAATGTTGCAAAAAGCTCATTGGCCTACTAAGTCAACTTTGTTGGGAATATGCCCTCTTAGACTAGGTTTCTGATGTAAATATCGAATGTTTTAATAAAATAATTTATTTTCAGAAATCTTTTGTGAATTTACTTTTTGTTTGTGCAAAATTTTCGTTTGGAAAAAAGACCCATTGTGTTTAAATAAGTGATCCATGTAAATGGTGGTCTTTTACAGTAAGGTATGGATCACGGGTTGTTTAACACATAAACATTTATTCTTAACCGATTGATGAGAATGAGAATCTCATCATGTTTAGGTTATTATGTTATGAATTCCAAATGGGGAATGGCTTACCTTTAGCCAGTGAGTAGTCCACTCACTTCATGACATAAGCGTATTTCGAAAACATAGAACATGACCTGTAGTAGTGGTTTCTTAAAATACTATTTGGTAGAAACCTAGACAACTACTGCTACAGCGTGGACTAGTACTCTAGGACTTGAATATGAGTTGGTGGTTTGACGAAGCTGGAAGCATGTACTTTGATATTCTTTAGTTGAGGTTCTATTGTAGGACCAATATACTTGCATGTTGGGTATGTGTGACTAGTTAGTTAAGACAAACTTGTATAAGATAGTTTCTACACAATATCGCCTCTTATGGTTGTCTGAATGATCTAAAATGTCCAGCGCCCTGGAAAATATGACTTGGATGTTGGCTTTAGGATAGCTCATTTGGAAAGCGGAAACACTCCAGGAAGTCGTGGATCATTGGATTAGAAGTCTAAGGATGATAGATGTCATTTAGAGGGGTGTTAGTACACTTTTTCCTCTTTAAATGTACGGCGATGTGTAGAGGGGTATTTTAGTCATTTCACATGTAGGTCGGAGACTTTGCTAATGCAGCACTATCCTTGGGGTCAATATTTCTTTATGGTGATATTAGAAAATATTTAAAATGTAAAATACAGCTATTTATATGGAAGGGGTATTTTGGTCATTTTAGTAGCTAAGGCGATGTGTCTTTTTGGTCCTCTGAATAACCCGTAAGTCCTAATTATTTTTGGGTTGAGGAATTGATCTCAGTTAAAGAGGATTTTATTTTATTCAGGAAGTCTAATTTATTATTGGACTAGAATAAAAATAAATTAAGAGAAATTTATTATTTGGTTTAATTGGTTAATTAATTATTCAGGGCCAATGTCTAGTTTGAATAATTAGAAAATTAACCTGGGCTTAAACTAGATGGAAAAAGGCTTGTTTAATTATTTTTTGTTCATTTGGGCTCATTAATTATTTATTGGGTTATTTTTATAAGCGTAGAAAATAAATAATTAATGTTTATTATTTTGGACTTTTTGGGTTCAAGAAAAATAATAAATATTATTTTGACCCAATAGCCTGGACCATAGGGCTTTTCCAGATACAGTTAAGCCAAACTTACTCTGTTGATAAAATCCGAATGTTTGAAATATCATATCCGAGGATATTGTTATTAGAGATCAGAGACCTAGTTTTTAGCTACACAACTCACGCCTCTTGAAGGAAGAAAAAAAAATCCTATTTTTCCCTAAGCTTTTCTCTCTCTCGACTCTCTTCCTCTTGCCATTATTCTTGATATTGTTAATCAAATAGTAAAGAATCAAGAGCATTGAGACCACTCCTCCTCACCCTTTGTTTGACCAATAAGAATTAAGGCATGCAAATAAGGCGTAGTAGGAGGTTAGCGGGATTTTAACCGGAAGCTTCATCGAGTGGGATAGAAAGAGCTGTTCCTGTGGTTCAATCCATCTTTCCATAGACTAAGAGGTTTAAAGCACACAGAGGTATGGTTTAAATGCTTCTATGCTGTTGTTGTTCTTCGTTTTTTTTGCCTCTGTTTTTTTTCCGTTTCCCACAAGCAGGCTCCTCTGTTTTCTTTGAAACCAACAAGTGGTATCAGAGTCATGTTGTTTGATTAACTTAGGGAGCATGTTAATTAATTAAAAATGGATAAGATTATTGTTTGGTGCTTAAGCCTGTGATCCTTCGCTGTTTTGGTATGAGATAGGTGTTTTTGTAAGCTTCACATGGAAGCAAAGGTTGTTGTAAATTTTTATGCTTTCATAGAATGACCGTGTAAACCCAATTTGGAACGGTATAGATTAATGTGTTTTGGTTTGGATGAGTTTTTTGTAATGGAAAACGTCTAAAGAAGACGCAGAAGGAAACAACAGAAAAAACGCAGAAGAAACCACGAAAAATTTTTCGCGCAGAAGAATTGAAGAAGACGTTCACTGTTCATAAGCCGCCGGTGAAGTCGAGCTAAAGCCGAGCCACTGACTGTTTCTGTGCCTAGAGCTGAGGTCCGCAGCTCTCGGCTCAGAGCCGCCGAAGCATTTGCAATTGCATGCAAATTGCAATTGAATTCGGTGCAATGTGCAGGTCAAACGGGTAGGCGGGTCCGCGGGTTGCATTAGTGTGATCCGGTGCGGCTGGTGCATATGGCTAGCGGTGGACCATCAGTGTGATCTAGTGCAGCGGGTGCACATGGACCAACAATTTTTTTTGCAATTTTCTTGTGTTTTTTTTTTCCGTTTTGGGTCCCATACCAGACGGAGTTAATATTTTTGCAATAGTTAATATTCTTGGAATATATTTGCATGAAAATATTAGTATGAGATTTTAGGATTAAACAAGACTATTAATTAATTAATTAATATATTTAATTCTATTATTTGGGCACTTAGGTTTAAAAATAGAAAAGTATGAAAACGTCTACTGTTTTCTAGCATGCTTTTTTTTTTTGTGTGTACCTATGTGTGTATTTTCTCAAAGACCAAAGTTTTTGGGAACACTTTTGACAAGAAAACATTTTTCTTTAAAAAAATTAAATGGTTATTTTAACTTGAACAAAAATTAATCCTTAGATATTTTCTCGAAGAATTTAATCATTGACATAGAAAATATATTGGATTTAGATATTTTTGTAAGTTAAAATAGAAAGCCAATTTATTTTATTTTGATACAAGAAAATTGTTTTGTTAAATAAATTTGAGACCAAAGTCTCTAGAAAATTTTAATTGAAAAATTTTTGAAATCATTAAATTTTTAACTTAAATAAAATTAGTCCATGGAAAAATCTCTCAAAGGATATAAACCTTGACATAGAAATTTTAATGGATTTAGATATTTTATTTTTGAGTTAAAGAAAAACTTAATGGAAATTTTCAAAATGATATTTTTTAGAAAACTTTTATTTTAAAAGATTAAGTGGGAGAGGGGTTTCAACGGCTCCACGACTTCTATCACGATCCTCATTAGAGATCGTGGGTCCTCTCGCATCACCCTAGGAGTGAACCCGTATAGGATGGGGATACCACAAGGATCTAGATCTAATAGAGAGATGTAATTAATAACTCGGGACACGTACTATAATCGGCCAGCCCACGTTGGAGGTTATAGTGTGAGGTATGTCCATAGGAAATGAAAGGAAACAACCATCCCCTCGATGGAGTTATCCTTTAGATCATTACCTAGAAGGGAAATTAATTTGTGATGGTTAATACCCTTAGTTTAGGGAACTGTTAATCTTCCTAAGAAGTTATGTCAGTTTTCCTAAGAGCTAAATTAATTTTAGTACACAAATTTATTTTGTTTTCACAAACTAAATCTTTTTCTTTTATTTTTCATTTTTCAGAAATGGTGGGACGTTCTTTTAGTCCATTGGCCACTATTCTCAGGGAGAATAAGTTAACGGGACCAAACTATGTGGATTGGAAGAGGAACCTGAACATAATACTCACAGTGGAGGAGTATAAATATGTCCTTTACGAGACCTGCCCTGTGATCAGGGAAGGTTCCACCACCAAAGAGCAAGAGGTTGAGAAGGCGTGGAAGAAGGTTGAGAAATGGCAAGCTGCTATATGTTAGCCTCCATGTCTAATGTGCTCCAGTCAAAACACGAGCGCATGGTTTTTGCGCATGATATTAGTCAGTCATTGGCCACTAAGATGGCTGAGGGAGCATCAGTCAGAGAACACATACTCAAGATGATTGCTGCTTTCAAGGAAACAGAAATCTTAGGGGCTGTCATTGACCCCGAGATCTAAGTGGATATGGTTCTCGAGTCTCTATCGGGTTCCTTTACTCAGTTCAAGTTGAATTACAATATGAACAAGTTAAACATGAGTTTAACTGAGTTAATAAAGGAATTTCAGACGGCAGAGAAGGTCATGAAGCCTCAATCAAAGGCTATGACTGCTAAGACTTCTTCCTTAAGAATTAGGCTCAAGCCCAGAAAGTTTAAAAGAAAGAAGGGAAACGCAGCGGCCCTGCCTAAAGAAAAACCAAAAAGCAAGTGCTTCAAATGTGGGAAGAAGGGACATTGAAAAAAGGAGTGTCCAGATCTTTAAGTCAAGAAAAATCCTACAGGTAATGTTTTCTATTTAGAGTCTATATCAATGGTTGGATCATCTTCTTCTTGGATTGTTAATTCAGGAGCCACTGATCACATTTGTAACTCCTTGCAGGGGTTTAGAAAGATTAGAAGACTCAAGAAGGGCGAACATGGGCTACGCGTGGGAAATGAAGCACAAGTCTGGGCCCTTGCAGTGGGAGAGCTGTATCTTATTTTTAATTGTAATATAATAGTGGTTTTAAAGATATTTTATATGTACCTATGTGAAACCCCAACTAAAACCAACCCTGGAGTAAGGGGGTCGGGATGCATATCATATTTTCTTGCATGCATAAATATATTTTTGAATAATTTTATGTGCTTTAGAATTGTGATTTATAGTCTAGAAGGCTTAATTGTGCTTATTAAATAGGAAGGGTAAAGTGATAATTTTGCTTGAAGTGAAAATTAGGAGATAGATTGAGGATTAAATAGGAAGCATATTTGTGAGAGAAAATAAGAATAAGAGTTGTTGTGGTTTAGTGGTTAGAGCTTTGGAATTTATCCCTAAGGTCTTAAGTTCAAATCCCATCATTTAAGTTTTAGCATGATTAAATTTTATTTTGTTTAAGGTTGGACTTTCGGCCTTTGTATTCTATAAGTAGAACTAGGAGTGTTGTCCTAGGGAAGACATGAAGGGAATGTCCTAATCCTATTCTTATGCCCCACAAGAATTCTTAAGGGATTCATGTCCTTCTATTCTCTAGCTTACCTTAATTCTTTATCAATTAAATTGTTCAATTTATCCCAAGGCTATTTTTATTTCCAGAAAATCTAGCAAGGTTCATTAACCTTAGAATCTCGAAAATGACTCTTAGAGGATAGAGTATTGGCTGGAAATGGGGAAGGAGTTAAGGAAGGTTCCCAAGAGAATTAATCTCTATGGTTGAACCCTCAAACCCCACTCCATAAGTGTTCATCTTTTTCATGGTAGCAATCTGAAAATTTTCTAGCTTCATTGACCAGTCTAGCTTTCGAAAACTTCAGCCATTTTTTCTCACTCAAATACTGCCAGAAATATAGCCAATTTGTTCAGCTTGAAGACTGAAACCTTTGGCCAAAAATCGGACAGCACAAAGCTGTGCAAACCAGGAAAAAAAACCTGGACAGTTTCGTAGCTTAGCAGTCCAAAAACCAAGCTGTTTCTTCTAGCCTTCAAACCAGTAATTCATTTCTATCATTCCTCCATAAAGAAGGCTGGAAACCAGCCTAAAGGACCCTCCAATACCCCTTCAAACCTTCTGTAAGTCGGCTGGAACATTATAGAAAAATTTGCACAAAAATTCCAGTAAACCATTCGAATGAACAACCAGAAACTCCAGCCATGCTCCCTCTTCAACCTTGTTCGAAAATCCCTTTAACTTTTTGTGAAACTAACCTAAGTCAGCCATGAACTGAACTTCTTCTCCTTCTTCATTGATTTGCACGAATAAGCACCATAGCTACTCCTTAAATCACACCATCAATTATTCCAATCAAACCTCCAATTAGAATTCAAAATTTTAGCAAATTGTTCCATGAAAACTTCCATGGATTAGGCTCCAAACAACCAGAAATCCTCCCACCATTACACTCAGAATTTCGGCCATCCTATAGCTCTTACAAACCTCATTCATCTCAACAAAACTTCAACAAAACCAGTCGGCCATAGCAGCTCCAAGAACCTCCATCAACCAAACCACTCTTACCATATATTCTACCTTAATTCACTCCCTAAATTACTTCTTTTGAATTTCAAACAACCAGCTTTCCCTCTTTTTCCTAATCTGAAAATCCAATCACAAGAATTCCTCTAACCATTCGGCCAACATCCTTTAGCAAATTTCGTCCAGCTTTCTCTCCATTTCTCCTAGAACACCAAGAACACACACCACTATTCTCCAAGCCTAAGACTACTCCAAACACCTTCAATCCCTTCCAAAAACTCTAGATCACGTCTACTCACCCTCTAGAGACCATTTCTGTATTTTATAACATCAAACATTGAAAATAAAATTCTGCTATCGGATAAAAAATCAGATTTTTTTTTTGAAGATTCAAGAACTCTCTCAAGGTAACCAATAACGATTTTGATCTTCTTCTTTTCTCTTCAATCTTTAATATAATGTACTAATATTCTCTGTCTCTCTCTCTCGGTTGAAATGGTTGTTTCAACCATGGCCGTTGTTCTTCTTCTTCCTTGGACAAATCAAGCCCCATTTGCGTGTGGATCTCCTTGGATCTTCAACAAGATTGTCATCAACCAAGCATTTCTCTTTAACCCCCTCCTTAATTCTAAAATCATGTCTCCTAGATGTTGTGAGAAAAGGATAGATGATGTTTGGGGATTGAGTATATGCTTGTGTATGAAGGAGTTGAGATTGGAGTATGATGATGTTTTGCCATGATTAAGTGATGTAGTATTTCTTGTGGATCGATGCATGTTTTTCATGTCTTGAGTAAGTTGGATGGTTAAGCATGCTAGATATTATGTCACCTTTGGTGAATAGGGTTTATGTTCTTGAATTCTTGTTGAAGCTATGAATATGATTATACTTAGTGAGGTTTGGATCATGTGATAGTAGATATGGATTTAAGCCTTTATGTATGAATAGAATAGTTGGTTGATTGATGTTGGATTTTATGTTCATGAATCTTGTTAGCAATAGGAAAATTATAATCATGACCTTGTTGATCCTAAGATAATTTAATTAACTAATTTATTTACATTAATACTATATTTTCCTCCAATAATTTTGAAAACCCTAAGAAGCTTTGAGAGTTAGATTATTAAATGAAATAGTGAGATTTTAGCCAAATAAATGATATCTTCTATTAAAAATAATATATATGAATATTATATATAGTAATAATAAATGAGGCCTTTTATATAAATAATCATAATAAGAAAAATATTAATCTTATAAGTCATATATTCATAAATACTATTAAAATTTATTTATTACATTTTGATCAAAATTTAATAAAATTTACTATTAATTTTATTTACTAATTATTTTCTATCTACTAATTATTAATTGAGAGATTAGTAATAATTTATTATTTTTAAGACTTAGAACCCTTCATCAAATAAACCCTAGTTTATTTATTAATAACAAAGATTATATTTGAACCTATAACTTATTAGTAATTATTTCACAATTCCTAGTTATTTTATTAGCAAGCTTGTTTTATTTTATAAAACCCTTTTATCATCTAGCCTTTAAGCTTAGGATATTAGGGTCATGATCGTAATAAGTTGCACTAAGATTATTTATGGAAGCGAATTTGGTACATTATATTAAAGATGTTTTATCAATTATAAGCGAATTTGGGCTCATTATATTCTTTTCTCTTCAATCTTTAATATAATGTACTAATATTCTCTTCAATCTTTAATATTTGAAAATCAACAAGCAGTTTTGCTCAAACACCAAACTATTTCTAAAACCAATTTTGACACGGACTTTAGAAACCCTTAATTGCTATTTCCAAATAAAGTGATGTTTTATCAATTTTCTCCCAAGTGGGACAATCAATGTTGAGTACTCAACAAAGGTAGGTTAGTAGTACTAGTTTTGAAGAGCAAGAACGAGTCTTCTAGCAGAAGGCCACTTCCAGAAGATGAACTCAACTTGGAGAAGCGACAGTACTACTTAGTCATGCCGGTCCGAGCTAGCAAGTTTCAGTCATGTGGACTATGTGTTTCCAGAATGGGCAACCGGCATGTTTGGGTGTAGAGAAGGAGGAGTATCTTATCTGGTAGGCCGTACACCTATCTTTGTCAGTCTGCACAAAGTGTAGCATTCTACCGTTGTATGGTCATGGGGCCCAACGTGTGGTAACCTATAGTCGCCCTTTCGAGTGGTTGATTTTATTGTGCACATGTATAGTTTGAAAAGAGGAAAACGCCACTCATTATTTTTAACATTGTCTAATGCTTGCCAATACATTTTCTTATGAAGGTTTTAGAACTTGCATACATGAATTGTTTTATCTGAAACACTTAAAGCACACATGGACTTACTGAGATTTTTATCTCATTACCTTTTATGCCATGTTTTAGGTTCATCCTGCTGTGGGGATGAGTAGCTAGAATGTTGTCTGCTTGAAGACTATTGTTGTTTATTTTATATGTTGCTTTGAGAGCTGATAGTGAACAATTTATTTTGGATTTGTTCTTGAATTTTTGGGTTGTAATAAGTTTTAATTTTAAAGTCTTGTTTTATTTCCATTTGTGTGACCTAGTTATAAAGACCCATTGTCTTTTGGACGGGGTGATATCCCCGGCCCTGTTGGGTCTAGGTAGTGGGGTGTTACAACTTGGGTTTCGTCAGAATTTGATTTCAGTTGTAAAACTAATAAATCAAGGATATTCTTTCTCTTTCCATTCTGGTATTTCTATCAGTAGAAATGGAGAAATTTTATATATTGGGCACATGTATAAAAATCTATTCTTCTTAAACCCTATTAACAATTAATCAAATAACACTCAATCTGAACATTTAACTAAGAAGAGAAAGACCAATGTCAATGATTCATACCTTTGCATTTAAGGTTGGGTCATATCAACTCAACTAAGATTCAGAGGCTAATCCATGATAGGCTTTTGGGCTTATTGAGACTGAAAAATTGACCTTAGTGTGAATCCTGCCTGATGGGAAAGATGACCAAAAGGTCATTTACCCCAAAGGCGGATAGAGTCAAGGAGGTATTGAGTATTGTTCACACTGATGTGTGTGGTCCCTTATCTACACCAGCTAGAGGAGGTTTTGAATACTTCATCACTTTTACGGATGATTATACAAGATTTGGTTATATTTACCCGATAAGGCGCAAGTCTCATTTTTTCGATAAATTCAAGGAGTTTAAGGCTGAAGTGGAGCGTCGGATAAGTAAATTAATCAAGACCTTACTATCGGATCATGGTGGAGAGTACCTCATTGGTGAATTCAAGGACTACATGGTACATCATGGAATAGTGTCCCAACTCTCTACTCCAGGGACACCCCAGCAGAACGGAGTAGCTGAGAGAAGGAACATGATATTGATGAAAATGGTTTGAAGCATGATATCTCATGCTACTCTTCCAGTGTCTTTTTGGGAATATGCCCTGGAAATATCGACATACATTCTGAACTTGGTGCCTTCCAAGTCAGTACCTAGGACTCCCTATGAGATGTGGACTGGGCATAAGCTAAGTTTGAATCATCTCAGAATTATAAGCTAGACAACCCCAGGATATAGGGTTGTCCAGCTTATGTACTGGTCAAGGGAGACAAGTTGGAACCAAGATCAGAATTATGCTATTTTGTTGGGTATCCAAAAGAGACAATGAGTGGTTACTTTTATCATCCTAAGGAGCAGAAAGTACAAATTAGTACCAGTGCTAGATACTTAGAAGATGATCAAAGTACTTCCACGAAAGGTTCAACTAGGTTGGAACTTGAGGAGAGGTTATCTACGGAATCAACTTATTCTGACCCGATTGTGGAACAAGAAGAGGCACAACCTCAAGAGCCTGTACAAATGGAGCCTCGTCGTAGTGAGAGAGTGTCTAGGGTTCTGGAGAGATGGATTGGAAAACTTTTGAGCTGGTTTCTGACCATCAAGAATAAGACCCCACTAGATACGAGGAGGCAATTGCTGATACCGATGCAAATCTATGGCATGAAGCAATGAAAGTCGAGATTGAGTCTATGTACTTCAATCAAGTTTCGGATCTTGTAGCTTCATCTGAAGGGATATAACCCATTGGGTGTAATTGGGTATACAAGAGGAAGAGGGGAGTAAATGGCAAGGTAGAAACCTTCAAAGTTAGGCTTGTGGCGAAAGAGTATACTCAGAAAGAGGGGATCGATTATGGATAAACCTTTTCCACAGTAGCTATGCTTAAATCCATCTGTATCCTTCTTGCCATCCATGTCATTATGACTACGAGGTATGACAAATTGATGTCAAGATGGCATTTTTAAATGACCATCTTAGCGAAGACATCTATATGTCCCAACCGGAAGGCTTTATTACTGAAGGCCAAGAACATATGATTTGTAAGTTTAAGAAGTTCATTTATGGACTTAAACAGGCATCGAGAGCATGGAACATTCGTTTTGATGAGACTGTAAAGTCTTATAATTTTATTCAAAACAAGGATGAACCATGCGTGTACAGGAAACTTGAAGGCATTAATGTAGTTTTTCTTGTCTTGTATGTGAATGACATTCTACTCGTTGGAAATGATGTAGGGACATTGTCATCTGCAATTTTTTGGCTATCTAGTTAATTCAGTATGAAGGATTTGGGAGAAGCCATCTATATTTTCAGGATTAGACATCTTAGAAATAGGAAGAAGAGAATGTTAGGATTATCCCAAGCGGCATACATTGACAATATGTTGGCTAAGTACAGCATGGACTCATATAAGGAAGCTTTAATCCCTTGCAGACATGGGTTGCCATTTTCTTTAAGAGACTGTCCTAAGTCTCAAGAAGAAAATAACAGAATGAGTAGAATTCCCTACGCTTCAACTGTGGGAAGTCTTATGTACGCCATGCTGTGTACTCGGCCAGATATCTGCTTTGCTGTAGGTTTGGTTAGCAGAGATCAGTCAAACCCTGGGGAGGTTCATTGACAGGCAATAAAGCATATTCTCAAGTACCTCAAGGGAATAAGAGATTATATGCTGGTTTACAAGGCTAATGACTTGGTTCCTATGGGACACACAGACTCAGACTTCCAGGCGGATAAGGATGAGAGAAAATTCATTAGTGGTTATGTCTTCACCTTGTTGGAGGAGCAATTTCATGGAGGAGTATCAATCAATCTTACATTGCTGACTCAACTATAGAAGCTGAGTATGTGGCTGCTTCGGAGGCATCCAAGGAAGCAATCTAGCTCCGGAAGTTCCTTTCAGAACTTGGAGTTGTGCTACACATGGACAGGCCGATTGTGACGTATTGCGACAACACTGGAGTAGTATCACAATCCAAAGAACCTCGAAACTACAAGAAGGGAAAGCACATCGAGAGAAAGTACCACTTAATTCGGAATTTTATCCAGAGACGAGAAGTCGTGGTGGAACAGATTGGCTCAGAAAACAATCTAGCAGATCCATTCACCAAGCCTTTGGCTAAGAGAGTCTTCAAAAGACACTTAGATGCCACAGGGGTGGGCACCTATGGACTTACCTAGTCTTAGAGTGCAAGTGGGAGATTGTTGGGAATATGCCCTCTTAGACTAGGTTTTTGATGTAAATATCGAATGTTTTAATAAAAGAATTTATTTTTAGAAATCGTTTGTGAATTTACTTTTTGTTTGTGCACAATTTTCGTTTGGAAAAAAAAAATCATTGTGTTTAAATAAGTGATCCATGTGAATGGTGGTCTTTCACAATAAGGTATGGATCATGGGTTGTTTAACACATAAACATTTGTTCTTAACCGATTGATGAGAATGAGAATCTTATCATGTTTAGGTTATTATGTTATGAATTCTAATGGGGAATGGCTTACCTTTAGCCAGTGAGTAGTCCACTCGCTTCATGACATATGCGTATTTTGAATACGTAAAACAGGACTTTTAGTAGTAGTTTCTTAAAGTACTATTTGGTAGAAACTTAAATTACTACTGCTACAGCGTGGACTAATACTCTACGACTTGAGTATGAGTTGGTGGTCTGACGAAACTGGAAGTATGTACTTTGATATGCTTTAGTTGAGGTTTTATCGTAGGACCAAATATTTGCATGTTGGGTATGTGTAACTAGTTAGTTAAGACAGACTTGTACAAGATAATTTTTACACAATATCGCCCCTTGTGATTGTCTAAATGATCTAAAGTGTCCAGAGCCCTAGGAAACAAGAACTTGGATGTTGGCTTTAGGGTAGCTTCCTTGGAAAGTGAAAACACTCTAGGAAGTCGTGGATCATTGGATTAGAAGTCTAAGGATGGTAGATGTCATTTAGAGGGGTGTTAGTACACTTTTTCCTCTCTAAATGTACGGCGATGTGTAGAGGGGTATTTTAGTCATTTCACATGTAGGTCGGAGACTTTGCTAACGCAGCATTATCCTTGGGGTCAATATTTCCTTATGGTGATATTAGGAAATATTTAAAATGCAAAATACAGCTATTTATATGACAGTGGTATTTTGGTCATTTTAGTAGTTAAGGCGATGTGTCTTTTTGGTCATCAGAATAGCCCGTAAGTCCTAATTATTTTTGGGTTGAGGAATTGGTCTCGGTTAAAGAGGATTTTATTTTATTTAGGAAGTCTAGTTTATTATTGGACTTTAATAAAAATAAATAAAAATAAATCAAGAGAAATTTATTATTTGGTTTAATTGATTAATTAATTATTCAGGGCCAATGTCCAGTTTGAATAATTAAAAAATTAACCTGGGCTTAAACTAGATGGAAAAATGCTTGTTTAATTATTTTTGGTTCATTTGAGCTTATTAATTATTTATTGGGTTATTTCTATAGGCCCAGGAAATAAATAATTAATGTTTATTATTTTGGGTCCAAGAAAAATAATAAATATTATTTTAGACCAATAGCCTGGACCATAGGGTTTTTCCAGATACGGTTCAAAAGAATTTAGGGTTAAGCCAAACTTACTTTGTTGATAACATCCGGATATTTGAAATATCATATCCCGGGGATATTGTTATTAGAGATCAGAGACCTAGTTTTTGGCTACACAACTCATGCCTCTTGAAGGAAAAAAAAAACCCCTATTTTTCCCTAAGCTTTTCTCTCTCTCTCTCTCTCTCTCTCTCTTGTGACTCTCTTCCTCTTGTCATTGTTCTTGATATTGTTAATCAAATAGCAAAGAATCAAGAACATTGAGACCACTCCTCCTCACCTTTTGTTTTACAAACAAGGATTGAGGTAGTGGAATATTCCAAGATTCGGAAAGCTTGACATTCATGTAAACAAGGCGTAGTAGGAGGTTAGTGGGATTTAAACCGGAAGCTTCATCGAGTGGGGTAGAAAGAGCTATCCCTGTGGTTCAATCCATCCTTCCACAGACTAAGAGGTTTAAAGCACACAGATGTATGGTTTAAATGCTTCCATGCTGTTGTTGTTCTTCGTTTTTTTTTTCCTCTGTTTTTTTCCGTTTCCCGCAAGCATGCTCCTTTTTTTTCTTTCAAACCAACAAACTTGACTTATAATGGGGAAAAATTTAACCAACATATGGTTAAAAAATAGATAGGGTAGCTATAAGATAGAGAGGAAAAAAGTGAGCAAAAATTTCTACAATTGTGTTCTTGAGTAGTTGAGATTATCTTGGCGTTTGGAAGGACAAATGGTCTTTGATTGAGCTCAAATTTGAAAAAGTGGTTGAAGATATCTTGTTCTACAACATAGTTGATAGACATCAAGTTTTCTATGGTTCAAGATTGAGATATTTCTATCCAAACAACAGATTTTCTTTAGTGACTTTTTGCTTCAATTTTCTTCTTCTCTATTGTGAAATCTTGTAATTTCTTATTCCCTTAGGCTATAACTTCTTATTGTTATGGCTGAAACTCTTATTGTACTCTTTTTGGTTGATAGTGGAGATTTAGTGGTAGACCAAAAGGTCATGTGGTTTTTCTTCTTCACACTAAAGAGGTTTTCTATGTAAAAATTTGGTATCTTTTTCTTTTTTTTTTTTGTTCTTCTAACTTTCATTTTTATTGGTAAAATTTATTTTGTGTGCTTTTATTATATTCATTCAAGTATGAGGCTTTATAAAGTGAAGATGAACAAGAAGGAATAACTAGCTTGGCATTTAAATTTTGCTTGTTTTATGTCTTTTATCCCAACTATGGCGTCATCAAGAAGGATATTACTTGGTTTTAGATCACAATGAACAATAGGAGTTGGATAGTGATGATGAAGATAATCTAGTGCAAAAGCCACATCAATGGCAATGCTCATCTTCTCATGAAAGTTTAATTTTCTCCGATACACCTGCTCTTCCAAACTTCCTTCAAACATAAACTCCAAAATCAGAGCTAAGAAATAGTCACTCTTAAAGTCTACACATGAACAAGAAGTTAAGACCTTTACAAGATTTCTATACCTTATCATTCGCAGTGCTTTACATTCTGCCTCTTAATTTCTTTAAGTACCTTGCTGCTAGAGGTTGTGGACTTTTACTGCTATACTTGTCCCTTCATTAGAATCATATTGAAGTTATGCTCTAGAGCTAATCATTTGTATAATGTATTTTACACATTTATTAGTAAAATGCATTCTTTATCTTTCAGTTTAATTAATCATTCCACGTATATGTGTATAAAACTGTTAGATAAAGTCCTAAGCATATAGTATAATATTAAGTAAATTGTGATTGAGATCATAATATGATATTCCTATTACACTATGTAATACTTGTACTTAAATTATCCCTAATAATAGTATTAGTGAGATAGGACATCAGTAATGCTCAAATATTAGCACGTGTTATACTTTTTGATTTGATCAAGTGGTGGTTCTCACATCCGTGAGTATTGTGATACTCAAAGTTAACACGCGGATACTTGTTAAGTGAACAAGATCATTGGATGAACTAATTATGAAATAATCACATGGATAACTATTTGGTGCCAGTGATAGAATCTTATTATAGCAAATGTGCAAGTGTCCTTAAATTTGAGATCTCTAAGGTATTTTGTTTATTAAGCGTTATACTTTGATTTTAATCTATAGAGACTCATTGGGACTATCTATAGGATGGATATTGGGTACACCATAAAGTAAGTGAAAATAGTTGAAAATGTTAATAAAGGATACATCATTCCTAATAGTAGAGGCGTATATCTCACGATCACTTGTATAGAATCATTACTTGAGAAGTCCTTGACCAAGGCCACTATGTGTTGAAAATAGTTCCAAATTAATACACATGTTGAGTAATGAATTTTGGATTAGGTACTAATAAATTTATATTAGAATTAATTATATTCTAGTGGGAATTGGCACTAATTCCATACTATAAACTAAATGAGATATATTATGATGAAAGGAGATTATTGAACTGACACTTTGCTATTGAAATGTTTATTTCAAACCACTTGGCTTTCTGGACTTTTGAGTGGTCATGATGCATTACTAAATGCCGTTCTTGATCTACTAAATATGGATTTATTAATTAAAAAATTAATCAATTAATTCTGATTAGAATTAATAAATTAATTTTAATTATTAAGGTCTATTAATTCTATTATGATTAGAATTAATTAATATTAACTACCAATTGATTAGAAAACCTAGTAGGTCACACACAATAGATGAATTGTTACTGAAGATATTATATGATAATATTATGGGATTAGTTGTGAGAAAAAATAATTATTATGGGTTTATTTTAAAGTTTTATAATTATTTGGATGAAATTATAATTATTAAAAGCTATAGGGCTTAATTGCAATTTGCATAACCTAAGCTCATTAATGAAAAAAAGGAAGGCTCTATACATTGTTTCCTAAAAGGTTTAGGAAACAAAGGAAACCGTGTCTTTGTTTTATTTCTTAAATGGTTAAGGAAACAGAGGATTTCTTGTGGAGGTGGTTTTTGATTGATAAAGCACCATCACTTTTAGAAATAGAGAGTTAGTAATTTTTTGCTCTTTCTTCCATGAAGTGAAACTACACAGCAACCACTTTTTCTTCTCCAAACCAAAATAATCCCTGTAGCCACCACAAATAAAAATTGCTAGCACAATTTTTGGGTGATTTCTTGAGTATATCCTCTTGTGGATCAATATTAAAGAAATTCATATTCTTGGAATTTGGTAGTTCATACTTGAACAAAATTTACAAAAGGGTTCCGTGAATGGAGAAAAATTTTAAAAGTTGCATTTTTCAGTTAACGGAATTTTTCTTCCCTCTCCTAACCCGTTTAATTATATAAAAATGATCCTATTGCGTGGATTTCATTTTATTTTTTGGCTGCGTGTAAACTGATTTGTATAATCAAAATCTAACATTGGTATCTGAGCCTTCTTATATGTATTTTACAAGTTTATTGTTATTTTTGAAATTGTTTCATAAATAATTTTGGGTCGGTGAAATTGTTTCATGAAAGTTGTGATTTTGGAAAATTTGTTTTCTATGGGTTATGGCTGAAAATTTGGTTTTAGTAAAGCTTTATTAAATCTAATAGCATGGGTTTTCAAAAATTGTTTCTATGACTGTTATGTGTGGTTTTCATTTTATTTTGTTTCGGATTTGTGTGATGATGATCATGACCAATTAATATAGATTAATGTATGTTTCCAAAATCAATTTTAGCTTAAAAAAATTATTTTTATACTCTCAAAAAAAAAAAAAAAAGAAGGAACGAAATGAAAAAAAAAAAAAAAAGCACAGGGACCAGTGGCCTAGGACCAGGGAGAAGCCTAGGTGGCTTAGGAAAGTCCTAGGCTACCCAGGCTACTACTGGGCGGTCTAGGACATTTCTTATGCCGCCCAGGCTACCTTAGGGGGCTTAGGGAGGTCCCTAGGCGGCCTAGGGGACTGGAGACCTCCCTAGGCCGTGTAGGACTTCCCTGGGTTGCCTAGAGATTTCTTGGGCCACCTAGCTCAATTAAAAAAAGAAAATCTGTCTTTTTACTTTACAAGAAGTTTTTCTATTTCAAAATAAATCTAAAAGCTTTCCAAAATTTTGATTTTGAAACTAATTATTTTATTTTTTTCAAAATAATGATTTTAGAAATTTATATTTTCGTGTATATTTATTTTGATTAATGTGTTTTAATCATGATTTTGGCATGCTTGCTTGGTTATAAACTTAGATCAATTAATATTGATTAATTAATATTTTGTCATGCATTTTATTGCTTTGTTTTGAATAAATAGAGCCTATGTGTCCTACCTTTCTCTATAATTCTTTTATAAGTTCTCTTATTATCTAAATTCCCTTGAATATAACTCAAGATTTCATTATTAGGAATTTATGTAACTAGATTACATAGGTTTGATTGGACTTTCTTCTCAAAACATCCATGAACACATAGGTTTGACTAAAACTAATTTTTTACTTAGCTTAAGGAAATTTGTCACGCTCCGTACCCACGGACCCGGGAATGCGACTATGTGCTTGACAGCACCCACGGTCAACTACTTGGCCACTGTTCTCGCTGGGCCAAAATGGATATCCCAAGTTGACAATGAGTACATAGGCTCATTCTTATATACTATTCATACTTCTCATCCCAATCCCATGTGGGATTGGGGTATCACAAAATTAATCTAAAAAAAATCCATAACCAAGCCATGTAATTGAGTCTATTACTATATTGTCACTATGATGATGATTATGCAAGATAAATGATGAGACTACTAATTAAATAATTAAATTTCTCAAACAATATTAAATCTAAAGCATTTTGTTAATATAGCAAGAACGAGAGTTCTTTTTCGAGATTAGGTTATTGGGTATACCCAAGCTTACTCGATATTGAGTATGTTTCAGTTATGAAATATGATTCCAGATTAATGGGTTGAATTTAACTAATATCTTTATCCTAGTTGGGCATACCCAAGTATAAATAATATTTGAGGCTAAGCTGGGGTAGCACTAAATGCTTTAAAATTAAAAGATGTTAATCACCTATTGATCCAGTAGTTACATTTGGTATAATTAGTATTGGATACCTACCATTAAACTTAAGAGTAGTTTGTTGGGCATACTCAAGGTCATTCTTAAGAAATTTGGATACCGGTCCACTAGAAAAGCTTCCAATGGGCTTTCTCGAATCAATAGGGGGTATTAATTTGAGTAAAATAGTGAAATAAATACATGTTTAATTAAAAAAACTAATTAAATACATTTTATGTGCATATACATAGTGTAATATCTCTTATATTTCATTTAGGCCATTTGCATCATGACAACAAACTTGAACTTACGTAACATATTGGAAATGAACAAGGTTACCGAGACTATTTTCTTAGACTGGTATAGAAACTTGAGAATTGTTCTCAAGTCGAAAAAGTTGCTCTACGTATTAGATGCTCATTTTCTGTCACCTCTAGCCATAAATGCTTCTGCTGATGAGTATGAGGTTCCCAAAAAGCATAAGGAGGGCAGTGACAGAGCATCTTGTATCATGCTGGCGTCAATAAACTCTGAGCTGCAAAAGTAGCATAAGCATAAAAATGCTTACTCTATCATTTTCCATCTAAGGGAGTTGTTTGACCAACAAGCAAGAATGGAGAGATATAAGATCTCTAAATAGTTATTCTGTTTTAAGATGTTAGATGGTGTTTCAGTTGCAACCATGGTTCTGAAAGTCGGATCGGGCTGGCCAGTTCAACCGATCGGACCAGAAACCGACCACTGGTCCGGTCCGACTATATGCTATAAGTCGGCAACAAGGAAACCGGTCAATTTGAATTTAAAAAAAAAAGAAAAAAATTTATTCTTATGTTTTAGACCTTTTTGGTAAATAATTAAGTTATTCTTATTTGAAATCTATTAGTTTTAAGAGACGTCTTTTATATATTTTTTTATTTTTTTTATATATATATAATAAATAATATTTTTATGTATAAATAATATTAAAAAAATATTTAATTACATTCCAGTTCGACCACGGTTTAACTCGATCAAACTTGTGAACTATTGAACTTGTTGCTTCACCGGTCCGGTTTTCAGAACTTTGGTTACAATATATGGGCTGAAAATGTTAGGTTTGATTGAGAAGCTTGGATCTCTTGGTTTCGTGATAGATCATGAATTAAGTGTTGACTTAATTCTACACTCTTTGCTAAGTAATTTTGCACAATTTGTGATTAACTACCAGATGAATAAGATTAAGACCACGTTACTCGAGTAGATCAACCTTCTCAAAAAAAGATAACAACGTGGTTATGTTTGTGAATTCTTCTATTTCTAAGAAGAAAGTTCTTAAAAATAAGAAGAAGAATCCAAGTAAACTCAAAAGTAGTGTGAAAAAGAAGGAGACAGCAAACAAAGGCCTATGTCATCATCGTGGCAAGATGGGCCATTTGAGGTGCAACTACAAGAGCTACTTGGAGTCACTTAAGAAAAAGAAGGAGAAGGAGAAGCTTCCAATTTTGATTGAAATCAATACTGCCTTTAATAATGAGATATGGGTATTGAATATTGAATGTGGATCTTATTTGTGCAATAATTTACAGGGATTAAAGAGTAGTAAAGAAAAGTGATTTGGACATACGTGCTACAAATGGAGCAAATGTTGTTGCATTTGTTGTGGAGACTTATCATCTACACTTGCCTTTCGGATTAATTCTAGAACTAGAAAACTATTATTATTTTCCAGTTTTACTTGAAAACATTATCTTAGTTACTTGTTTAGATTAACTTGGATTTCATTTAATTTTTAAGAATAAAAGTTGTTCTTTTTCATTAAATGATATACATTACGGTACTGCAACTTTAATGAATGGTTTGTATGTTCTAAACATGAAAAATCAAGTTTCAACATAAATAATAAGAAATTAAGAAATAATAACATGAACCCATCGTATTTATGGTATTGTCGTTTAGGCTATGTAAACGAGAATTACATTTTTAAATTACACAAATATGGTGACTTAGGCTCATTTGATTTTGAATTATATGAAACTTGTGAATCTTGCTTATTAGGAAAAATGACTAAAACATCTTTTTCTAAAAAAGGGAAAAGGGCTAAACAATTATTGGAACTAATACATACTGATATATATGGACCAATAACATTACAAGTAAGAGGAGGTTATCGATACTTCATCACCTTTATTGATGATTATTTTTTATATGAGTATTTATATTTAATGAAATACAAATTTGAAGCCTTTGATAAATTCAAAGAATTTAGGAATGAAGTAGAGAAATAACTTAGTAGAAGTATTAAAACTCTAAGATCCAATTGAGGAAATGAATACTTAAGTCAAGAGTTTCAAGGTTATCTTAGAGTAATGAGATATTATCTCATTGGACTCCACCGCACACACCTCAACATAATGGTATATCCGAAAGAAGGAATAGAACTTTATTAGATATGGTTCAATCTATGATGGCTTCTGCAAATCTTCAAAAATCATTTTGGGGATATGCATTGGAAATTTCTATTTATATTCTAAATAGAGTTCCATAAAAAACAGTTGACACTATCCCATTTGAGCTATTTTATGGTAAAAGAGCAAAGCTAACTCACTTGAGAATTTGGAGATGTCTTGCTTATGTGAAGAGGACTAAGTCAGACAATTAAAGAATAAGTTTGACAAGTGTTTATTTGTTAGATATCACATAGATATTACTTCTATTTGCCTTCTAAAAACAAAGTGTTTGTTTCAAAGCATGTAGTGTTCCTTGAGAAAGAATTCATGTTTAAAGGAGATAGCGGGAGTAAAATTAAATTTAGTAAAGTTCAAGAAGAACAAACGAACAATAATCAACTTAATGATCCTGAGTCTATTAATAAAATAGACGAACCTTCCTATACACAGAATCTCGTAGATCAAGTAGAATATGTGTAGCACTTGAGAGATATAAATTTCTCATAAGTGACAACAATAACATATTGCTCATGGAAGAAGATTAGCCTACTACTTACAAAGAAGTTCTAAAGAGTTTAGAATTTGATAAATGGCTTAAAGCCATGAAGTCAGAAATGGATTTCATGTATAACAACCAAGTATGAACTTTTTTTGATCCACCTGAAGGGATAAAACCTATAAGGTGTAAATGGATTTTCAAGAAGAAAACCGACATGGATGGTAAAATAATTACCTATAAAGCGCGATTAGTTACAAAAGGCTTTCATCAACAACAAGATATTGACTATGACGAAACTTTTTCACCAGTAGTAATGCTAAAATCCATAAGAGTACTTTTAGCACTTGCCGCTTATTATGATTATGAGATTTGACAAATAGATATGAAAATAACTTTCTTTAATGGAAATTTGATTAAGGAAGAATACATGACACAACTTGAGAGTTTCACATCCAAAGATCGCACTAAAGTATGTAAGCTGCAAATATTCATTTATGGACTTAAGCAAGCTTCTAGGAGTTGAAACATCTATTTTGATAAAACAATCCAAGTGTTTAGTTTCATACAAAATATGAATGAATCTTGTGTATACAATAAGATTAGTGAGAATGCAATTATTTTCTTATTGCTATATGTAGATGACATATTGTTAATAAGAAATTATGTCTCTACTCGTCAATCAGTCAAGATATAGTTATCAAATAAATTCTCCATGAAGAAGCAACTTATATTCTTGGAATAAGGATCTATAGAGATAGATTAAAGAGGTTGCTTGGTCTTTTACATTTTACATACATAGATAAAGTGTTAAAAAGATTTAGTATGGATTAATCTAAGAGGGGATTCTTACCCATGACCCACAGGGTAAGCCTTTTAAAATTTATGTGTCCTAAGACACAAGATGAAATTGATCACATTAGTAAGATACCATATGTTTCGGCAATTAGATCTATCATGTATACTATGATATGTAATATGCTCAATGTATCTTGTGCTCTTAGTTTGACGAGTAGATACCAATCTGACCCTAGAGAAGGTTATTGGGTGGTTGGCAAGAATATCTTTAAGTATTTAAGAAGAATTAAGGATGTATTCTTGGCATATAGAGATGGTAACTTACAGGTCAACGGGTATACTGATGCCAGTTTCTAATCTGATAAGGATGACTACAAGTCACAATTAGGCTATGTGTTCACTTTTGGCAGTAGGATAGTTAGTTGGAAAAGTTCCAAACAAGACACAACTACCGACTCAACCATTGAAGCTGAGTACATAACGGCTTTTGAAGCAACTAAAGATGTGGTATGGATTAAGAAGTTCATTACAAAATTAGAAGTAGTACCTAGCATTGTTGATGCAATACCTTTGTATTGTGATAATAATGGAGCTATTGCACAAGCAAATGAACTATAGTCTTATCAACGATTCAAGCATGTACTTAGGCACTATCGTTTGGTTAGAGAAATCATTGATAGAAAAAATATAAAGATAGATAGAGTTCTCACAGATCAGAACATAACTGATCCACTAACTAAGGAATTACCTCAAAAGAAATATGATAGTCATGTTCAATTATTCGGTATTAGATACATGAATAATTGAGTCTAGTGCAAATGTGAGATTGTTAGAGTTGTGTTCTAGAGCCAATCATTTGTACACTGTATTTTATACATTTATTAATAAAAGGCATTCTTTATCTTTAAGTTTAATTAATCATTCCGTGTATATGTGTATAAAACTGTTAAATAAAATCCCAAGCACATAGTATAGTATTAAGAAAATTATGATAGAAATCATAATGTAAGATTCCTACTACACTATATAGTACTTGTGTTTAAATTATCCCTAGTCATAATATTAGTGAGACAGGATATCATTAATGCTCAAAGACTAGTACGTGTTATACTTCTTGATTTGATCAAGTGGTAGTTTCCACATCCACGAGTATTGTGATACTCACAGTTAACACGTAGATACTTGTTAAGTAAATAAGATCATTGGATGACCTAACTATGAGATAATTATATGGATAGCTATTTAGTGCCAGTGATAAAATCTCATTGTAGCAATGTGCAAGCATCCATAAACTTGAGATCTCCAAGGTATTTTGTTTACTAAGTGTTGTACTTTGATTCTAATTTTTGGAGTTTCACTGAAATCATCTATGGGATGGATATTGGGTATATCGTAAAGTAAGTGAAAATGTTGAGATTGTCAATAAATGATTCATCACTGCTAATAATAGGGATCTATATCTCACGGCTACTTATATGGAATCATTACTCGAGAAATCCTTGGCCAAGACGACTATGTGTTGTAAATAGTTTCAAATTAACACACAAGTTGAGTAATACATTATGTATCAAGTATTAATAAATTTAGATTAGAATTAATTATATTTTAGTGGGAGCTGACACTAATTTCATATTCTAAACCGAATGAGACATAATATGATGAAAAGAGTTTATTGTACTAACACTTTACTAGATACTGCTCTTGATCTACCAAATATAGATTTATTGATTAGAGAATTAATAAATTAATCTTAATTAAAATTAATAAGTTAATTTTAATCATTAAGGATTATTAATTCTATTGTGATTCAAATTAATTAATGTTAGTTATTAATTGACTAGAAAACCTAATAAGTCACACACAATAGAGGAATTGATACTCAAGACATTATATGATAATATTATAGGGTTAATTGTGAGAAGAAATAATTTTATGAAGTGTTATAATTGTTTGGGTGAAATTACAATTATTAAAAATTATAAGGCTGAAGTGTAATTTGCATAACCTAAGCCCATTAATGAAAAAAAAAAGGAAGGTTTTGTACATTATTTCCTAAAAGGTCTAGGAAATAAAAGAAATCATGTCTTTGTTTTGTTTCTTAAATGGTTAAGGAAACAAAGGATTTCTTCTGGCAATGGTTTTTGATTGATGAAGCACCATCACTTTTGGAAATAGGGAGTCAATAATTTTTTTCTCATTCTTCCACGAAGTGAAAATACACAGCAGCCGTTTTTTCTTCTCCAAACCAAAATAATGCTTGTAGTCGCTACAAATAAAAATTGCTAACACAATTTTCTGGTGATTTCTTAAGTACATCTTCACGTGGATTAATATTAGAGAAATTTATATTCTTGAAATTTGGTGGTTTGTGCTTGAACAAAATTTACGGAAGAATTTTGTGTATGGAGTAAAATTTTAAAAGTTGCGTTTTGTAGGTAATGGAATTTTTCTCCCCTCTCCTAACTCGTTTAATCACATTACATACGAGTGATCATGTTGTATGAATTTTGTTTTATTTTTTCACTACGTGTAAACTGATTTACATTGTCAAAATCCAACAAATCATCACCAAGACTGCCTTTATAAACAGAGCCATAACTACCTGAGCCTAGTAAATTGGCTTCAGAAAATCCATATATAGCTCTGAAAATTTCTTCGTAAGTGACTAGTAATGGCCAACGCCCTCTAATTAAAACTGTAGAAAGAGAGGTTCTTTTTCTTAACTTTCTCATTCTCAGGTTATGAAGAGGAAAGAGTGACAATACTAGAAATAAATAAAAAGAACACCGCTGGTAATTTCTACCACTATTATGGTGTAGTATTTCTTGCTTATTGCAGAACCTTGAATGGGACAAGGGGTTAATTTCAGTTCAGAGATGCCTCCGCATAACTTCTAGTTTCCTTCAATACAGAAGGCACTAGAGTTTGCAAATAAATCGTCTTCTAGAACATCACATTCAAAATTGTTGAAGGACATATTCAAAAACTGCACCAGCACGTAGCTTGGATAGAAAATTTGGAATTTTCTCATTGAAGGGGTTGTTTGAAAACACTTTTCAGAGAACTCAAATTGGTAGAAATCATTCCCTAAAAGTTGTTGCCTGCCAAGATAGGATCAAGTAAGCTCTCACATTGATAGGTAGTGATTAGAATCTCAACACATGTTTTAATTTGAAGTCACATCTAGGATATTAAAATTCACCAAAATATGAATTTCCATTGGAAGGGGGCCAGGAATAGAATTGTGGGACAGATTGAAGACATGAAATGCAAATGGCTTGGGATCATACCAATGAGGTTAATTTATGCAAGATAAAGTATTTGCAAACTTTGAATGTCCATAGACTCCCAGGAATGCTTTCACACAAGGAGTTGTTACTCAGATTGATAGAATACCCACTGAGGATGGAATTATATCGGACAATCTGTTTGAAAATAAAGCTGGTGACTATAGCTCTGGAAGCATTCCAATAATGGAAGGAATATGACCAATCCAGAGATTGTTTTCTAAGCCAAAATTGCTCAAACTGTTGAGGTTGCCAATTCTTGATTGGATGCTATCGCTCATTCCCTTAAACCCTAGGCTCAAAAAAGTTAGTTTTGCTAAGAGATTGGAGATGGATTCTGGCTAATGCCCCTTAAAATTGTTGATATCAAGACCTAGGGATGCTAAATTGCTGCAATTTGTTAAAGAGGTCAAGAACCCAAAGTCAGAGGATTTTCTAAATTATTCCTACCTAGTAAGAAGCATATGATCCTTCCCAGGCTTCCCAGATTGGAGGGGAGCTACCCGGTAAAATGACTTTCAGTGAAGTCCAGACAGAAGAGTTTTGATGCATTGATTAGGTGAAAGGTGGAAGGCTTCCCCAAGCTGACTCCCAACCAATGGTAGCAATTTTGGCAATATTATAATTGATTTTTGAATATTTTATCACCTCGCTCGTTGCTTTAGCTTTGGATCAGCAAAATGTTGAACTCACTTGAATAGTTTGTGTTTCACACCAAAAAACTTAGCCAGACTATAAGTATCATTGAATCTGAAACATTATTTCCTTGGTTGCTTCAAGTTTTCACTAGTAGTCAATGATCTGCTGTTGTGCTGGCAAATTGAAGCTCACAATGTCTAAGTTTCTAATTATAGTGATTGCAAGTGATGCGAATTGCAGCAGAAAGTTACTGAATGATAGTGCTGTTTGAGTATTATGAATCCTGAGAATGAATGGACTGAGCCAAGTCCTTTTTTTAGTGGGACTAAGACAAGTATAAAACATACATTTTATGTATATGAGAGTTTGTCTCACGGCCATACCTTTGTGTGCTCTCACCTACTACACTGTCAACATAAATCTTTCTAAAGTTTCACACTTGGTGAAAGGATATCTGAATATAGTCCAATTTAATTGACCTAATTATTGACAATAAGTGATACAAAAATTCTCAAAGTTATATTGACTCTGAATGAATAGTATAGAATTATACTGACTGGCAATATGCAAAAATTAACCTTGCAAATAACCCGCCTCACGTGTTTTCAAAAACGGAACAAAATTTCATGCAGATGAAAAAACTAAGCAGGAATCTAGACCTAAGGAAGTCGATGTTGATTTCAGGAGAAACATCAGTAACGCTTCAATTGAGAAATCAGGAACTCAGGCTTAGGTTGTAGTAGCCATCCTATGATGGTGACAAATCAAATTTATGTGTAATGGCATCATCAGTGAAGGAGCACTTGTTTTTCTATCCTTCTCATTTGTTCGGTAGCAAAGTGAAGTTTTCTGATACTCATTAGTGAAAATTTCAAGAAGTTACCATCATAATTTTCTAGCTAGGCAAAACCTATCAATTTGTACCTGTAGGCATATAAATTATTGCCTGCTACTTCGCAAATGCTATATTTTTTACTCCATTATTGATCCATAAACATCTCAGACACTATCTTCAAGTCACCTGTGCCCTGTGTTAGAATTTAGACTTAAGTCATAAACACATGTATATTATTATTTAGTATTTGAATATATGGACATACATGTATCACTAAATTAATTATGTAATTGTTATTGTTATAAAGTTTAATATCTAATTATAGTGGTCTATATTTAATTATATGGGCCTGTTATCTTAATAAAGTGTGAGGTTATTTATAATGTATAGAAACTTAAGGGTGTAATTGTAAAAATTATGATGAACTATGATAGGGCCTAAATTAATCATAATTTTTCTAGTTATTTGATATTATTTTATGATACATTTTGTGAAATGACTAATCATATTCCTTTATATTTAAAATTTTACCCTTGAAAAAATATGTTGTACATTATTTTAGATTTTAAGGATAAAATAAAATAAAATCGTCATAAAGCAGGCGGCACCGATTCCGAGAAGGACAATCGGCACCGGTCTTCCACCGGAGAAGCGTGGAGAAATTGAGAAAAAATTGCAATTGATGTTGGAAAGGAAAAGGAAGCGAATTCATGGCTCAATTGAGCCGACAACAAGGACAAGACAAGGCAACAACAAACAAACAATTCGGTCAGCCAAAGAAAACAATAACAATAAGAGAAAGTCAGTTTCGGTGGGGCCAAGCAAAGGAGAAACAGGAGTCAACAAAAACGGCCAGAAGAAAGAAAAGAAAATCAGCAGCTTCACGGCTAATCAAGCCGACGACAGCAATAGAAATTACAAACAAAGCAGCCAAGGCAATTAAAACGGTGGGGCCTAGGTGCAAAGGAGAAGTCAACAATGGTGGCAGCAAAAGACAAAAAAAAAAGAACAAGAAGCAGCAATTTTCGGTGGGTTTTTATGGTAAGTGGCTCAATTGAGCCGAGGCAAGGGAACAAAGGAAATTCGATGGAATTCGGCTCAGCAAGCCGATGCAAAACAACAAAAGCAAGACAAGTTCGGCTGGCTTCATCAATTTAGCCGACAGCAAATCAAGATCAGCAGATTTTCGGAAGCTTCAAATGGTTCAATTGGAAGCCGAATCAACAATTTCAATTCCAATTCAATTGCAACTTCAGCACTACACGACACAACAAAATTAGAAGTGCAAATTGAATTCAATTTCACAAAAAGTCAAGGTGGTGGACTATACACTATTTAATTTTTTCCTTAGTTTTATTTAGTATTTTATTTTAGGCTTTTATTATTCTTTTTAGTTTTTGATTTCTTTAGATAATTACTTTTTCTTTATTTAGGACTCTTTTAAGAATTTTGTAAGCATATAAATAAAGGCTAATTAATTACCCTAGGAAAGGGAGGTGCACAATGTAGGGATTTAGATTTATTTTAGAGTGCATCACCAATATTTTTCGGAAATAAATAATTCAAGGAGGATTGTACAAGAGGGTCTATGAAGGAGGAAAAAGAAGGCTTGTCTATGAGTATCTATTTCTTTCATTTGTTTTCTTTTTCTTGAACAATGATATGTTAATTGTTTTATTATAATTTGACATTATTTTAGATATTCATGATATTTAGAGATATTTGATCTTTTGACTGTTCTTCTTATTATTTAATTACTTGGGTTGATTACGAGATTTATTGATTGTTACTTTCTATTGACTTGCTTGAAAAAGGGGTTGATGGTGGTTTCAATTTATTAGTTTCATATTTGTTATCTTTTAACTTGCTTGAAAAATGGGTTAATTGTGAAGAATAAAGTAATTAAAGGTTAATTGATATTTGCCAGAATATGGATTCATTGGTTAGTTTCATGTTTTAAATTTGCCAGAATATGAAAATTTAGTCAAGGATTGTGTTTAATACATCTTTTGGGTAAGACTGGTTGAGACAGAATATGTGATACTAAGTTACCTAGAAGATAAGGATTCATGGATTGAAAAAGAAGTGAGTCTATCTTAATCTTTCATTATGCCAAGGGAATAATTAGTTATGATAATGGTTGAGTTCTTTAAGATCATGCTTGTCTAAACAATGGTTTGAATTGTATAATTCTACATCCTTGACATGTATATATTTTTATTTTGATTTGATTTGATTTTATTTTTTTCATGTTTATTTATTTTTCAATTTATCGAGTTGGTTAAACAATGAAAGAAAGGTAATTAATGTTTACTTGTTCCTGGAAGATTGACACTCGTTTAAAAACTATGCTCGGTTAATGATGAGTACGCTTGCTCATATGTGTGATTTGGGTTGAACGTTTTAATTTAAACTCGATTGAGAATGTGCTTAATTTTTATATGATTTTTATACCCAAATCCGAACACATCAAACTATTTTAGTAACTGCAAAATAATATAAATATAGTAAGGTTGTGATCCCTAATTGCACGTACTGAAAACCCTTGCCAACTCATGGAGTTCCAATCCCTCTCTGAGGAAGAAGGTTGCATACATAACAATTAGAAGAACTAACGAACCTAGATTTGTGACTGCAAATCATTATAAATCAAGGTACGCTTTCGTAACTCATTTATATCTAAATAATCTTTCGATAAGGCTTTGTTCTTGGGGAATTTGATTAAATGAATTTCATTAATTTCCATCAATGATATCAGAGCCACTTTACTTTGAAGATTATTTGGTTTTAATTGTAAATATTATATGATTGTTTATGTGCTAAGATTAAATTTTTTTTAATGCATATATTAGTTAAGAGGTGTAGGAATAATGTATTTACGTTCATGATAAATGATTTGATTGTATGTGACACATTTTATTTTAATAAAAATGCATTATTAATCTTACAGTTTCTTTTGTTTACTTTTAAGTAATATAATTATTCAATAAAATCCCTAGTACAATACTGTGTTATGGAAATCATGATAGAGATCATGATATGAGATTCCTATTACACTGTATAGTGTTAGTACTTAAATAGTCCCTAGTCATAGTATTAATGAGACAGGACATCATTAATGCGTTAAAACTAGAATGTGTTAGACTTCCTGATTTCATCAGGCGGTGGTTCTCATATCCGTGAGTATTGAGATACTCAAAGTTAACACATGGATACTTGTTAACGGAATAAGTTCATTAGATAACCTAACTATGAGATAATTACATGGATAACTATTTAGTGCCAGTGATATAATCTCAATATAGCAAACGTGCAAGTATCCTTAGATTTGAGATCTCCAAGATTCTTTGTTTGCTGAGCATTGTACTTTGATTCCAATCTTTAGAGCTCGATCGAGGGCCGCCTATGAGATGGATATTGGGTACATTGTGAGGTAAACGAAAGTAGTTGAGAGGGTCAATAAAGGATTCACTACTCTTAATAGTAGGAGCGAATATCTCATGGCCACTTGTAGGAATTACTACTCGAGAAGTCCTTGGCCAAGACGATTGTGTATTGGAAATAGTTTCAATTGATACACATCTAGAGTAGTGGGTTTCGGGTACAAGTACTAGTGTATTTGTGCCAGAATTAATTTTGGAGGGAGTTGGCACTAATTCCATACTCCAAACTGAATGAGATATTGTATGGTAAAAGGAGTTAATTGCACTGTAGTTTGTTATTGAAGGGTTTATGTCAAGCCACTTGATTTCCTGGTCTCTTGTGTGGTTATGCTGTGTTGCTAGATACCGTTCATTATCTGGGAATATGAGTTTATTAATTGATGAATTAATAAATCAATCCTAATTAGAATCAATATGATTAATTCTAATTAATTATGGGTTATTAATCTCAAAGACGTTTGGATTAATTCATGTTCGCTACCAATTGATTGGGAAACCTAATAGGTCACACACAATAGAGGATTCTATATTCAAGATGTTATTTGATAACATAGTGGGGTTAATTGCGAGAAAGAGAAGTTGTTGTGGTCAAATTATAATTAGTTATAATTTATGGTCCAAATCGTAATTGTGAGAACTTGATGTTTCCAATTACAATTAGGAAATTCTAATAGGATTAGAATTCTCAGTTTTGAGTAGGGTTTTTCGAAATATATGTATGTGATACATGAAACCCTAGCTGGAATTTAATACATGAAACAACAGCTTCTCTTCCCTTTCTTTTTCTCGTTTTTCTTGAAAAAAACAAGAATAAATCCGAGTCGCCATCTTTTTCTACTAGCACTGAAAATTTTGGTGCTTGAGTGTTCCTTTATGTGAATTTTTATCAGAGATAATCACACACTGTGATTATAGTGGTTGGACGTTTAACTCTCGTAGAGGTTGATCAAGAGGATTGCTGGATCGCGCCTCGACTTGAAGAAGAAATTTTTGTTCTTTGGACGATCTAAGAAAGGTAAAAGTTGTTACCTTTGTTATCTTTATGTCTTATTTTCCACACATATGCAGGTCCTGGGATGGTATCTCGTTTTATTTTTCCGCTGTGTCGTATATGATACGAGCCTGAGAAACCCAACACAAGATACATCGGGCCTAATACATATCATAGCGTACATGATAGATCCAACTGCCGAGGTAAATGGAATCTTACACATGTGATCTCTTTTAACTTGTGTCTTGGGAGACATCGACTTTGAAAGGCTTACACCATGTGACATGGGTAAGAATCCCCTTTTGGATTGATCCATGCTAAACCTCTTTAGCACTTTATCTATGTATGTAGACTGTGAAAGACCTAGCAACGTTTTGGATCTATCTCTATAGATCCTTATTATGAGAATATAGGTTGCTTCTCCAAGGTCTGTCATGGAGAATTGCTTGGGCAACTAAACATTAACCGTTTGCAAGACAGGTATATCGTTTATGTCAATACCATAAGGTAATAAGAAAACGATTGCACTCCCACTAACCTTCTTGTATACACAAGGCTCATCTATGTTTTGAATGAAACCAAACTCTTTGATTATTTCATCAAAATGGATGTTCCAACTCCTAAAAGCTTACTTAAGTCCATAAATGGACATTTGCAGCTTGCACACCTTTGTGCCATCATTGGATGTGAAACCCTCAGGTTGTGTCATATACACTTCCTTAGTTAGATTTCCATTTAGAAAAGTTGTTTTCACATCCATTTGCCAAATCTCATAATCATGATGAGTAGCAATAGTTAGGAGTATCCTAATGGATTTGAACATGGTTACTGGCGAGAAGGTTTCATCATAGTCAATACCATACTGTTGACGATAACCCCTCGCCACTAGATGTGCTTTATAAGTAACTAAGTTATCATCCATGTCCGTTTTCTTCTTGAAAACCCATTTGCACCCAATAGGTTTTATTCCTTTAGGTGGATCAACCAAAGTTCATACTTGGTTGTCGTACATGGAATCCATCTTTGACTTCATGGCCTCAAGCCATTTGCTAGATTCTGAACTATTAAGAACATCTTTGTAGGTAGTAGGCTCATCTTCATTTATGAGCAATACATCATTGTGGTTACTTATGAGAAATCCATATCTCTCAGGTGCCACACGTATCCTACTAGATCTACGAGGTTCTTGTATATCAGAAGGCTCATCTATTCTCTCAATAGATGTGGGGTTAGATGGTTGATCCTCATTTGTTTGATCTTCATGAACTTCACTAAGTTCAATTTTACTCCCACTATCCCCTTTGAGCATGTGCTCCTTCTCTAAGAAGACGGCATGCTTCGAAACAAATAATTTGTTTTCGGAGGGTAGGTAGAAGTAATATTTGAAAGATTCTTTCGGATATCCAACAAACAAATATTTGTCAAACTTACTATCAAGTTTGTCTGACTGTGGTCTTTTGATAAAGGCAAAACAACCCCATGCTCGCAAGTGAGATGACTTTGGTTTCTTACTAAAGAATATCTCAAATGGGGTAGTATCAACCGATTTTGTTGGAACTCTGTTTAGTATATAAACAGAAGTCTCTAGTGCATACCCCTAAAACGATTTTGGTAGATCTGCAAAAGTTATCATGGTCCGTACCATGTCTAGAAGGATTCAATTCTTTCTTTCAAATACACCGTTATGTTGAGGTGTATGTGGTAGAGTCCATTGAGATAATATCTCATTATTTCTCAGATAACTCAGGAACTCTTGGCTTAAGTATTCTCCTCCTCGATCAGATCTTAGAGTCTTAATACTTTTGCCAAGTTATTTTTCTATTTCATTCTTGAAGTCTTTGAACCTTTCAAAGGCCTCAGATTTGTATTTCATTATATACAAATACCCGTATCATGAAAAATAGTCGATAAAGGTTATGAAATAGTTATAACCTCCTATTACTTGTATTGGCATTGGGCTACATACATCAGAATGTATGAGTTCTAATAATTCCTTGGCACGTTCTCATTTTCCTGGAAAAGGAGTCTTAGTCATTTTGCCTAGTAAACAAGATTCGTATGTGCCATATGATTCATAATCAAATGACCCTAAGTCATTAAGCTTGTGTAACTTAGATACACGATTTTCGTTTACATGGCCCAAATGACAATGTCATAAGTAAGAGGCGTTAGAGTTATCCATTTTGGATTTCTTATTGTTTATATTGAAAACTAGATTATCCAAGTCTAGAACATATAAACCATTAACCAGAGTTGCTGAACCATAATGAATATAATTCAATGAAAAAGATCAACATTTATTCTTAAATATCAAATGAAATCCATATAAGTCTAAATACGCAATTGAGATAATATTTTTCATTAAAATTGGTACAAAATAACAGTTTTGCAGTTCTAGAATTAATCCCGAAGGCAGGTTCAGCTCGTATGTCCCCACAGCAAATGCAGCAACCTTTGCCCCATTTGCAGTACATAGGTCCATGTCGCATTTCTTTAGCCTTCTACTGATTTTTAGTCCCTGCAAGTTATTACACAAATGAGATCCATATTCAGTATCTAATACCCACATCTCATCTCTAAAGGTAGTATTTATCTCAATCATAAACATATTCGGAGTAGAAGTAGAAGTGCTTGTAAGCTCTCCTTCTGCTTCTTGTCCTTAATAGTCTCCAAGTAGGCTTTGCAGTTGCGCCTCTAGTGGCCTATCTTCCCACAATAATTGCATGGGCCCTTGGTAGCTACGTTCTTCTTGTTCACACCACCTTTGGGCTTCATGGGAGCATTCTTCTTCTTCTTTTGAACTTTTTTCTTAGAAAATGAAGATTCTACCATTAAAACTGCATTAGAATCCTTCTTCATGGAGGACTCTGCAGTTTTGAGAAGATTGATCAACTCAGGAATGGTGGACTCAATCTTGTTCATCTAATAGTTAATCACAAATTGTGAAAAACTATTAGGCAAAGATTATAGAATTAAGTCACCACTTAAGTCATGATCCATTGCAAATCCGAGAGCTCTAAGCTTCTTTATTAAACCCAGCATCTTCAGCCCATGAGTGGCCACAGAAGAACCCTCTGCCATTTTGCAACGGAATAGTTGCTTCGAGATCTCGTATCTCTCAGTTCTGGCTTAGGCATCAAACAGCTCTTGAAGATGTGGGATAATCGATTGAGCATCCATATGCTTGTGCTGTTTTTGCAACTCGAGAGTCATGGATGCCAGCATAATACATGATGCTGTATCACTATCTTTCTTGTGCCTTTTGTGGACAGCATGCTCATCAGTATGAGCATCTTGAGTTGGTGGTGGCGGAATAGGAGCATCTAGCACGTAGAACAACTTTTCTGATTTAAGAACGATTCTCAAATTTCTATACCAGTCGAGATAATTTGATTAGGTTAACTTGTTGGTTTCTAAGATGCTACGTAGTTTTGAGTTTGTAGACATGATGCAAGTGACCTAGATGTAAAGATAGAGAACGTTAGCTACTTGTATATGCACATGATATGCAAATAATTAGGGCTTTAAGTAAACGCATTTTTACTCCACTATTTTACTCAAACTAATAGCCCCCACTACTGATTCGAAAAAGCTCATTGGAAGCTTTCCTAATGGACCGGTATCCAAATTCCTCAAGAATAACCTTAGGTTTGCCCAACAAGCCACCCTTAAGTTCATTGGTAGGTATCCAATACCAATTACATTGTATGTAACTACCGGATCATTGGGTAATTAACAATTTTTAATCTTAAAGCCTTTTAGGCTACCCCAACTTTTCCTCTAAATTTCTTTATGCTTGAGTTTGCCCAACCGGGATAAAGAATTTAGTTAAATCCAACACATTAATCAGGAATTTAATTCCAAAGGAACTTAACTTCATAGCTTGAACATGCTCGATGTCAAGTAGGCTTGGGTTTGCCCAACAACTTGGTCTCGAAAAAGAACTCTCGTTCTTACTATATTAACAGAAGGAATTAGGTTTAATATTAATTGAGGGATTTGTTCATTTTAGTGATTTCATTGATGACATGCATAAAAATCAATAAATCACATAATTGATAATCATGGTAATAAAGCGATTACGTTGTATGGTTATGGACTTTACCCTAAATTAATTTCTTTGAGTCATAAAAGAAATTAATATAGTTAACCCTATGTGTTCATGCATGATTTAAGTAGAAGGTCTTACCTTTTCGCCTTGTTTTGGTTGCCATCTCCAAAATAAAATAATTCTACTCCTATCTAACTTATGTAAACTAATTATATAATTTTCTAAAGAGAGAAAATCTCGAGTTACATTCGAGGGGAGTTAGATGAGAAGAAAATTACACAAGAATTCTAGAGAAGGCAGGACATGCTGACCCTATTTCATAAAAAACCAAAACTGTAAAATGCATGAACACATATAATTAGTTTTAGTCCAAAACCATCCACCATGCCATTGACTATGCTTAAACAAAATAAACATATAATTTTTATTATTCCAAAATTACTATTTTGGAAAAATAAAACAAATTCTAAAATTAACATTTTAGAAAAATACACCAATTTCATATTTTTCAAAATCATTATTTTGAAAGATAAAATTGTTTGACTCAAAACTAATTTTGAGAAAGTACTTTTGGGTCCCGTCTCTAACAATGAAAATGGTGGTCCCGTTGGTCGGTTAGCGGGTGAGAGTCATGGGGGCAGCGTTCCCTTGGAAAAATTTTTATTTTACCACCTCTCATCAAATAAGATTTTTCCCTTTCAAAATTCTATTTCAGGATTTTTTTTTAATTTTAAATAGTTGGAATGTCTCGAACAGAGCAGAACTGGCGCCAGAGCCGGTGCCAGCTACTTTCGGGTTTTAAAAATTTTCTTCCAGAAACGATTTCTGGATGTTCGCGAAACAGCACAGAACCGGTGTCGGTTGGGAGGCCGGAGCTAGCACCGGCTGTAGTTGGGAACAATAGCGGTGATTTTTGAAAATTTTCTAGAAACAATTTCTGGTGACTTCTTCTTCTGCAAATTTTCAGTGAGAACAATTCTCTGCAGTGTTTTCTGTTTTGAAGCTCAAAACAACAACCAATTTGTTAGTTTAAACAAAACAAAACAGAAAATCAAATTCACGAGATGAAACTGAAGGCAATCAACATGTTTTCAAGAAAACGTTTTTCTGTAGAAAATTTTCAGCACATAAAAAAAGCATCTTTTGAAATATGCTGTAAATTTTACACAATCATATTGTGCTACGGACCCAACCCATAATGCTCGAAACAATTTCGACTTGAGTGAAAACAATTTTCACAGCAAACAAAAATAAACATGAATACATGAAACTAGTTTTCATGCAAAAAACAATGTGTTTGTTAGTGTTGTGTCCTAGAGGCAATCACTTGTACATTGTATATGACGTATTTTATTTTAATAAAATGCATTATTTATCTTACAGTTTCTTTTATTTATTTTTAAGTAATATAATTGTTCGATAAAGTCCATAGTACAACACTGTGTTAAGGAAATCATGATAGAGATCATGATATAAGATTCCTACTACACTGTATAGTGTTAATACTTAAATAGTCCCTAGTCATAGTATTAATGAGACAAGACATCATTAATGCGTTAAGACTAGCATGTGTTAGACTTCCTGATTTGATCAGGCGGTGGTTCTCATATCCGTGAGTATTGAGATACTCAAAGTTAACACATGGATGCTTGTTAATGGAACAAATTCATTGGATGACCTAGCTATGAAATAATTACATAGATAACTATTTAGTACCAGTGATATAATCTCAATATAGCAAACGTGCAAGTATCCTTAGACTTGAAATCTCCAAGGTACTTTGTTTGCTAAGCATTGTACTTTGATTCCAATCTCTAGAGCTCGATCAAGGGCCACTTATGGGATGGATATTGGATACACTGTGAGGTAAACGAAAGTAATTGAAAGGGTCAATAAAGGATTCACCACTCCTAATAGTAGGGGCGAATATCTCACGACCACTTGTAGGAATTATTACTCATGAAGTCCTTGGCCAAGGTGATTGTGTATTGGAAATAGTTCCAATTGATACACATCTAGATAATGGATTCCTGGTATAAGTACTATTGTATTCGGGTCAGAATTAATTCTGAAGGGAGTTGGCACTAATTCCGTACTCCAAACCGAATGAGATATTGTATGGTGAAAGAAGTTAATTGCATTGAAGTTTGTTATTGAAGGGTTCATGTCAAGCCACTTGATTTCCTGGACTCTTGGGTGGTTATGATGTGTTACTAGATACTGCTCATGATTTGGGAATATGGATTTATTAATTGATGAATTAATAAACCAATCCCGATTAGAATTAATAGGATTAATTCTAATTAATTATGAATTATTAATCTCAAAGACGTTTGGATTAATTCAAGTTCGCTATCAATTGACTGGGAAAACTAATAGGTCATAGACAATAGAGGATTATATACTCAAGATGTTATTTGATAACATATTGGGGTTAATTGAGATAAAGAGAAGTTGTTGTGGACAAATTATAATTAGTTATAATTTATGGTCCAAATTGTAATGGTGAGAACTTGATGTTTCCAATTACAATTAGGGAATCCTAATAGGATTAGAATTCTCAATTTTAGCAGGGTTTTTCGATTTATATGTATGACATACTGGAAACCCTAGCCGAGGTTTTGAAAAAACAGAAACCCTAGGTAATACACGACATTCTCTCTCTCTCTCTCTCTCTCTCTCTCTCTCTCTCTCTCTCTTCCCTTGTTTTGCTGAAAACATGAAGAACCCTAGCCGCCTTATTTTTCTGATAGCACATAAATATTTTGGTGCTTGAGTGTATCCTCTGTGTGGATTACTGTTAGAGATAATCACACACTGTGATTATAGTAGTTAGACGTTTAACTCTCGTAGAGTTTGATCAAGAGGATTGTTGGATCGCGCCTCGATTTGAAGAAGAAATTTTTATTTTTCGGACGATCAAAGAAAGGTAAAAGCTATTACCTTTGTTATCTTTATGTCTTGTTTTCCACACATATGCGGGTCCTGTAATGGTATCTCGTTTTCTTCTTCCACTGCGCCATATTCGATATGGATGTGAGATACCCAACATATCATACTACCATTCCCTATATAGATGAATCTTTCATCCTCACTTAGTTGGCGGTAATTCTAGTAAACATATATCGATATACTTATATGAGTAGTGGTACCTAAATCTAATTACCAAGTATATCTTGGCACTGAAATTAATCTATGAGCAAACAAGAGTTAGAAGAATACCTTTCTTCAAGTGACATGTGTGATATTTAGGGCATTCGTTCTTAATATGAGAGGGATCCTTGTAGAAAAAAATACTTGATGTCTTTCAATTGTCCCTTCTGCTTTTTCTCTGTTGATGCATACTAAACGAAAATTAATTAATGAGGATTCCTATTTATTATGCCACAAAAGATTAGGTCATATCTCTAAAAAGAGAATTGAAAGACTTGTATCATATATAATTTTTGAAACATTTAATACTTCCAACTATCTAATATGTGTTGAGTATATTAAGTTAACAGATAAGAAAAAGATAGGTGTCAAGAGAGCTAAAGACATCTTGAAACTAGTACATATGGACATATGTGGACCATTTCCTACAATTTTTTAGAATGGTCAACAATATTTATAACGTCCATAGACGATTACTCTCGTTATGGTTACCTATTTTTTATACATGAGAAATTGAAAGCTTTAGACAAGTTTAAAGCAATTAAAGCTGAAGTTGAAAATCAACTAGGCAAAAGGATTACATACGTCAGATCTGACTGTAACGGTGAATACTACGGCAGGAATGACGATTCAGGTGAATAACATCTAGGGTCATTTGCTAAATTTCTACAAGAGTGTGGGACCGTCCCTCAGTATACTATGCTGATATCCCCAACATGAATAGAGTTGCTGAAAGACAAAATAAAACCCGTAAAGACATGGTGAGAAGCATGATTTGTCATACTACTTTACCAAATTCATTCTAGAAAGGTGCATTTAAAACTACAGTTTATATCTTAAATAGAGTACCAACTAAAGCAATGACTAAAACCCCATATGAATTAGGGATGGGTAAGAAACTTATACTAAACTATTTACAAGTATAGGGATATCCAGCTAAAGTAAGGCCTTACAGGCCTAATGAAAACAAATTGGATGCAAGAACGGTTAGAATTACTATTTTGTTGGATACTCTGAACGGTCACAAATTATAAGTTCTATGATTCTTACAGTAGAACATTTTTTGAGATGGGAAATACCCGGTTCTTTGAGAATTTTGAGGTTGAGGAGGAAGATAAAGTAAGAAACATTATCTTTGAAGAAAAATATATTTCCCTTCCTATAGTTGTTCTTGAACATGTACAAGTTTCTGTACCTAATAGTGTTTAACAACAACGACTAACATAAGATAATATTGAATTTCTTCCTAACTTAGATCAACAAACTGTGCTTGATCCTGATCATACAGTCGCTCCTCAACCAATTATTTCTAAGGAGTAACATAAAGAACCAATGCCTTTTAAGAAAATTCATTTGAGAAAGAAGAAGTGCAATTCTAGATGACTACATTGTGTTTCTTACCGAGCATATGGAAAATATTGACTTAACAATAGATGATCCGGTCACCTTCCGCCAAGCCATTGAAAGCTCGAATGCTCAAAAATAGGTAAATGCCATGGGTGAAGAAATCCAATCCATGAAAGACAATGACGTTTGGGATCTTGTCCCTTTACCTGAAGGTGTGAAACCGATTGGTTGTAAATGAGTTTTTAAAATCAAGAAGGATTCACAGGATAACGTGGAAAGATATAAAGCACGTCTAGTCGCTAAAAGATTTACTCAAAAGGAGGGCATTAACTATAAAGAGACTTTTTCTCTAGTTTCTTCGAAAGACTCTTTCAAAATAATTATAGCATTAGTGGCATAATTTAATCTTGAGTTACACCAGATGGATGTTAAAACAACATTTCTCAATAGAAACATTGATGAAATAATCTATATGGTACAATCGAAGGGCTTAGATTCTAAGGATTCTAAGCAATTGGTTTGTAAATTTAAGAAATCTATCTATGGGCTCAAATAGGCTTCCTGTCAGTAGTACTATAAGTTGCACGAGATAATTTTATCATTTAGTTTTGAGATAAATACTGTGGATGACTGTGTGTATCACAAATTCTACAAGAATAAGTACACCTTTTTAGTACTTTATGTGGATGATATTTTGCCATCTTGTAACGATGTAGGATTAATGCATAAAACTAAGAAATTTCTCTCAAAGTAATTTGAGATGAAAGATCTTGGTGAAGCCATTTTTGTATTAGGAATTCAAATTCATCGAGGTTGTTCTCGAGGAATACTTGGATTATCACAAAAGACTTACATCGAGAAGGTATTACAGTGATTTAGGATGCAAAATTGTAAACCATTTGATACCTCTCTAGCTAAAAGAGATAAATTTAACAACAAACAGTGTCCTAAAAATGCCCTTGAATCCAAGAAAATGAGAGACATTTCTTATGCTTCAGCATTTGAAAGTCTTATGTATACGGAAATCTGCACTCGTCCAGATCTTTTCTTTATAGTTAGAATTCTAGGCAGATATTTGAGCAATCTGGGCCTCGCTTATTGGAAGCTGCCAAAACGGTCATGAGGTATTTGCAGAGAACGAATGACTACATGCTCACTTATAAAAAGTCAGATAAATTTGAGATCATTGGGTATGTAGATTTTGACTTGGGTAGATGTCAAGATAGCATGAGATCTACATCAAGATACATTTTCTTACTTGCTAGAAGAGCAATATCATGGAATAGTGCCAAACAGACACTCATTACTTCTTCCACTATGGAGGCAGAATTTGTAGCATACTGTGAGGTGTTAAATCAATCTATTTGGCCGTGGAATTTTATTACAGGACTGCATATGGTTGATGGGATTGAGAAACTACTTAAATTATTTTGTGATAATAAAGTTGTAGTCTACTATTCAAATTACAACAAGAGCTCCACAAAATTTAAATACATAGACTTCAAGTTCCTTACTGTGAAATAGTGAGTTCATAATGGTATAATTAGTATTGAGCTTATTGGGACATAATTCATGCTTGTGGATCCGCTGACTAAAGCTTTGATACCAAAAGCCTTTATAGAGCACACTACTAGTATGGGTATTGTATTTCTACGAAGTGTCTAAATTCAGTGGGAGTTTGTAATTTATATTTATGTTGATTACTCTTATTAATGTTGTCATGATTATATACTTTTTTTTTACCATTTGTTCATTAATGCAATAAAGTTTAGTTATTCATTTCCACTTTAGATGTTATATTTGGTTAAATGATCTCATGTGAACCAGTTGAAAATAGACATATATAGATCACATTTACATGTAATTTTCACGCTACACATCTACACTCAATACAAGTCATTTAGTTAAATTAATACATGTGACCAACGTTAGGTTTAGTTGCACTTTTAATGTAGTGAAGGCCTCTTTGATTTATGTATTAATGAAACTAATGGACAGAGTTAGTTTGAGATGACAAATTAAAGTTTGCTAGCATGTACATTGATTCCTAACTTTCACATAATTATTTGGTCTATTGCATGTGCATATGAACATAAGTCCAAGAGGGATATTGTTAGAATTTGGACTTAAGTCATGAGTACATGCATATTATTATTCAGCATTTGGACATGTAGACATACATGTATCACTAAATTAATTATATGATTGCTATTGTTATAAATTTTAACGCTCAACCATGGTGATCTATATTTAATTATATGGGCCTGTCATTTTAATAAAATGTGAGGTTATTTATAATATGTAGAAATCCAAGAGTATAGTTGGCAAAAACTCTAATGGGCTATTTTAATAGCTGCACAATAATATAAATATTAGGGTTGTGGTTATTGATTGCACGTATTGAAAACTCTAGCCACCTCTTAGAGTTCATAATGAAGGCTGCACAATAATATAAATACATTAGGGCTGTGACCCCTGATTGTGCAATAATATAAATATATTAGGGTTGTGGTCTCTTTCTAAGGAAGACAGCTGCGTATGTAACAATCAAAAGAATAAACGAGCCCGGATTTATGACCACGAATCTATTAGAGAATGCCCTAAAATTAATTTATTTGCACAATATATTTTGCACATTTATTTAATAAAGGCACTTTTTATCTTTCAGTTTTCTTGTTTCAAATGTGTATGTGAATAAAACTAATAGATAAAGTTCCTAGTACAATGTATAGTGTTAAAAAAATTATGATAGAGATCATAATGTGAGATTTCTACTACACTATGCAGTACTTGTGCTTAAACTATCCCTAGTCATAGTATTAATGAGATAAGATATCATTAATGTACAATGACTAGCACATGTTATACATTTTAATTAGTTCAAATAGTGGTTCTTAATTACATCCCTGAGTATTTGGACACTCAAAATTAATAAGTAGATGCTTAGTACATGAACAAGTATATTAGATGACCTAGTTATAAGATAATCACATGGTATTTAGTGCCAGTGATATAATCTCATTATAGCAAATGTGCAAGTATTTTTAGATTTGAAATTTCTAAGGTACTTTGTTTGCTGAGTATTGTACCTTAATTCTAATCTTTACAGTCTTATCAAGGACTGCCTATGAGATAGATATTGTGTACAATATAAAGTAAACAAAAGTAGTTGAGAGGATCAACAAATAATTCATCACTCCTAATAATAGAGGCGTATATTTAACGGCCACTTGTAGGGAATCATTACTCAAGAATTCCTTGGCTAAGGCAACTATGTGTTGAAAATTATTTCAAATAATAAACATGTTGAGTAATGAATTTTGGAACAAGTACTAATAAATTCGGGTTAGACTTAATTATATTCTAGAGAGAGTTGATACTAATTCCATACTTTAAACTGAATGAGATATAATATGATGAAAGGAGTTTATTGCACTGATATTTTACTATTAGGTACAATGTAAAGTAAACAAAAGTAGTTGAGAGGATCAACAAATAATTCATCACTCCTAATAATAGAGGCGTATATTTAACGGCCACTTGTAGGGAATCATTACTCAAGAATTCCTTGGCTAAGGCAACTATGTGTTGAAAATTATTTCAAATAATAAACATGTTGAGTAATGAATTTTGGAACAAGTACTAATAAATTCGGGTTAGACTTAATTATATTCTAGAGAGAGTTGATACTAATTCCATACTTTAAACTGAATGAGATATAATATGATGAAAGGAGTTTATTGCACTGATATTTTACTATTAGGTACAATGTAAAGTAAACAAAAGTAGTTGAGAGGATCAACAAATAATTTATCACTCCTAATAGTAGGAGTGTATATCTCACAGCCACTTGTAGGGGATCATTACTCAAGATTTCTTTGGTTAAGGCAACTATGTGTTGAAAATTATTTCAAATGATAAACACGTTGAGTAATAAATTTTGGAACAAGTACTAATAAATTCGGGTTAGAATTAATTATATTCTAGAGATAGTTGACACTAATTCCATACTCTAAACAGAATGAGATATAATATAATGAAAGGAGCTTATTGCACTAATATTTTGCTATTGAAATATTCATATCAAGCCACTTGACTTTCTGAACTTTTAAGTAGTTATGATACATTGTTAGATGCCACTCATTATCAATGAAATATGAATTTATTAATTAGAAAATTAATAATTAAGCACAATTAGAATTAATAAATTAATTTTAATTATTAAGAATTAATAATTCTATAGTGATTAAAATTAATTCATATTTTGCCACCAATTGACTGGAAAACCTAGGTCACAGACAATAAAAGAATTGGAATTCAAAATATTATATGATAATATTGTGGGGAAAATTTGTGAGAAAAATAATTATAAGGACAAATTATGAAGTAGTTATAATTTAAGAGACCAAATTGCAAATAATAAAGTTTGTGGGCTTAAAGGCAATTTGAAATTCCCTAGCCCATATAATTAAAAGGGCTTTACTGTTTTCTAAAAGATTTTAGAAACAAATATGGGCTTTAGTTATTTTCCTGAGGCAGTCATCATATATATATATATATATATATATATATATATATATATAAATACAATTGTATTGAAAATATGTCTTTGTGTGAAAATAAGACGCTGCACTATTGCTTCCCCTTTTCTGTTTGTTTTCCTCCTAATTAACCCTACAACCATTGCAAATATTAAACCATAGCATCAACTTTTTTGCACCCGTTGAGTATAGTTCGTGTGGATACGATTAGAGAAATTCTTATATTTGAAATTTTGGTGGCTTGATTTTTTCAACTTTCGAAAAAATTTGTGCAAAGAAAAATTTTAAAAGCTGCTTGAGTAAAGTTATCAATTTATTTTCTTCTCTCTTAACTCATTTAATTTCATACGAATGATCATATTGCATGGATTTCGTTTTCTTTCTCGTTGCACATATATTTGATATAGCATGATCGAAATCCAATAGAATCATTATGAATTAAGATACGCTTTGGTAACTCATCTATATCCAAATAATCTTTCGAGTAAAGTTATGTTCTTGGGAAATTTGATTAAGTGAATTATATTAATTTTCATGACCCTGATGTTACGCAGAGTAAAGAAAAGTCCTCCTTTTGATTCAATGTACTTCTTAAGCCGTCTATTTTTTATGTATTCAACAACAGGCACTGATATAGATTCCCCCAAAAAATTTTCACTTCTGTAAGACAGTCACACAGAAAGTAATTGATAGCACATTTCCTTTGATGAATGGTTGCATTACATTTTTCATGGTAAAATGTTTAGGGCATGGTTATGGCTATTCTTGACATATGGTTGATTTCTTATGACAAAATTTAGCAAGCATCTAGTTCTTTTTCACTAGTTCAACCAAAAAGGCATCTAACAAAGGGGAAAATCCATCCTAGGGCATTTCACAAACCAGCCTTGGATAGAATATCTCCAACCAACAAGAACAAAGGATCGCTGGATATAGTTGAAATATACCAAATTTGAAAAAAAAATAGTCAAATTGAATTGGAGTGAGGATAAGATAGTTAAAAGCAAGTTTTACAAAATCATGCAAGAAACAAAAGCACGTAGAACCTAAAAAGAAGTACAGAAACTCTATACAAGCTTCGACAGCAGCAGCACACAGTGAACAGATTGAACCAATCTAGTAGCTCTCTATAGGCACACGAAAACGGAATACATTCCAGGAAGGCAACACCTGAATTAAATGAAACTCCAAAACACCAAACCTTTAGAAGGACAATTAAAGTAGCCTCTCTTTCCATTCTTCAACATCAACATCATCACCTTTGGTGACCTTATTTTGCATTGGAGCATAACTGCAACCTGTATTCCATCGAGTGCTTCTTACAAGTTGATAAGCAATGTGGATCCATAAACTACGTATGAAAGATATTATATGCATTACTGCAAATTTATTTATTTGCTAAAGTTCACTTCTTTACTTGTATAAACAGAATTCCGATGCTAGATCATAGATGCAAGTTAAAAAGAGAGAGAGAGAGAGAGAGAGAGAGAGAGTATAGATCTCCTATATTTGCAAAAACATATTTGAGTACTAATACATATTCGAGAGTTGTTGGAAATGCCTTTAAAATGTTCAACTAGTCAATATCCAATCGGTACCTGAAAAAGAAGTTCCTACAAATTCAAATAACTAACAGAACAACTTGCAAAATTGCACTTGAGGTTCTTAAGACTTGAGTTTTAACGTTTTTTTTATACGACTTAAAACCCATTTTCGCCCTGGAACTTACCTATTTTGACGATTAAGCCCCTGAACTACATTCTTGGCCAAATATGCCCTTGAATTAGCGAAATTGGATACAATATTACCCTCCTTAGCGGTTGAAATTTTCACGCTGTAATAGAAGCTTATGTGGATGACATGGCATATGACATGTCACTCCATGTCATCATCTTCATTGACCCATTTTTTTCCCTTTTCGTATCAAAATTATCTTGAGCCCAAGCCATAGGAATCGGAGGGGGTAATCTGAAAAGAAAAGAGAACGACAACTTAGGAAGAATAAACCCTCATTGAAGAAAAAAATATCAGCCCTCTGATTAGATCTCAGCTAACCTCACTCAAATTTCTTTTCCTTGACTTGATTTCGGCTTTTCGGCTTTCTCCATGGCAAACCTAACTCGGAAGTCACTTGTGAGTTCACAAATGGAGTATGCTGAGCATGGGAAACAAATCACATGCGACTGCAAGCGATTAGCTCCATTGGTGACCTCATGGACAAATGAAAATCCCGGTGGAAGATTCTACGGGTGCTGCAACTTCAAGGTATGTTAATGGTTTTTACTAATTATTTTTGTAGTTAGGGTTTAATGGTTGAAAAGGTGTAATTTTTAATAATTTGTGCCTTTTTTGAATTTGTAGTCTGGGGGTTGCCATTTTTTCAAGTGGTACGATGATCAATTTCCTCCACGAGCAAATGAATTGTTGATATGTCTTCGAGATAATGAGAGAAAGCTTACAAGGCAGGTTGGATTTTTGGAGAAAGAGAATGAACTTTTAAGGGGTCAATTTTTGTCATTGGGGGTTAGTTTTGATGAGGTAAATTCAAGTACTAGAAACCAAATGTTTGGTATAGATAGTTCAGAGAGCAATGTCGTTGATAATAGAGTAACAATAGAACATGTTGTAGATTATGTGCTTGTTCAGATGGTAAGAAAATTGAAAATTGAGGTACAACAGCTAGAGAACAAAAGGAAGAAAATAAAGCAGCAAGCATCTTCATCAAAGAAAGTAAATAGAACCTACAAGCTGCTATTGATTTTGCTTAGTGTAGGAATGATATGGTTGTATTTTAATTGTAAGATCAAGTGTAATGACACCTGTGTAATGAAGTTGTAGTAATTTGAATGATATTTCTCTGATCTTTGTTAAAATATGGATTCAAAATTTGCCCTAATTTTATGTCGTTTTGTGAGGAAATTACTGATGTGCTTGCAGCTTTCATATGCTTTTTGGTTACCGCAGAGTTATCCCTGGCTGTTTAAATTTCTTGTGGAAAAGGAATCTACATGAATTGGTCATGATTGTTTGGATTTGCCCATTTGTGCAATTTTTGGTATAGTTCTGTGTAGAATCCAGAACAATGGTCAGTTTTGCATAGTTTTGTTTTCATATTGCTGATATGCTTGCAGTTTTCATATGATTTTTGGTTACCATAGAGTTATCCTTGGCTATTTGGATTTCTTGTGGAAAAGAAGTCCACATGATGGTCATGATTGTTTGGATTTGCCCCTTTCTGTAATTTTAGTATAGTTCTGTGCAGAATCCAGAACTATAGTCAGTTTTGTGTTATTTTGTTTGGATTGGCTAATCCACTTAGTGCCAATTGGGTTTGTGATGGTAACCCCATTAAGTTCCTTCCTACTATTTAAAAATGCAAGTTAAAGTTTCTGCTGCATTAAGCAATAACAGAGATAGCACAAAACCTGGATTCTCTTTAAGGTTGTTTAAAGTTTTTGCCGCATTAGGCAATAATCAACAGAATTAATATGAGACAATCACTAAAATGAATAAACCTAACATTTGAATGAGATAAAAAACTTTCTACATGTAGATCTGTGTCACAATTACCACTAGCATCAACCTTAATCTACAACTACTAGTATTCTGCCCTTTCTGAAATTCTACCCTAAATGTTGAACTCTAAATGCATAGGACCATTTAACTCCATTGGCTCTATAAAAATGTAAAGCTATAAGGATGGCCAAGCTTTTCACACAAAGAAGTTAACTGCTGAAAACTTAACTCCATTGGCTCCATACAGTTGTACTTTCTTGTACTAAAAATATGCAAGACTTTTGTAAATTGCCACTCTTTGAATAACATAATGCCTGTATTTTGAGCTCCTGCAAATTCCAATCAATACATTATCCATTTCAACTTGGAGTCATTAAATTATGAGGAAGTTTTACCTCTACAATCCAAAACAATCCTACTCTCTTTCTTCTTAGGTGAGAAATAAACTAAAGCTTTACCTAGGAGTAGATCTAATAGAATCCTGGTTTCATGATTGTAAGTACTATAACAACAAATTAAAGCAAAACATCAAAGAACTACCAGATTCATCATTCTTTTCAACCATACTTGATTGTAGTTCAATCTACTAGATTAGTTTTTCATTGTACTGAATTTTTTCAATTTAGGGCACTCTTCTTACTTGAGATAGAAGCATTAAGTCTATTTATTCTACATATTTTGTGGCAGAATTTCACTTTAACAAAAACTTCAGCTAAATAAAGTACCAAAAACTAATGATAACACTAATGGAACAAATCTGTACAGAAACCACCCAAACATCCAACGTCACTAATATTCCACCTAAGTACAGTTGCAAATAGGCTTGATACAGATAACAATATAAACTAAGCTTCAAATCAAGCATTTTATGCATATACCTGAAACACAAATTGGAAAGCTGTAGATAGCTAAACTCAGAAACCATCAAATCAATATCCTAAAAGAGTATATACCCTAACCCCTCACCCCAACCCCCCAAAATAAAGTAAAGAGAGAGAGAGAGAGAGAGAGAGAGAGAGAGAGAGAGAGAGAGAGAGAGATTAACATGAAAAAGCTAAAACTTTGCAAGCTAGAAGCTAGATGTAGATTCATTGTTCATACTTGAACATCCCACATTTCAAAACGTGATTAAAATCAGGCCCCAATTCCAGCTACACAAATCTACCAAAATGCCTAATAACAAATTCTTGCAAATTCTAGCTACTAATTTATATAATTCAAACCTACACATATAATTTCAAACAACCAAGGGAAACTAGATTCTTCATTTGAAAGTTGTTATATCAATCTAGCATTCTTGATAGACTCTTGTGTGCCAACTTCATTTTCTGCAATTTCTGAATGAAGAGAATCTCCTTGCTGCACCTTTTCTCCCCTAATCCCAAACTGCAAACAAGAAACACTTAACTATTATTCTATTTTCACTTTCACCATGTTAATTAAACATACACAAAATCCCAAGACATACACAAAAGGTCTGTTCTCCAGTTTTAATATATATAACCTAAATCCGTTCATAGAAGGCCTCTTCATCTTAATTGTTCTTTGCCCTAAATGACTTACTATCTTTTTGCCCTTGTCATTACTTTTAGATTGCTAAAGAGTGCCTCTGCCAACCTAACAAAACAAGTATACATATATTACCAGCTATTATATATTGAAATTAAGCATATGGAAAACTAATATAAATAAATCATACTGACTCACCTTTGACATAGCATTAGATTGTGACCTTATTGCTTTTGGTTGCTTCCCAAGTGGCACTTTGCTAGTTGATGTAGTAGTCTGAAAAAAGCACAAAAATCATTAAAACCCCAATTGTTCCATGCTTGATATAATGAAAAAGTAATATACCTCAACATTGTCACTCAATAGCTTCTTACACCCTTTTTTATTATGGTCTTTTTCCCTATAATTTGAACAACATATAATTGTTCCAATTCTACTAACCAAGCTAGATGTAGATTATTTCTTAGGCTCATCCTTTCCCTTCCTTCTATTCTTTTTTGCTCTTCCTTGAGGATTCTTTGGAGCTAATAGTGGCAAAATAGGAAAATAGTTAGTTTTCTTCCATTCATGAGGCCTATTGATTGGATGCAAAGCATTGCTGTATGTCTTCATGTAAGATTCTTGACTGTAGCATGTATGGATATAGTCATTGAGATCTTCTCTATCGTGCCAAATTGCAGCACACGCATGGGAACATGGTATTCTAGAAACCTACCAATATCTACAGGAGCATGTTCTTCTCTTCAAATAAACTACAAACCTCATTCTCCCTTTTTTTTTATCTCACAGCCATTCTCAAAATAGTTCACCATTTGCGAACCCGTGCCTTCTTCTTTGCTAGCATCAAACTTTTCCTTTACTAATGGACCATAATTTTCGGTTCATTTGCTTCCAGCCAATCTTTTCTTTTGAATCCTTGCCATTGTCTACTCTTGAATATCCTTCAACATAGTTATAATGCATTTATTCCTTGAAATTAAAATTATTGAGTTAAAGCCCTCATATGCATTATTATCAACCATATCACACTTGTAATGTTCACCAAAAAATGCCCTTATCCATTGTTTAGGCTGCTTATCCTTCTTCATCACTCTCTTTATCTTTTTTTTCCAATAAACTAATTTTATTCTCCCAATCCATTTATGTTGTTACTTTCACAATTTTCCAAAAACAGTACTCATAAGTCTTGGCCTTGTTTCTTCCTGACCAATTGGCAAAAACATATCTAGCACAATTTCTGTGCTCAGTTCTAGGTATGACATTTTGAATAGCCAATCTCAGCCCCTACATAAAGATGCAGTTGCAATAGTTAATACTCAATAAAAAAAATATAAAACACAAGTGAAAAAGATAATAAAAGCTAACCTTTTGTTGATAAGACATAACGGTGAAATTAGAACTATCTTTAAGATCTAAATCACCTTGCAATAGTTGTATGAACAATTCCCATGTCACTCTATTTTCACCCTCCACCACTGCCCAATCAATAGGATACATTTGATCATTTGCATCCTTTCTAATAGTTGTGAGAAGTTCACTTTTGAAAGGACCATTCAAGAAACAACCATCAACTCCCAATATTGGCCTACATGCTTCCTTCCAACCTTTCTTCATTGCACTAAAGCAACCATAAAATCTTTGGAAATGTGCAGGAGAATCCAAAGTAACTCTGTTAACTTCAATTCTCATTGTGCTACCCGAGTTCTTCTCTAACAACTCATTTACATAGTCCCAAAAAAGTCTAAATTCTTCTTTGAGATTTCCAGCAACTTCATCCATAACTTCTTTCTTTACCTTAGCACATTTTTTTATAGGAACATTGACATGCATCACATTACTAGCAATCTTTTGGATCTCTTTTAGTTTTAATTTTGGGTTATTCCTTACAAATTCATGTAACCTTTCTGATATAACCCTTGTACTAGCCAAGTTGTTCCCAAAACTAACACAACAACAATGTTTATCAATAAATCTCTTCACCATGATACCCCTAGCTCTTTTATCAAAACTAACATAAATTGTCTAAGGGCACTTTGTAACTGCTTTACACCGAACCCTAATCCTTTTTTGTTCATTTTTAACAAACTTCAACTCTCTCCTGAATGCTATAGAGTAATATATGATAGCGTTTTTGAACTGCTGGTTATCTAAGAAAATCATGCTGTTTTGAAACTCAGGAAATTTCTCATTAGGATTGTAATGAATAAACCTACTTTTTCTTCTTTGAGTATCATTATGGTATTCATCCTTATCTAATCCAACTAGGCTGCCAAAATCAGAAGAGTCTTCAAGGTCACTTTCGATATAAGGACCATTTAGATCCCCTTTATTATCTGCACTTTTACGTCCAACTTTTGTAACTTGTCTCTGCAGAATTTCAGCTAATGGATCCGCCTCTTCATTTGTAAGCTCTTCTAATAGGATAGAAGGAAGAGCAACTTTTTTTTTTTTTTTTTTTATCATACCAATGTCCTGCCTATCTTTTTCTTTGGCAGACTACAATTCCTTATCATGTTCACTATCAGACAAATACCTCACCCTCACCAAATATTTAGCTTTAATGTCAACACCAACCAAGCCATCCACCTCATTCTCGTCATCCACGTATTCTGTATATATTTTCTCATTATTATCCTCAGCAACTTTTGACTTATCTAATCCTTCATTGAGCTGTCCAGCTAGTCTGTCACTATCTACTTCACTTAGACCATTGACTGGGACACATTTATAAGAATCTAACAAAATGGGCCCCTTAGCCAAGACAAGTTGGGTGTCATCTATTTGTTCCAGTTCAAAGATATCTAGATTTGCCTCTATATACAATGTTACTTCTTTATACTCAGACCACACTTTAAGCATCTCAATAGTTGACATATCATTCTATATCAGTCTAATCCCATTTCTAAATGAACTGCTATTAGAGTTGTAGAAAAACACACGACCCATGTTCATATTTAGCTCATTCTTTACAATCCTTTGAAGTTCAAAATATGAAATTGTATATGGATCCTCTCTCACTCTAAGCAAAGTCCCTCATTCATACCTAAAAGTAGGTTTATTAACAAATCTGCCTCTGTGGTATAAGTTTATATAATACTCATTAGAACCTATTTACATTTAAATAAGAGCACAGTTAAAATATTTTATTTTCCACAAACAAACAACGACATCTCAAAAAGTGCGTGAATACCCCTAATACAAAAACATTTCATCAAAAGGACAAGAACAACATTTTCATTTTTTTTATTTGAGCCACTCGATACTAGACAAAAACTCCTATAAATTTTAATCTATTTTTTGACAAAGTACAACAAACCCAAAATAAATCATAAATTTTGTAGTTGGTCCCAGTTGTAGACTAGGATTCTTAATCTAAAAAAATAATAAAAAAAATAAATTCAACCTAATAGTAGTATGTTAATTAAATGTATGGCTTGGTTGGTGTTGACATTAAACCCAATAAACGTATTTTCCAGCCTTAAACGTATTTTGCAAGATTGACAAACTGAAAACCCAACAAACCCAACAATTAAAAAAATTGAACCTACAATAAAGTTGTTACCTTTTCACATAAGGCATAAGCTTCTATAATATCCTTCTTTTCGCTTTCTTCTTCATTTATGCCATCAATCACAAGGAATCTTCATATGTAAGGTGTCTTTATCTCAAGTTGGTTATTCTCTTTTCCTTTTCAGATTAGACTTTAATGATAGCCATAGCTTGGGTCTATTTGTTTGACTGCTTTTTCTCACGATTGCCATGGCTTGGTGTGAGCCTCACATCAAGATGAGTTGGAAGGGCTCGAGATAATTTTGATACGAAGAGGGAAAAAAATAGGTTAGTGAAGATGATGACGTGGAGTGACACGTCATATGCCATGTCCTCCACTTCAGCTTCTATTAACAGTGTAAAAATTTCAGCCATTAAGGAGGGTAACATTGTACCTAATTTCACTAATTCAAGGGCGCATTTGGCCAAGAATGTAGTTCAGGGGCTTAATTATCAAAAATAGATAAGTTTGAGGGTGAAAATGAGTTTTAATTCTATTTTATACAAACTTTAAGATTCTCGTTCTACTAGCTGTAAGGTCCTGAATATGAGAACTACAGACAACATCAAGATCATAGATATGCCTGAATTCACATTAAAGAGAAGTAGTTTCTAAATATAATTTGAAGACATAAACTCTATGCAGGGTGTTGATTTACAATTAGACCATTGATCTTGATACTTATCAGGGGGTAAATTTAATACCTTCAAGGTAGATGCTTGAAGTATTCTTTTCAACCATATGTATTAACCTTAAGCATCATATTTCTGATCTTCTGCAACTCACTAACATCAACTTCCATATCCATTCTTTCTTCTGGAGTCTATGACGAGCAAATAACTCCAATTCTGAGAATTGATATTAGGCATTCAATCACCATGTTTCTGTTATCATTGTTGGTCTCAACTTCATTATTGGACAATAGGGATGGGTCCACAATTTTCCTCATTTTTTTGGGTATTGCAATCCTTACAAAGTTATGCAAGTCCAAGCTATCTATAAACATTTCATTAGTTGTCCTTCTTCCCGTCAATAGTTCCAGCAAGACCACTCTATAGCTATATACATCCCCATAAGTTGAGGCCTCACCTCCCATACCATACTTTGAAATAATGCCCCTATTGCTAACATGGAAGTAATGTTTTTGAAAGATATGTCTTATTTTAGTTTTAAAAACACTGTGCAATATACTACAGCTTCCTTTAACTTGTTTCACTTCTTACATGAGCAAGAATATTGACGGTATTGAATCGGTGATGATTGATATGGATGCAACTAGGTGAGCAGAAAACTTCCAGCATTCCTTGGGATCCCTTAGTTATAGAGTCAAGTTATTATTTAAGTACACAAACATTTATTCATAGTTCAACAAGATTTTATAAGAGAAAAATACGTGCTTAATGAAAAATTTCCATTATCTGATTTCATTTATCGCCTGAATTAGCATTTTTTGGTTTCATTTATCATTGAGTTTTATTTCTTATTTGGAAGGACTATGATGGTATATAGTAGGCCCTCTATGTTGTTTCATTATTGAGTGAGCCCCAAGTAGTATTAACCTGGTGTACTCATCAAGGGTTTTTATGGCAACGTGACCTCAAGCTCTCTAAAATGGTTTGATAACAACACTTGTTGCAGAGGGCCTATAATATTGTACTCTGTTATTACTGAAGATTGAAATGCTCAGATTTAATATTGACTTAGAAATTGATTTTCCTCTTGAAATAAATATTTATCATTATTGACGTGGTATCACAACCATTTACATGATCCATATTCTAAACACATTTGTTATGTTCTTGTCAAACATATAAATAAGAAACATGGTAATTACTTGGTGCAGCATAATCAACTGTGCCCTTTGCACAGGTTGAACTTGATTCATGGGTTCTCAATGTGCGAATCTGATATGATTCTTGGGGGTCCATTTCATGGTAAATTTCGTGGCTATTTTTAGGGAAAAATACAAGACCCTTTTAAAGACCTAAAATAGAGATTTATATAGAAAATAAATACACCAAATTTAAATATTAAGACCCTAAGCCAAATAGAGAACGTAAAAAACTAGAAATGAGAACCAAGTCTTTCAAATCACAATTTAAGACCCTTAGTTCAACTAAGAAACCAAAAACACTTGAAGAAGAGATTTAGACAATCAAAATAACTCCTACTTAAGAACCTTAGGGAAACAATTCCTAAGACCTATTTTTTTATAAGCTAGATTGATGTATCATTTTAAAGTCTATAGACTCATTCATAGGTAAGAAATATAATTCTAAGAACTATTTTTGGCTTTCATGGAAAACCCATGAGAAACTCTCACAAGAATCTCTTTGATCTATATTAAAATATCCAACTTACAAATGAAGTGTTATAATGGCATATTTATAGCTAACTTAACCTAGAAAATAGGAGATGAAATCTCAGCCATCCAAACCTTAACTAAGCCTAAAATATCCCTATTACATAATAAAAGTCATGAGAATTAAATTGGAATTAAAACAACACAAAACTAGCTGAAAAACACATAAATGGGACACGGCCCAACTTGAGCTAGCACTGGCTCATATAAGGAAGCCAACGCTAGCTTCCCTCTGTTCAAGGGAAATTGATGCATCCAGACTTGGGTATAAAAATCATACAAAATTAAGCACATTCCCAATCAAGTTCAAATTAAAACGTTAAACTTAAATCACACATATGAGTAAACGTACTCATCATTAACTGAGCATAGGGTTAAAACAAGTACCGATCCTCAAGGAAGAAGTAGACATTAATTATCCTTCTTTCATTGTTTAACCGATTCGATAAAGTGAAAAATAAAAAAAGAAAAATTAAAAGAAAATAAAATAAAAATATGTATATGTCAAGGATGTAGATTTATGTAACTCAAGCCATTGTTTAGACAAACATGATTTTAAAAAACTTAACCATTATCATAATCAATCATTCTCTTAGCACCATGAAGGATGAAGGTAAACTCACTTTGATGGTCAATCCATGAAATCACTATCTTCTAGATAAATTAGAATCACTTGGTCCGTCTCAACTAATTCATCCAAAAGACGCATTAAACACAATCCTTAATTAAATCAATTAACATATCATTGTTAAGAAAAAAAAAAACAAAGTAAAAGAAAGAACTCATAGACAAGCTTCCTTCTTCTTCATTTGAAAACCTTTTTGTACAACTCTCCTTGAACTTTGAAGAATTCTCCTTGGACTGAGTGATTTTCTATGATGATAAATGAATTCTCCCATTTTCCCTTGTGTTTTCCATCTATTTATAGGCTTAAGAGGTGCCTAAACTCATAGGTACAAAGTTCTTGGCCGAGTAGAAGTTGGAAGCTGCTAAAACTCTTCAAATTTCCAAAAACGTGTAGAAAGATCGCAGCATCGCCTCAGGGACAGACCACAGCCGGTGCCGCCTTGGTCCTTCGGAGTTGGCGCCGCCTTGGTTCTGTTTCTCCACTCGTCCGCCAATTTTTCTCCGAATTGTGCGCATATATTCCAGAATGCAGCCAGTGCCGGTTCCAGCCTTGCAGCCGGCGCCGCCTCTACTCTGTTTTGCGACGGTTTTGCTTTGTTTTACCCAAAATCTTGAGATAATGACCAAAATATCTTTCCAAGGATAAAATCTCAAATATGAAATAATATGACTAGTTATTTCACAAAATGTATTACAAAAGAGTCTCAAATAACTAAGCAAAGTATAACCAATTTAGCTCCTATCACATTCCCCCACACTTAACTCTTTGCTTGTCCTCAAGCAAAGTATCAAGAACAAGTAGGAAAAACAAAAGGTTTTAATCACTCAATCAATTCCAAAACCATATCTTCAATGCTTTCTTTATTTATGAACATAAAACATATGATACTAAATCTTTCACAGCTAATGTAAGACTTGTGTAGTGATAAATGACTTAGTAGAACAATCTCAATACTTTACAATATTCTCAAACCATTGGAAAGAAGTCAGTTTAAAAAGAATATGCATTTCATATGCTTACTTTTCATACACTCTCTCCACTAATCGGAGACATATCATGATTCTACTTAGATCAAGTAGGACTTTTAAGCTTGTAATGTAAGGCTAAAGGTTTGTAATGTGGCTTAGCAAACGAAGGATATAGGAACATCAAAAGCCAAAGAAAAACTGAGAGTAAGCAAGAAAAGGGTAACCAAAATAAACCTATAATTCCCAACTCTTCTTGCTCTTTTATTCTAAGAATCAATCAAACCATAACCTTATATAACAACCCTTATGTATTTCAAGCAAATCCTGCATTGTTCTTCTTTTTTTCTTTTCTTTTTCACCTCTTCTTATCATCAACTCTTTTCCTCACAAGATCACTCAATTTTTCCAGCAATGGTGTCAAGTGTTTTATATGAACTTACTTTTACAGTTCACTCACCATACCTTTTGTGATATTTTTCCATTCTTCTTTTTTTTTTTCCAATTCTTTTTCAGTTCTCTCTTCTTTTACTCCTCTTTTGTTTTCACTGCTACCGTTCTTTTCTTTTTCACTCACTTTTCTTTCTAGCAGCTTGTTGTTTTCTCTTTTCACTTCCTCTCGTTTCTTTTCTTCTTTCTTATCTTTTTCAGCTCACCATTCTTTTCTTTCTCAATTTTTTTTTCAACTTCTTCCTTCCATTCCACTTCCTTTCTTTTTCTAGCGCCACTTGTAATTGATCCATGACTGAAAGTAACAAGTCATGATCTCCATCCCTATATTTTTTCCCAACATACATATACTTTCATCATTCAAGAGCATAAAGATTTGTAAATTATACAAACTCTCAGCACAAGTAATGGACAAAATATCGTGATGGGTTTTAAACAAAGAAATCATCAATTTAGGCTTAAGATAGGCACTAGGGATAATATAACAATAGGTAGGCTTGAAAAGTTCAAACTATCTAAAGAAGGCCTATTACCGTCATCCCTAAGTTAAATCATGAATGTCTTTCTTATTTTGCCTCGAGAGGTATTCAAGTAAGTTCTAGAATGTTCCATGAATTTTAGAGAAAAACAGATTTAAGAATCATGCACAGCATTTGATCAAGAACTACTTTGTCCAAGTGAGTGAAAAAAGTCATGTATAAGCCATCAATGATCTAGAACATATGCTCTATAATCCATCATAAAGATATACACTAAAAAAAATACAGTTTGAAATCTCCAGAAAATCAGAAACTGGTGAAAAATTTTGAAAAAAAATCCCGCATGCGTCCAAGAATATGTATAGAAGAATTGTCAATCAAACCATTCCCCTACACTTAAACTGGACATTTTCCTCAATGAACAAATAAGTATAACCAAAACAACCAATACCATAGGACCAAACAAAATAAAGGAGAAGAGATAGGAAAAACAAACTTCCATTCATTGTGGTGTACAAGAGCTGAATGCGTGAAGAGGGAGGCAGCATCAACGTACCTAAAAAATACAAAAGAAAATACCAAAGTATAATATCTAGAAAAGAAAATAAAGCAAAGATAAATGAAATAGAAATAGCCAGAAAACAACCGCTACTTGGGAAACCACACATTTTCTATGAGGATTCGTCAAAGAGCATGTCCACCTGTTCGAGATGTGGAAGACTGCCACCCGCATAACGTTTCACCCTATGGCTATTAACTTTGAAAGTGCCCCGAGTAGGGTGAGTGAGTTCGAGGGTGCTAAAAGGGCCGATCTTACTTACCGTGAATGGTCCCAACCACCAAGATTTCAACTTGTCGGGAAAGAGTTTTAAACGAGAATTGAATAATAGTACTTGCTCGCCTGGTTTGAATTCAGGTTGGTAAGTGATATGCTTGTCGTGCCACCGTTTGACTTTCTCCTTGTACCGTATGGAATGATCATAAGCATCGTTTCACAATTCCTTCAAGGCTGTGAGTTGAAGTAACCTGAACTTTCCAGCTGACTCAAGATCAAGGTTAACTAGTTTTATCGCCCAATAAGCCTTGTGTTCAATTTCAACGAGTAAGTGACAGGATTTACCATAAACTAACCGAAACAGAGTTGTACCAATCGGTGTCTTAAAGGCTGTTCGATATGCCCAAAGGGTATCGTCTAATTTTAAGCTCCAATCTTTCCAAGTATGATTGATAGTTTTTTCCAAAAATGCGTTTGAGTTCTCTATTAACCACCTCAACCTATCCACTTGTTTGAGGGTGATATGGGGTAGCCAATCTATAGTGCACACCTAGGTGTATGAGAATTTTTTTCATTTGTGCATTATAAAAATGAGTCCCCCTATCACTAATGAGGACTTTAGGCACACCAAAACGAGTGAAAAGTTTTTTTAGAAATTTAACCACCACCCTTACATTATTAGTGGGTAAGGCTTGGGCTTCTACCCATTTAGAGACATAATCCACTGCCACTAAGATATATTTATTCCCTAAAAAATTAGAAAAAGGTCCCATAAAGTCTATGCCCCAACAATCAAATACTTCACATGCTTGAAAAATTTGTAATGGCATCTCATTAGATTTGAAAGGTTACCTGTGCGTTAACACCTATAACAACTTTGGACAAACTTGTGAGCATCTTTCAACAACGAGGGCCAATAGAATCCAACGTTTAGCACCTTTCGTGCAGTGTTGTTGGCTTGGTAATGGCCTCCAGCAATTCCTTCATGACAATGTCGAAGAATATCTTCCCCTTCCCTAGAATCCATACATCTCTGAATGATTTGGTCCACACAACACTTGAACAAATATGGATCATCCCAGAAGTAATGTCGTACGTCGGAGAGGAATTTCTTCTTTTGATGTGTTATGAGGTCTTTTGGGGTAATTCCTACAGCCAAGTAGTTAGCAAAGTCGGCAAACCATGGTGGGGTTTGGATCTCACCTTCTATGAGCAAGAGTTGCTCATCCAAAAAAGCGTCATCAATGTCTTCGTCTAGCAAGGATTCCAGGTTTGGATTATCCAATCTTGACAGATGATCTGTAGCCAAGTTTTTTGCCCCCTTTTTATCCCTACTCTCCAAATCAAATTCTTGCAATAATAGAACCCATCTTAGCAATCTTGGTTTGGAATCATGTTTGGTTAGTAGGTACTTCAGGGCTGAATGGTCCATATATACAATGACTTTGGACAAAATAAGATACGAATAGAATTTATCAAAGGTAAACACTATGGCAAGCAATTCTTTCTCTGTTGTTGTGTAATTTTCCTGTGCATCCGTTAGAGTCTTGCTGGCATAGTATATCGGTTGGAAGTGCTTGTTCCATCTTTGTCCCAATACTGCACCAACTGCAAAGTCACTTGCATCACACATTACTTCAAAGGGAAGAGACCAATCCGGGGCAATTAGAATGGGTGAATTAATCAATTTCTCTTTAAGTATGGTAAAAGCGTTGAGACATTTATCATCAAAATTAAACACAGCATCCTTTTCAAGTAACGAAGTAAGAGGTTTCAAAATTTTTGATAAGTCTAAGATAAACCGCCTGTAGAAACCTGCATGACCAAGAAAGCTCTTTATAGCTTTTACCGAAGTAGGAGGAGATAGCTTCTCGAATGCTTCAATTTTTGCTCTATCGACTTTAATACCATTCTTTGAAATTTTATGCCCTATCACAATACCTTCTCATACCATAAAGTGGCACTTTTCCCAGTTAAGCATGAGGCTAGTCTCTTCACATCTTGCGAGCACCTTCTCAAGGTTAGATAAACACAAGTCAAATAAATCACCAAAAACTGAGAAATCATCCATAAATACCTCCATGATGTCCCTCACGAGTCCTTCAAATATAGCTATCATGCACATTTGGAATGTTCCGGGTCCATTGCAAAGGCCAAATGGCATCCTACGATTTGCAAAAGTACCATATGAACACGTGAAAGTGGTCTTTTCTTGGTCCTCCGGAGCTATGAGAATTTGCAGGTAGCCTGAGAATCCATCTAAGAAACAATAATACTCGTGTCCGACTAACCTTTCTAACATTTGGTCAATGAAAGGAAGAAGGAAGTGATCTTTTCGAGTGGCTTTGTTTAACATCCTATAATCTATGCAAAATCTCCAACTCGTGACCAATCTCATAGGGACTAACTCATTTTTATCACTGGGGCTCACCGTCATTCCTCCCTTCTTTGGTACCACTTGAGTAGGACTTATCCAACTGCTATCTGAAATAGGGTAAATGATGCCGGAATCTAAGAGCTTAACCACCTTACCTTTTACCACTTCACTCATATGTGGGTTCAACCTACGTTGGGGTTGCACTATGGGTTTTGCACTTTCTTCCATCAAGATCTTGTGTGTGCAAAAGAATGGACTAATGCCTTTAATATCAGTGATCTTCCAAGCTTTCACCATTTTATATTTTTTCAACAGACTTACCAGCTTGGTCTTTTGTTCTGCCTTGAGATTTTTGGCAATGATGACAGGCAACTTATGATCCTTAGCCAAGAACACATATTCCAAATGCTCGGGTAGGTCTTTTAAGTCTACTTCGGGAGGATCCTCTATAGATGATTTTATTCTCCCCAAACTGCGTTTTTCTACGTCTAAATTATGGCTCCCATCCTCGATATGAAATTCCTCCGAATATGCCATTGATGTTTCCATCAATTTTTCCTCAATAAATTCCTGCATCATCTAAAAAATTGGTTTGTCAAGAATATCAACTCTTAGACACAAACCATCAGAAGTCATAGGTTGTTGCATGCTCTTGTGGATTCGAATTATGACTTCCTCATCCCCAACCCTCAGTGTCAACCTCCCCCCATGGACATCAATTAATACTTTTGTTGTAGCTAGGAAGGGTCTACCTAAGATTAAGGGAACTTTAGAATCTTCATCCATGTCAAGAATAACAAAATCCACAGAAAATATAAATTTATCAACTTTTACCAACACATTTTCAATGATGCCCCTAGGGTATTTGATAGATAGATTCGCAAGTTGAATACTCATCCTAGTGGGCTGTGGTTCTCCTAGGCCTAGCCTTTTAAATGTTTTATATGGTAGTAAATTAATGCTAGCACATAGGTCAGCTAATGCATTACAGACATGAAGAGTGCCAATTAAACATGGGATAGAGAAACTTCCTAGATCTTTTGCTTTTTTGGGGCAAACTCGAGTTATCCTGCAGGATGGCTGATCATTCTTCGTTGAGGACTATTGTAGACAATTCTTCCAGTTGCTTTTTGTTGACAAGCATGCTTTTGAGGATCCTAGCATATTTGGGCAGGTGGATTAAAGCTTCACTGAGGGGAATGTTTATGTGCAGTGGTTTAAATACCTCTAAGAATTTGTTGAACTGAGCGTCTTTTCGGGCCTTATGTAGATGAGTAGGGTATGGTACGTTAGGCTGAAAAGTAGGTTTTTCGGGAGGTGGACAGGGGATAGTTGGCATCGGTTCCAGTGCTTCAGCCGGCGCCGGTTCCATTCTGTGTTGTATCGTTTCGGCGTTTATGGATATCCGAGGCCGGTTCTCTTCTTTCAGCCGGCGTTGGCCTTCATCTGGTCTGTCTGGTAACTCTTTTCCACTTCGCAACGTGACAGCAGCTGTTTCCATACTGGCTAACGGTGTGAGTTCATGAGATTTTATTACCTTATCCGTCAAAAACCAGATTTGTTGTTCCATGTTGCGGATCATTGCATTGAATTTCTTGAATGTGAAATCGACTTCTTGGAAACGCCTCATGACGTGCACTACAAATTTACCAACTAAGGTTTCAAGCTCTGTTGATTTTGGTGCTGTGAGTGTTCCTTCCGACGCGTGATGTATGTACTGCCCCCTATTCGATCTTCTTAGATCCCAATTCGCCATTTCTCCTGAACAAGGAGACGAGTTAGACATGGAATCTACAAGAGTATGCAGTTAGTTTAGAAGACGTAGTCTAAGTTGGTTAGTTTAAGTTAGGTTACACAGTTGTACAAGAATACACGAAATATAAAAGATAGCACCATTTTGTAGAAAAAACAAATATACATATTTACCTATTGACATATTTATATATTTACATAGTTAAATCAACAAAATCCGAGTTTTCATGCTATTGTTCCCCGGCAACAGCTCCAAAAACTTGATGCGTCCAGACTTGGGTATAAAAATCATACAAAACTAAGCACATTCCCAATCAAGTTCAAATTAAAACGTTAAACCTAAATTACACATATGAGCAAGCGTACTCATCATTAACTGAGCATAGGGTTAAAACAAGTGTCGATCCTCAAGGAATAAGTAGACATTAATTACCCTTCTTTCATTGTTTAACCGACTCGATAAAGTAAAAAATAAATAAAAAGAAAAATTAAAAGGAAATAAAATAAAAATACGTATATGTCAAGGGTGTAGATTTATGTAACTCAAGCCATTGTTTAGACTAAAAAACTTAACCATTATCATAACCAATCATTCTTTTGGCACCATGAAGGATGAAGGTAGACTTACTTTGATGGTCAATCCATGAAACCACTATGTTCTAAATAAATTAGAATCACTTGGTCCGTCTCAACTAATTCATCCAAAAGACGCATTAAACACAATCCTTAATTAAATTCCCTTGGTCTTGGCGAATTTAGAACATGAAATTAATCAATGAACCCTTGGTCTCGGAAGACATCAATTAACCTTCAATTACCAGTTCTTAAACAATCAACCCCTTTGGTCCAGCAAGTCAATTGCCAATAGAATATGAAATTAATAAAACGAAACACCCATCAACCCCCTTTGGTCCAGCAAGTCAATGGATAGAATCAACTAACTAATCTCGTAATAAGCATAAGTAATTGAATACTAAGAATAATAACCAATTAATTAAAAGATCAAATAACTCTAGAAATCGTGAATGTCTAAAACAATATTAAATTACAATAAATCAATTAACATATCATTGTCAAGAAAAAGAAAACAAAGTAAAAGAAAGAACTCATAGACAAATCTCATTCTTCTTCCTTTGAAAACCTTATTGTACAACTCTCCTTGAACTTTGAAGAATTCTCCTTTGACTGAGTGATTTTCTATGATGATAAATGAATTTTCCCCTTTCCCCTTGTGTTTACCATCTATTTATAGGCTTAAGAGGTGCCTAAACTCATAGGTACAAAGTTCTTGGCCAAGTAGAAGTTGAAAGCTGCTAAAACTCTTTAGATTTCAAAAAACGCGCAGAAAGATCGCAGCACCGCCTCAGGGACAGACCACAGCCGGCTCCGCCTTGGTCCTTCGGAGCCAGTGCCGATTTGGTTCTGTTTCTCCACTCCTCCGCCGATTTTTCTTCGAATTGTGCGCGTATATTCCAGAGTGCAGCTGGCGCCGCCTCTGCTCTGTTTTGCGACGGTTTTGCTTTGTTTTATCCAAAATCCTGAGATAATGACCAAAATACCTTTCCAAGGGTAAAATCTCAAATATGAAAGAATATGACTAGTTATTTCACAAAATGTATTACAGAAGAGCCTCAAATAACTAAGCAAAGTATAACCAATTTAGCTCCTATCAGAAATTATTCCTTGAGAAGCGCTAGCACTAGCTATCCTACATGGGTAAACGCCGACTTCAGGCTATCTTCTAGCCTATTGCCTTCGTTCCTATTGTCCTTAGCTTTCCTTACATTCTTTTGGCTTTCCACACATGTTATTAGGAGAATTTAGCTTCCTTTGATCCTCTCTTTGGCACCCATTTCTTCATTCTCTTTATATTCTTTAGCTTCGTGGCTTGGTTTGCTTGAATCCTCCATTGAAAGTCTTCATAATTTGAACCTTTCCTTGGCACTATAGAACGTGACTTGAATCTCTATAATCCCCTTGTTTTGTTTTGGCATGATGCATGGGTGGATTCCTATTGTTTTCTCCTTTTTTATGTGAATTTATCCTCAAATGAGCACTTACATAAGATCTCAAACAATAATTTCTTTGTGAAGATAAAAATACAAATTTATGTTGTCTCACATAAAACTCAATTTTTTCCTCATCTTCATTCTCCTTTTTTGTTGTTTCTCCCTCATTATTTTTATATTTAAGTATGAGAGAGTCTCTCTCATTTTACCTCTATTTTCTCTCTTTTTCTCATTTTTACCTTCTGTACTATCTTATTTTGAAAGCTCTACTATCTCTTTTCCTTTCCTCCCACATTTTTCTTCTCACTCTCTTTCTTTTGGAAACACTTATTAGCACTCTTTTCTTTTTCTCTTTTTTCCTCATTTTATTTTGCACTTCACTCACCTCACGTAGGGGTAGGGTAGAAGAGTATATAGGATGCCTCATTTGATTACCAAATAAGAGTTCATTCTTCCATCCTGAAGCACGCTTTTATCAAATTGTCATGGTCTTTCTAAAATTAGAAGACTAACTTGTATAGGGATCACATCACAAATGATCTAATCTTAATACTTCCCTACCTCAATAGTTGAAAGCACTTGTTTGTTTACACTCAACTTCCTACTATTATAATGTAACGCCTCAAATCCGAAACCCAAAAATAACTCGAGTCCGTACCTGAAACGCCATATGGCAGTATCTCTTTGGAGATACCAAGCTTCTAACCAAAGAAATCACTTTAATTAAACTAATTATCCTCAAAGAAAAATTCACATCTTAAAATAATTTATGTCCCCTAACAAAATGTCATCAAATAAAAAAACCATCCATACAAAAAAAAAAAAAATCTTGTTTAATATTATCTAAGGAGAAATAAACTTATTACTGTTTAACTTCAACTAAAATTTTAAAATCTTGCTAAGCTAACCAATCCATAAGCACATCTAATCCCATCTATCTCCATAGTTATCATCATAGTTAGGGTCAACATATGCAAAATGTTAGTTGGAGTGAATTACACTAACCCAGTAAGTAGTTCAAACACCTTCTTGGAAATAAGTGAGTTACATATAATATACTTGAATAAAAACACTGAGTGGTACTAAATAGCTAGATGGAACTTTTTTATATAAACATTATTTAATTACAATAATATAACAGTATAGTCTAATTTAAAATAATTTAAGAGTGTGACTAGTTTCAAAATAACATAACATTAGTCCAGTTTTAAAATAATACAAGTTTAACCCAACCTAACAATATAAATAAAATCCAACTTAAAAATAGCCATAACTATATAGCCCAAACTTTTAATAGAACAAGTCTAGCTCAAAAACATAAAAGGGCCAAAAAAAAAAAGCCATGTACAACAGCCTAATTTTTCTTTAAACTATCTTTTTAAAAAACTTTCCTTTTTTTTAATTTGTGGGGACATTAATAGTCCCCATATCAACAGAACTCCCAGGGCAAAAAAAAAGTGGCTCACAGTCAATGAGTAGGAATTGAAAAGCAAGTTTTTTTTCTTTTTTTAAACTCCACCCTTCACACAAAAATCGGAGTCAACCCATCACGCGTTTTCCCATAACAAAAAAAAAAAAAAACAAAACAAAAGGATAGTAGAAACATATAATTTTTTTTCCACTTTTCAACGCTAAACAACAGAAGGCACAGATGCTTACAATCACAACCTACTCTTATCATTTAAAAAAAAAAAAACTATTTGTATAAACTAATTTTCAAAAAAGTATCAAATTAGATTTTCCAAACAATTTAGTTCTATCTATCCATATAGCACCTTCTTTTTTTCTTTTTCTTTTTTTAAACGCAACACAAACACATAGAACTATATAATAAAGAATTCTGAACTTATTAATTCTTCACATAACAAACAAAAGCTCATGAATGTCAAATTAGAAAGAGGATTACTAATATCAGTCCTGATTGTTTATCCCACTAGGGAAACTAAGTTGAGATTTCTTATTGATTGAAAGGGATTTCAGTCACACATAAATTTTAGAACATGTTCTTCCTCCCCTTCTCCTAAACCCATGAGCCATTACACAAATTACATATAACACACATTATCATATTGTTCAAACCAAACAAAATAACCAATCCCAATTGTTAATTTGTACAGAAAATGAAATTCATAGCATTCTTGAAAACAAAATATATTAGAACCACTTACCTTGAAAGTCAAACTAATATCTCCAATTAAAGTTAATTACACACCACAATCGTTTCTTAACATCAAACGATAATAGTACCCAGAATCAATCAAAAGGATTAACCCAAATGAGTTAATTAAATCTATATTTTAAAAATCCTATAAACGGAGAAGAAGAGATCTCATAGCATTTAACCATCATCATCTAACTGAAGAAACAACCAAAACTTGTAGAACTCACCTTCAAGATTGGAAGAACTTAGAGCTCTATCTCTTTCTTCCCTATTGTCTAGAACCCTTGAGTGATCGTTCTATGTAGCCGACAAAAGAAATCAAAGAATGTAGTTTAGATAAAGACGTAGGTTTAGCTCTTAAAAATCAAATAATAGTTACACCCCTCAATTTTAACTAAAACTCCCATAACCTCCAAAGCTTATAGGCTATCTAATGGGCCATAAAAATTGAGTCACAATATAGGCCGGACAAAATACAAAACCAAAATTAATTTGAGGTTGGGTATTTACATTCTACCCCACTTAGAAAAGTTTTGTTCTCAAAACTTATATGTACCTTCTAAGTTGAATAAGGAGAGATACTTCATGCGCATGTCCTCCAACTTTCATATAACTTTGCGAGGGGTATGATTTGTCAACTGGACTTTGGCATAGGGAATGATACGTCTTTGCAATTCCTACTCTTTATGATCTATAATCTTCAAAGGAACGTCCTCATAAAAAAAGTTGTTAGTCACTTTCAATGGTCCAATCTCTAGGACGTTATTAGGGTCAGAGATATACTTCCTTAATTATGAAGCATGAAAAATATTGTGCACCCTAAACAGTACTGGTAATAAAGTCAATCGGTAAGTAAGTTCCCTAACTCTTTCTAATATCTAGCAAGGATTTACAAATCATAGACCTAACTTTCCTCTATTTTCAAACCTTACCACCGCCCTTAGTAGGAGAAATTCAAAGATACATCTTCTTTTCCATACTTTAAACTTTAATAATCACCTTTTACTATTTGTATATATATATATATATATATATATATATATATAGATAGATAGATAGATAGATAGATATCATGCCCCCATAGCCTTATTAAAGCTCTTCTAGAATTTTGAAATAAACTTGAATCCCTATCAAAGATAATGCTAATCAGTATACCATGTAACTGCACTATTTTCTCTATGTACATCATTTCTAACTCATCTATAGTTACTATAACCTTTATCAGTAAGGAAAAAATGAGCGGATTTATTGGATCTATCTACAATCACCCAGATAGTGTCTTTAACTAAATTTTAACATTGATAATCCAAATAAAAGAAAATCTATAGTGATATGTTTCTATTTACATACAGTTATTTCCAAAGGTTTTAGCAACCCCTTAGATCGCTAATGTTCAACCTTCATTTGTTGACACACTAAACATTGAGAACTATATTCCACTATCTTATTCTTCATTCCACTCTACTAAAAAAAAATCACGTTTTAAATTTCTATGCATTTTAGTACCATCAGAAAATGTAGACAAGTTTAAATTATGTACGTCTCTTAAAATTTCATTCTCCAAACCCAGATGGTCGGTACACATAATCTCCCTCTAAACCTCCAAATCCCATCATTATCAATTTGGATATCTATTTGCTGATCATCCCGAACTTCCGTCTTACTTTTTTCCAAACTAGCATCTAGGTCTTGGACAGTCTTTATGTGTATTTGTAAGGTTGGTTATAGAGTCAAAGCCATTAGATATTCCTTTGAAGATTCTCCCTATTTCTATTTCTAATTTCTACCATACATTTCCTCAATACAGGATTTGATACCAAGACTTTTCCACTAGGAAAAGATATATGAAAAGGATCAACTACAAGGGTAAGGGCTAATTTGAGGGTTTTAGCAAAATGTCAAGGTACAAAAGAATGGGTGGTCTACAGTCAAAAGAGTAAGAGCTAGTACATAATTAATCAATAGGGTACCTATTACCATATCACTTGCAGTCTCAGCCTCCTGTCTAGCCAGTGCAAAAACCCAAGCATTTAGCTTCTTTTGCTCTGTTAGCTTTGTGACTAGTTGAGTTGTAGGTCTTGGCACTTCTTGAGTCACTATTAGGGGTGTATCGAACCTTGGCCCTGACTGAATATAGACCTAGGTCTCTTCTTCTCCTTTTCAGCATCACCTCTCTTAATTTTTGCCTCAATATGCAAACATCTAGTGTACGATTTCTCATAATTCTTTGAGAGCATCGAAGATAGTCGATCCTTGATTCTTCTCTATAGTTCACTCTAGAACTGTTGCAGCTTAAGAATTTCACTGGCCATAATCTCTGGTGCAAACTGTCCCAAAACATTAAACCTTAATGCATAGTTCACTACACTTATTATTTTGTCTATACCAATTCAAAGAATTTATTTTGCTTTTGTAGTCCGATTGCCACGAGTAAGTAGTGATTGAGAAACTCCTTCTTGAATACCTCTCAAGTTATAGATCTATCACCTTGACTATATGTCAGTTTTACCCCTTTCTACTATTGATTTGAATCTCTAACCAAGAATAGAGGTACAATCATTGGCTTGACATCTTCAAGTATTTTTAAAATATCAAAATTCTCCTCCAATTCCTCCAACCACTTGCTTACTTTTAATGGATCTGCAACTCCATCAAAAGTGGCATCCTTGCCTTCTTAAGTCTTTCATAGTGTGCTCTAGGCCTTAATGTCAACCTTTGTTGCCTTTATTCCTACTCTCCTACAGTCTTTGTTGTTCTTGCTGCAAAGTTATTGATTCTGCTTAACCTGTCATGTTTAAAGTTGCTATTAGCACGAGCGTAGCTGTTAGTATAGCATTTGGGAGAGGTCTGGTGGGTGGTGCTGGCACTTGTTGACTAGTTGACTAGTCCCTTCACCAGTCTGGAGTGGTATTTTCTGTCTCCATTTAGTAAGTGGCATATTCATGTCGACTATCTCGGTGTAAAAACTCTCATAACTATTTTCCTATCTTTCCTCACGTTCTATCTACCTGCGCCTACAATAAATAATTATGTGATAATTAATATCACAAAATATTATAAAATAATATAAATGAGTGGATAAAATAATTAATAAAAACTACTAAATAAATAAATAACTAATAAATAAACCATAACAGTTAGCCATAAAAATTCTAACATTCTATCCCACCCCAAGGTTCATAATATTACTAAATCATAACATAATACTAAAGATCCTGAACTTGATTTTGATACCACTAAATGTAATGCTCCAAATCTGGAATCCAAAATAGAACCTGAGTTCTTACCCGAAATGCCACACGACAATATATACAAAGAGATACTAAGTCTCTAACCCAAAGAAATCACTTTAATTGAACTAATTATCCCCAGAGAAAAATTTACATCTTAAAATAATTTATGCTCCATAACAAAAAGTCATCGAATAAAAACCATCCATGTTCAATATTAGCTAAGGAGGAATAAATTTATTACTGTCTAACTTCAACTAAAATCTTAAAATCTTGCTAAGCGAACCAATCCGTGAGAACATCTAAATCTAATATCATTCATAGTTCTCATCACAGACCTGGTCAACATCTGCAAAATATTAAGTGAAGTGAGTTATACCAGCCCAGTCAGCAATTTAAACACCTTCTTAAGAATAAGTTACATATAATATACTTGAATAAAAACACTGAGTGGTACTAAATAGCTAGATGGAACTTTTTATATATATTATTTAATTACAATAATATAAAAGTATAGTCTAATTTTAAATAATTTAAGAGTGTGATTGGTTTCAAAATAACATAACATTAGCCCAATTTTAAAATAATACAAGTTTAGCCCAACCTAACAATATAAATAAAATCTAACTTCAAAATAGCCATAACAATATAGCCCAACTTTTGAATAGAACAAGTCTACAACAAAAACATAAAGGAAAAAAAAAAAATCGTCGGGCCTTCTTTTTCTTTAGAAGTTAATAAATTAGGGTCTAAGAAGCCCACTTATCATGGGCCACCAAAAGCCATGTACGGCAACCTAATTTTTCTTTAAATTGATTTTTTTAAAACTTTTTTTTTTACTTGTGGGGACATCAATAGTCCCCACATCAACAGAACTCCTAGGAAAACGAAAGCAACCACGGTTAGTAATAGGGATGGCAATTCCCCGAAATAAATCGGGGGCCCTGTCTGACCCAATTGGGCTAGGGATTCCCTCGATTTAAGCAGGGACGAGACAGGCTTCATTCCTCGGTTTGCCAAGCGGGAACGGGGATCTTATAATTCTTGGCTCGCACATCCCGCCCCTGGCCAATCCCCAGCACGCCACCGGATAGCCCGCATAGTTTATATATTTATATTTATATAATAATTATATACCTAATGTGTGTATATATATTAATATTGCAATATATGTATACACACACACACACACACACACTATATATAATGTATACTGTATATAGTGTATATTTTATATATATAATAATTAGTAATTAAATAAATAAGTCAAAAATTTTACATCCTATATTTTGTTGTGACAGTGCGATAGAGAATCAATGCAAAAAAGAGACTTTCATTTATAGCCTCCTATTTCTTTTTAATTTCAAAAAAAAAAGAAGGAAATTCTCTCTTTTTATTTTTCACACGAGTTTTCGATTTATCTGAAGGAAAGGGGGAATAGAACTAATAAAGAAGTTGCTAAAGAAAGTAGTAAAATACTTTAATTTAGTATACATAAAAATTAGAAGACTCTATAAATATATTAATATTTCTCAATCTCCCGAAAAAAATCTAATAATAACATTAATTAATGGAACCCGGAGGGGGGTTAATCAGTTGGGAGTGAGAAAGGAGATTGATTATTCCTTAAATAGGCTTCATCTATCTGATTGATTGATGAGTCATAAATAAGAAGACAATTCGTGATTTAGATACTTAGTAAGAAGGTATAATTAAATTGAGTTTATGAATTTATCTAGGATCATAAGTGAGTAAATATTAAAATTACTTATATTTTTAAATGTATTATATGTATAAAATATTTTTATATATGTTATATTATATATATTAATAATCAAAATATATGATATATATGTATATGTATATATGCATATATACATTAAATAGGTAACGTAGTTTTTTTTTTTCTTCTATTTTTATCCCAAAAAGATAAGAGACTTTCAAAATAACAAAAGCTTATACATATGTGTGTGTGTGTGTGTGTGTGTACACACACACATTATCACAAAATATGAGTACATATAATTAGTATGTAAAAAATAATATGCATATATAATAAATGTATCTATATTTATAAAATAATAGATTTTAAAAGTATTTATATTTATAATAATATGTGTATGTTGTATTTTATTTATTCTTATTTCTCTTATATTCTAAATATTGTATTTTTAATTTTTTAAATAATTCGACTAAGAGTACTTTAGATAAGTTTATTCATAAAATTTATTATTCTTAGAATTTTTTATTATTGTATATATTTTTAAAAAGACATTTATGATAGAGTTCAAATTAAAAAATGTTTGGTTTATAAACTTGTATCTAGGTAGATAGTTTCTTCCTTTCTTTTTACCTTAAATGATTACAATATTTTTTGTGAACTTTATATTAACACTAAAAATCCCCCCCTCCCCCCCCCCTTTTTTAAAGGAAATGGTTTTGGATTTAAGTTATTTTGTTTTGCAAAACATTAGGTAAACATGAATAGGAGTAATTAATTACTCCTATCTTGCAAATATCCAACAAAAAGGAAACAAAACCACAATATAAATATATTTTAAGGCGAAAAAGAATTTGTGTTCATCGATTTAACAATAGAGGCATTATTAAATTGATGAACACAAAAATTAAAATAAATAAAATAATTTAATAATTTAATAACAAAAATTATATTTTATTTTTGTTAACTCAAAACAAAAATAGAAAATATAATAAAAAAATAGAATTTTATATAGGTTGGAATTATATTAGCTCATATAATAAAAAAATACTTTTCAAATATAAAATTAGATATTTTATAAAAAATCCCTCCATTATTCAACCCTACCTATCCTCTTTCATCCTTCTTTATTTTCTTCTCTTCTGTTGTTCACCAAGCCACCGCCGGCCTCATCTCATCACTGGAAATCCGAAGTCTGCCTCTAAGCCTGCCGCCTCTAGCTCCAGAGATTAGATTAACAGCTTGCTTGCCATCCTCATCGCTGGAAATCTAGAGTCTGGCTCTGAGCCCACAACCTTCAAGCTCTAGAGATTAGATTAACAACTCTTCTGTGTTCCAGGTTTTGCTGCACATTTCTAAAAAAAAAAAAAAGGTTTTGCTGCACATTATGTGCTTATGAATCTATTTATTTCATTCAATTTATTAGTTGGTGATCTCTTATTTGATGTTTTGTTCAATATATAAGTTAATATTATATTAGCTCCTATTTGATGTCTTTTGTTGTTGCCTAAGGTAATTTTCATATTTTATTAACCAGTAAATTATTTTGGTACTTTTTTCTCTTTAAAAATATAGATGTTGATGTGATTTCTTCTAAAGCATCTAGTAGTGTGTTTTGACAGCTTTTAGACCTCCTGAAGATTATTTAGGATAAAGGGTGGGAATTCAAACAAAGCAAAGCAGTGCATATATATTATGTTGTCTAAGAGATCAGTCTTATACGTATTTCATTCATTAATGTATCGGAAGTTAAAATAAAGGCATAAATGGATTATCAAAATGCCAGTTTTTTGAGGGACAAACAAATATAGCCCTCTCTCTCAACTTGTGTGCATCATATATTTAGGCTTGTCATTTGTAGTACAAACTTTAATCTCGAAATACTTCTGTATGAGTTACTTTATGGTTTGACCATGGTTTGGGCTTTTGTGGCCATAAATGCCTTCTATCCTTTTGAATTTCAGCCAATATTAAAGCAAGAATGCAAAAGTGAACTTATAAAGTAGAATATAAAAGCCTAACAAATATACACTAAATTGAAATAGGGCACAAGTTTAGCTATTGGAGCATCATGTTCCAGTATTTAATGACTTTGAATATCCTTTTTTTTTTGGTTCAAAATTCTATGTTACATAATTTGCATCTACTCTGCATTGGGTTATCTTAGCAGTGTTGTCCTCTCACGGGCAACTGCAAGAAAAAGAATCCGATAAATTCTATTATTTGTCTTATGGGAATAAAGAAAAGACAGAAAAAGAAGGGTAAACCTTTAAATATCTTTCCATCTTCTTTTTTTTTACTAATTCTTTTTATTTTTTGTAATATTCAAAAGATTAAAATTTAATTTTTAATTAACAATTAAATACTTAATCGTTAAATTATCAATTAAAAAAAGTGAAGGAACTAATTATTATAAATTTTTGAAAAGAAAAAAATAAAAAAAAAACTAAAAGGTAAATGGAAGATAGGAGTAAAAAAAATTTAGTTTGTATGTGAAAATTGCAATGGTTATGCAAAATGAAGTGCAAAACAAAATGGGAGGACCATATGTCTAACAACGAGACTTGAGGCAGACGACAATTGGAGTGAAAATGATATTGAAATGTATGAATTTGATGCTCATCTTTTTTAACGGAGTTAAAATTGAGATCCCTATAGGTAACTAGAACCTTTGTGAGTAGATTAAAGGTGGTAAGTATTTATTAGCAATATGTTATTTTATTGTTGTTAAAGCTAGAATGTTTTAATTGAAGATGAAATTGTCCAATCAATATTGCAACTTGGTATCTCATCCAAGACTAACAAAACAAACCAAGGCATTCCTTATGAGTTAGCAACATAATGCTTGTCTATCATTATTCAGGCTTTGTTGCTGGCTTTCACTGAAAGTTATGAAGTAACTGTAACTCTAACTTCAATCTACAACTACTACTTCTGCAAGAGAGCAAAATACCAATGGAAAGAAGTAGGACAATTTGTATGAAATGAATAATATTAGAAATCACAGTGGTACAGTTTCATATAATATTAGATATTTTACCATTTCGATTTGTTTAGGAAATTTTTGGTGTGTTATTCTGTCCATGCTAGTATAAGAAAACCATTGGGGGTAGGTTGGTGAATGTCCATGCTTGTTGTAAAACTAGTATGCATGACTGAAATGTATAACATTTGGCTCTGCTAACTTCATTCGATGATTATATTAAGGACATTTAAACTTCAAATTGTAAGAAAAAGAAAAAGAAATTTTCATCATCAACTTCTTCTAGTGAACATACACACATACTCTATCATTGTATTTAGAGTTATTTTCTATTAATCAATATTCATCATTTACATATTTGTCCTTTCAACTTAATAGATGTCATATCAAGATCAAGTTAGTCAAAATTCTTTCAAACTCATGGAAGAAACGACTTCAGCCCCACGTGGTAGTAGCAATCCAATGTCATATCCTATGCAGCAAGTGAATATAGCAGTTGATAAGAGTATTGAACCTGAAGTTGGAGAATCTGAACTGCCAAAAAGTCAAAATGATGTTGGACCTATTGGAAGGCAAAAATAAGCGGTGTGGAGTCATTTTAAGCAAAAAACGATAAATGGTAAACAAAAAGCTGAGTGTATTTATTTCTCTCAAAAGCTTGTTACTGGTGCAAAAAATAGAACAAGACATTTAAATGATCACATGAAATCATGCAAAAAGAGAACGCAACAAGACATTAGACAAAATTTTTAGCAGGAAAAGTAACTAATCATTCTCCAAACATTACACAAATGTCAACTTATGTTTTTTGCCAAGAAACAGCGAGAAGAGATCTTGCTGAGATGGTAGTTATCCATGAAAATTCGTTGTCTATGGTAGATCATTTTGGATTTAGAAAATATTCAAACTCTCTACAACCTTTGTTCAAGATGATCTCAAGAAATACTTTGAAGAAAGATATCTTGAAAATTTTTTATGAGGAGAAAAAAAAAAGATAATGGCTTTATTGAACAAAAATCGTGGGAGGATTGCTGTTACTTGTGACTTGTGGACTGCAAATCACCAAAACAAGTCTTATATGGTTATCACTGCTCATTTTATTGATAATGTTTGGCAATTGCAACACAGAATTTTGAGGTATTTTTTTGTCTTAACTTTTCTTCTTGAATTTAATTGTTTACTATAAAGTAGCAACTAGTTAGTTAATACTTACACATTTGCTTCTTTTTCTTTTTTTTTGTTATTAAAAGGTTGATGTGTATAGATTTGGGTATAAAAATCATATAAAAACTATGCACATTCCCAATCAAGTTTACATTAAAACGTTAACCCCAAATTACACATATGAGCAAGCGTACACATTATTTACACAGCATATGATTCAAACAAGTGTCGATCCTCAAGGAATAAGTATACATTAATCACTTTTCTTTCATTATTTAACCGACTCCATAAAGTGAAAAAGAAATAAAAAGTAAAATAAAATAAAATAAAATATATACATGTCAAGGATGGAGAATTATATAACTCAAGCCATTGTTTAGACAAACATGATCTTAAAGAATCCAACCATTATCAAAAATAATCATTCCCTTGGCATCATGAAAGATTAAGATAGACTCACTTCTTTTTCAATCCATGAAATCACTATCTCCTAGATACATTAGCATCACATATTCTGTCTCAACTAATTCACCCACAAGATGCATTAAACACAATCCTTGATTAAATTTTTATATTCTGGCAAACTTAAAACATGAAATTAACCAATGAATCCATATTCTGGCAGACATCAATTAACCTTCAATTACCTTGTTTTTCGCAATCAACCTCTTTTTCAAGTAAGTTAAGAGACAACAAATATGAAACTAATGAATTGAAACAACCATCAATCTTTGTTTCAAGAAAGTTAATGGAAAAAAAATAATCAATTAATCTCATAATAAGCACAAGTAATTAAATGCCAAGAATACCAATCAATTAATTAAAAGATCAAAGTAACTCTAACAATTATAAGTATCTAAAACAATGTCAAATTATAATAAAACAATACATCATTGTTCAAGAAAAAGAAAATAAAGTAAAAGAAAGCACTCATAGATAAGCCTTCTTCTTCTTCCTTTGAAGACCTTCTTGTACAACCCTCCTTGAACTGAAGAATTCCTCATTTGATTGAATGATTTTCTGTGATAATCAATGAATTCTCCCATTTTTCCTTGTGTTTTTCATTTATTTATAGGCTTGGGAAGTGCCTAAACTCGTTGGTGTAATGTTCTTAGCCGAGTAGAAGTTGAAAAATACTAAAACTCCACAAATTACCAAAAATTGCGTAGAAAAATCACAATTCTGCCTTTTTCTCAGAGCATGTAACACCCTGCTACCTAGGCCCAATAGGGCCGGAGATGTTGCCCCGTCCAAAGGACAAGGGTTCTTTATAACTAGGACACACAACAAAAATAAAGCAATACTTTAAAATTTAAAACTTAATACAACCCAAAAATTCATGAATAAATCCAAAATAAAAATTGTTCACTCTCGACTCCCAAAGCATTACACAAAATAAATATCAGAATATCTTTCAAGGCAGGCAACAACTAGCTACTCATCCCCATAGCAAGATCGACCTAAAATCATAGTAAAAAGGGTGATGAGATAAAAATCTCAGTAAGTCTGTGTGTACTTTGAGTATTCAGTGAAAACAGTTCGTGAATGCAAAGTGTAAAAACTTCATAAGAGAAATACTGGCAAGCAATAAACAATAGTCAAAATTAAGAGTGGTGTTTTGGCTTTTCCAACAATACAGGTACAATAAAATCAACCACTCAAAAGGATGGTCATGGGTTACCACACGTTGGGCCCCATAACCATACAATGGTCAGAATGCCACACATTGTGCAGACTGACAAAAAGTTGGTGATTGGCCTACCGGGTAAGACACTCCTCCTTCTCTATACACAAATAAAATCGGTTGTCCATTCCAGCAGCACACAGTCCACCTGACTGAAACTTGCTAGCTTGGACCGGCACGACCTACTGAATTGACATCTTATCCGGGAAGGACTTACCCCTCAGAGGTGGCCACCTACTAAGAGACTTTCCCTAACCCTTCAAAGACTAGTCCTAACAGTCCACCCTTATTGAGTACTCAACGTAATTTATCCCACTTGGGAGAAAATTGGATAAAACAAAGCTCCACTTGAATATGGCAATTAAGGATTTCTAAAGTTTGGGGCAAAATTAGTTTTAGAAACAGTGTTAGGGTTTGAGTAAAACTGCTCCTTGATTTTCAAATAATTGTTTGCTTGGAATGAGAAATGAGACAATCCTCAATTGCCTTTATAGAAGTGAGTGTCCACGCACTCCACATTTAGCTTGCCATAGTAACTATTTTGCATCAAACAAGTTTTATGCAGGAGCTTACATGATCCTTTGCTCGAGATAAAATAAAGATCCTCAAAAGCTGATCTAAACCCGCTTAGGGTAAACATAAGCCATAGTTGGACTCAAGCCAAAATTTACTTTCACAAATAATTCTAACTCAACTTACTACAATCATAACCCTAGTGTCCCAAGCTTTAAAGTTAGATAATAAATAAAAGGGTTTATAAAATAAATCCAGCTTGATATTAAAATAACTAGGGTTTGGGAAATAGGTACTAATAAATTGAAGGTTTAAATCTTACTATAAATAATTAGGGTCTATTTGATGAAGGGTCCTAGGACCTAGATGGAATTATTTAAAATAATAATCCATTAATACTTAGTTGTTAGAAAATAATTGGTAACTAAAATTAGTTGTAAGTAAATTTTAATAGGTTTTGATTACAAGTTAATAAATAAATTTTAATAGTATTTATGAATATAAGACTTACAAAATTAATATTTTACTTATTATGATTATTTATATAAAAAGGCTTTATTAGATATTACTATTTTCTATATGTTTTATTTTATATAATACTTATATATTTTATTTCTTTAATAAAAGCCAATATTTATTTGACTAAAATATTATTATCTTACATAATAGACCAAATCTACATTTTCCTAGGGTTTTCGAAATCACTAAAAGAAATTATAGTAATAATCATTTTATTGATGAAATAAAATTAGCTTAGGGACAACAAGGTCATGATCATATTTCCTTTTGCTAACCACAATCATGAACATATACTTTACACCAATCAACAAAATATCTAAATCATGAATAAAAGCATAGGTCCAAATCCACCATCACATGATCCAAACCCCACTAACATAATCATATTCATGGCTTTAACAATCATACATAATCACAAAACCCCATTCACCAAAGGTGAGATAATCTCTAGCATGCTTATTCAATCATATTACTCACGGCATAAAGAGCATGCAACAAAACCCTAAAACCATAAAATTCAACCAAGACAATCAACTCATGCATCAATCTCAACTCCACTGCAAAACACAACCATTCAATCCCAACTCCAACGCAAAACACATGCTCAAACTTTAATCATAATCCATCCTTTTCCAAAACATCCTAGAGACATGAATCTAAGATTTAAAAAGAAGGTTGAAGAGGCTTACTTGGATGATGACTACCTTGAAGACGTTTCAAGAGAAGCCTTACTCTTAGGAGACTTGATCCGTCCAAGAGAGAAGAGGAAAATATGGCCATGGTTGAAGTAACCATTCGGCCAAGAGAGAGAGATAGAGAGAGAGTGAGAGAAAGAAAGAGAAAAAGAGAGTTCATTAGTATACACTCATCAAGGTCGAAGATGGAAGAAGATGAAGATGATTGTTCATGCTTACCTTGAAGGTGTTCTTGAGCCTTCAAGCAAATTCTGGTTTTTTATCCAAAAGTGAAACTTGGATTTCAGTGTTTGATGTTAAAAATTGTAGGAATGGATTCACGAGAGTGAGTAGGTACAATTTTGAGCTTTTTTTGAAGAAGATTGGAGTGGTTTTGGTGGACTTAGGCGTGAGAAGGGTAGTAGGTGTTCTTGGTGTTCTTGAAGGTTTGGAGTGAATAGAAAGAAATTGGATGAAGCTGGCCGAAATTCTGTGGGAATAAGGTGGCTGAATTGTTTGAATGGTTTTTGGTAATTAGATTTTCAGATTTGAGAAGAAAAGGAAAGCTGGTTGTTTGAAATTCAAAGAGAATAATTTAGGGAATCAATTTTAAAAACAAATATGGTAGGATGATCTTGGTTGATGGAGAGCTTTTGAAAAGCTCTAATGGCCGATTGGATTGTTAAATTCTACTGAGATGAATATTGTTCGATGGAGCTTTAGGGTGGCCGAAATATGATGTACAATGGTGAAGGAGTTTCTGGTTGTTTGAGGTTTAATTCATGGAAGGTTGATGAAATAAATTGCTGGAATTTTGGACTTCAATCAATGGTTTGATTGGAGTGATTGATGGAGCGATTTTAGGAGTAGCCATGGGATTGTTTTTCGAGCAGAACAATGGTGAAGAAGATGAAGTTCAGTTCATGGCTGTTCAAGGTGAGTTTGTACCGAAAAATAAGGTGAGTTTCCGCCAAGGGTGAAGAAAAAGCAAAGTTGGAAATTCTGAACAGATTTTTCGCAAGTTTGCTGGGAATTTCTGGGCAGATTTTGCTGCCATTTTTCAATCAGTTTGCAGAAGGTTTGAAGGGATATTTAGAGGTCCTTCAAAGCTGGTTTCCAGCCTTCTTTATGGAGGAAAAATGAGGTTGAGTTTCTGGGTGAAAAACTGGAAGAAACAGCTTGGTTTTGGCTCACCAATGCTGCGAAAGCTGACCAGAAAATTTTCTTGGTTTACACAGTTTTTGTGCAGCTCGATTTTGGCTGGAGTTTTCAGTCTTCAAGCTGAGTGAATTGATCATTGTTTTGGCAGAATTTGGGAGGGAGTGATGGCTGAAAATTTCGACTATTGGACTGATCAAGAAGCTGAAAAAATTTTCAATTTACTACATGAAGAAGATGAACACACTTAGGTTGGAGTTTGAAGGTTCAACCATGGAGATTAATTCTCTTGGGAACCTTCCACAACTCCTCCCCATTTTCGGTCAAGAAGGTACTTCATACTTAGACATTTTGGAACCTTCCAAGCCACAACACCTTGCTGGAATTCTTTGGAATAAAATTGGCTTGGATAAATTAATCAACCTAATTGATTAAAAATTAAAGAAAGCTAGAGATCAAGAATGGTATGAATCCCATAGAAATTTTTGTGGGACACAAGAGTAGGATTAGGACACTCCTATAATGTCTCCCCTAAGACAACACTCATACTCTTCCCTAAAGCATGCAAGAGCCAAAATGTAGCCTTCCTAAACAAAAATAAAATTTTATCATGCTTAATCTCCAATGATAGAATTTGAACTCAAGACCTCAATGATTTATTCCAAAGCTCTAACCACTAAACAATAACAACACTTGTTCTTATTTTCTCCCCCAAATATTTTTTCTATTTGCTCCTCAAGCTATCTCCCTATTTTCACCTCAAGCAAAAATTACCATTTTGCCCTTCTTACTCAATAAACATAATTAAGCCATCTAGACTACAAATCACTTATCTAAGCACATAAAATCATATAAAAATGTACTTATGCATGCAATAAAATATGATATGCATCCCAACCTTCTTGCTCTAAGGTTGGTTTCACTGGGGTTGCAAATCCTCCCCTCCTTAGAAGAATTTCGTCCTGAAATTCAGGCATACCTCTATTTCAGATCGGTTACTTCCGCTTAACCCACTCTTCTGATTCCCATGTGGCATCCCACGTGTCATGATGCTCCCACTGAACCTTGACCATCGGTATCTGCTTGTTCCGGAGATTCTTGATACTACGGTCCAATATTCGCATAGGTTTCTCCACATAGCTCAAATCGGGTTGCAACACCAACGGCTCATTATTCAGAACATGACCAGGGTCGGCATTATACTTCTTCAGTTGTGACACATGAAACACATTATGAATCCTCGTCAGTCCATCTGGTAAGTCCAATTGGTATGCTACCGGTCCAATCATTTCCTTTATTGGGAACGGTCCCAAGTACCTCGGATTCAGCTTTCTACCCTTCGAATGCTTCAAGATTCCCCTATTCGACGTCAATCTCAGAAATACACTATCTCCTACTTGAAACTCCAATTCTCTTCGTCTATTATCTGCATAGCTCTTTTGTCGGCTCTGAGCTACCTTCAACCTCTCCCTGATCAACTTTACTTTATCCAACATCTCCTGGACACAGACTTCTCCGGTTTTGCTTACATGACCATGTTTTGACCTACTCCAGTATAGCGGTACCTGACACTTGCGTCCATACAAAGCCTCATACGGTGCCATCCCAATTGAAGCTTTGTAGCTATTATTATATGACAGTTCTGTATACGGTATACACTCGATCCACTTATCCCCGAAATCCAGAACACAGGCCCTCAACATATCCTCTAATATCTATATAACCTTTTTTGACTGCCCATCGATCTGCGGATGTGCTGTCATAATGAACTTCAGACTCGACCCCATCGATTCTTGAAACTTGCCCCAAAAGCGAGACGTAAACCTCGGGTCTCGGTCAGACACGATACTTGAAGGTACTCCATGCACTCGGATTATTTCTCGCACATAGGTCTGAGCCAACTTTTCCATTGAGTCTCTTATATTCACCGGTATGAAATGAGCCGATTTGGTCAGTCGATCCACCACTACCCATATGGCATCCTTCTGGGTCCTTGATATAAGGAGTCCGGTGACAAAATCCATGGTCACTTCCTCCCACTTCCACTTAGGTACTGGCAATGGTTGCAACAGTCCCGCTAACTTCTTGTGCTCTGCTTTGACTTTCTGATAGGTAAGACAGGTCGAGACATACTTGACCATATCCCGCTTCAGTCCGGGCCACCAATAGGCCCTTTTCAGATCCTGGTGCATCTTGACTTCCCTCGGATGAATGGCGTACTTGCTCTTGTGCACCTCTTCCAAAATTTTATCCTTTAACTGAAGCTCTCCGGGTACACACAACCGATCCCTGAAATGTAAAACTCCACATTGTCTTGCCGAAATTCACTACCTGGCCATTTAAGCTCCTTGTTCTTGAAAAGATGAAACTCTATGTTGCTTTGTTGAGCTTCCATGATTTCCCATCTTAGATTCGGTACCAACTTTAGGTTGCTAACAACGATTCTCTTCTCTTGCACTTCCATCCTTCTATCTAACACTTCCTGAACTACTTGAATCTCCAGCACTCTTAGTCTGGCCATACCAACTTTTCTGCTCAGGGTGTCAGCTACAACGTTAGCCTTCCCGGGATGGTAATTGATCGGACAATGGTACTCTTCCAAAAATTCCATCCATCTTCGTTGCCTCAAATTTAGATCCTTCTGAGTGAAGATGTACTTTAGACTCTTGTGGTCGGTGAACACTTCATATTCAGCTCCGTACAGATAGTGTCGCCATTTCTTTAGGGCGAACACAATGGCTGCCAGCTCCAGATCATGCGTAGGGTAATTGATTCCACGAGGTCTCAACTTTTGAGAAGCATAAGCAATCACTTTCTGGTCTTGCATCAATACTGCTCCCGATCCTTCTTTCGAGGCATCGGTATACAACACGTAAGGCTTATCTTCCTCTGGCAGACTCAATATCGGTGCTGTCATCAATCTTCGCTTTAGCTCTTGAAAACTTTTCTCACATTTCTCACTCCAAACGAATGGAACATCTTTTCTCAGCAGTCGGGTCATAGGTGATGCGAGTGTCGAGAATCCTTTGATGAACCTCCTATGGTAACTAGCCAATCCCAAGAAGCTTCGAATCTCGATGATGTTCTCCGGTTGCTTCCAGTCTGACACTGCTTCAACCTTTGCTGGGTTTGCCTTGATTCCCTTCTTGGTCACTACATGACCAAGAAATGCCACACTATCCAACCAGAACTCACACTTGCTAAACTTGGCGAAAAGCTTGTGCTCCCGAAGCTTCTCCAACACGAGCTTCAAATGTTCTGCATGCTCCTCCGGACTTTTGGAATAGATTAAAATGTCGTCGATGAAAACCACCACGAACTTGTTCAAGTAGGGCCGGAACACTCGATACATCAAATCCATGAATACTGCTGGAGCATTGGTCACCCCGAACGGCATTATCACGAACTCATAATGTCCATATTTGGTGTTGAAGGCCGTCTTGAGGATATCCTCATTTTTTATCCGTACTTGATAGTACCCTTACCTCAAGTCCAACTTGGAGTAGCAACTGGATCCTTGTAACTGGTCGAATAGCTCATCAATCAGTGATAGGGGATACTTGCTCTTGCTTGTCATATTGTTCAAGCCCCGATAGTCGATACATAGCCTCAGAGTTCCGTCCTTCTTCTTCACAAACAGTACGGGTGCTCCCCAGGGTGACGTGCTAGGTCTAACGTAGCCTTGCTTCACTAACTCTTCTAACTGTTCCTTCAGCTCTTTCAGCTCTGCCGGTGCCATCTAATACGGGGTCCGCGATACTGGTTCCGCTCCCGAAACTAGGTCAATGGTGAATTTCACTTCTCGACTGGGAGGTAGAGAAGTAAGCTTCGCTGGGAACACATCGGGAAAGTCCTTCACTACCTCGGTGTCCTCCAGGGTGCACTGGTCATTTGGCTTGTTTATCACATAAGCTAAGTATCCTTGACATCCTTGCTGAATGCTTGCCCCATTGTCACTCCAACAAGTTCTTCTGACCCCATTTCCAAATCTAGCCCAATCTCATTTTCCTGATTGGGTGACTGCATTTGAGTCGTCTCAACCTCCGGTGCCACAGGTTCTGCCTCCGGAACCCTTCTGCCTGATGTGGCTACACGGCGCTTGGGTGCCATGCTAAACCATACCCAGATAATGAGTGTATGCATTCAAGTTTAAAACATTTTAAGCATGCATTCACATTCAGGTTTAAGTAAAAGAAAATCATATGTAAGTTTTTGTGTAAAGAATTGCATAAAAATTTTTCAAACCTTAGAGTACTCCAAATACTCTTATTTGCATAAATTTGGAATCAAAGCAGTAAGCAGAAAGAAAATCCTTAACATAGAAATTCATGAAAAGTAGTAAATAAAACATCCTAATCATAACAACTTTTAGCCCCACTAGTCCTCATCAGAATCTTCAAGATCAGCCTCATACAACCATCCCCCAGAGTTCTTAGAGAAGTCTATCCTAGCCCCACTGGCAAACCCCTCCATTGGCTCATTCTCGGGTCACTTAGAACTCTTCCCGGGCTCAACTCGACTGGGTGGAGAAATGAAAGAAGAACTAGGTGGAGACTCTTAATTTATCTCCCCCGGGTCATCACTATCTGCCGATAAATCCACTATAGGACTAGGAGGATGGGGAACATGCTCCACGGCTATCACCTTATCTTCATTGTCAGAACTTATGTCTATCACTGGGATTGGGAGTGGCTCATGGATCGGAACCTCATCATCACTACTATCTTCCAACGGAATAACTGGCTGAGGAGCAAGCTGAGGTACTGGAAGGTCTTCTGGGTAAATTGGGATAGGCGGATGCCATTGCTGCCCCTTCCTCACGGTTCTAAGCATTCTAACCATCCTACAACATAAACAAGATAGGTTAGATAAAGATTTGAACTTAAATAAATAGAACATATAATATAAATATTTGCCTAAACCTAGTCTTTGATACCACTTATAACACCCCACTGCCTAGGCCCAATAAGGTCGGGGATGTCGCCCCGTCCAAAAGACAAGGGGTCTTTATAACTAGGACACACAACAAAAATAAAGTAAAACTTTAAAATTTAAAACTTATTACAACCTAAAAATTCATGAATAAATCCAAAATAAAAATTGATCACTCTCAACTCCCAAAGCATTACACAAAATAAATATCAGAATATCTTCCAAGGCAGGCAACAACTAGCTACTCATCCCCACAACAGGATTGCCCTGAAATCATGGTAAAAATGATGATGAGATAAAAATATCAGTAAGTCCGTGTGTTCTTTGAGTATTTAGTAAAAACAATTCGTGAATGCAAAATGTAAGAACTTTATAAGAGAAATACTGGCAAGCAATAAACAATAGTCAAAATCAAGAGTGGTGTTTTAGCTTTTTCAATCATACAGGTACAATAAAATCAACCACTCAAAAGGGTGGTCATGGGTTACCACACGTTGGACCCCATAACCATACAACGGTCAGAATGCCACACTTTGTGCAGACTGATAAAAAGTAGGTGATCGGCCTACCGGGTAAGACACTCCTCCTTCACTATACCCAAACAAAACCGGTTGTCCATTTCGGTAGCACACAGTCCACCTGACTGAAACTTGCTATCTTGGACCGGCACGACCTACTGAACTGACATCTTATCCGGGAAGGACTTACCCCTCAGAGGTGGTCACCTACTGAGAAACTTACCCTAACCCTTCAAAGACTAGTCTTAGCAGTCCACCCTTATTGAGTACTCAACGAAATTTATCCCACTTGGGAGAAAATTGGATAAAACAAAGCTCCACTTGAATATGGCAATTAAGGATTTCCAAAGTTTGGGGCAAAACTGGCTTTAGAAAGAGTGTTAGGGTTTGAGTAAAACTGCTCCTTGATTTTCAAATAATTGTTTTCCTGGAATGAAAAAGGAGACAATTCTCAATTGCCTTTATATAAGTGAGTGTCCACGTACTCCACATTTGGCTTGCCATAGTAACCATTTTGCATCAAATAAGTTATATGCAGGAGCTTCCCTGATCTTTTGCTCGAGATAAAATAAAGATCCTCAAAAGCTGACCTAACCCCGCTTGGGGTAAACATAAGCCATAATTAGACTCAAGCCAAAATTTACTTTCATAAATAATCCTAACTCAACTTACTACAATCATGACCCTAGTGTCCCAAGCTTTAAAGTTAGATAATAAATAAAAGGGTTTATAAAATAAATCCAGCTTGATATTAAAATAACTAGGGTTTGGGAAATAGGTACTAATAAATTGAAGATTTAAATCTTGCTATAAATAATTAGGGTTTATTTGATTAAGGGTCCTAGGACCTAGATGGAATTATTTAAAATAATAATCCATTAATACTTAGTTGTTAGAAAATAATTGGTAACTAAAATTAGTTGTAAGTAAATTTTAATAGGTTTTGATTACAAGTTAATAAATAAATTTTAATAGTATTTATGAATATAAGACTTACAAAATTAATATTTTACTTATTATGATTATTTATATAAAAATGCTTTATTCAATATTACTATTTTCTATATATTTTATTTTATATAATACTTATATATTTTATTTCTTTAATAAAAGCCATTATTTGTTTGACTAAAATATCATTATCTTACATAATAGACCAAATCCACATTTCCCTAGGGTTTTCGAAATCACTAAAAGAAATTATAGTAATAATCATTTTATTGATGAAATAAAATTAGCTTAGGGACAACAAGGTTATGATCATATTTCTTTTTGCTAACCACAATCATGAACATATACTCTACACCAATCAACAAAACATCCAAATCATGAATAAAAGCATAGGTCTAAATCCACAATAACATGATCCAAACCCCACTAACATAATCATATTCATGGCTTTAACAATCATACATAATCACAAAACCCCATTCACCAAAGGTGACATAATCTCTAACATGCTTATTCCATCATACTACTCACACTATGAAGAGCATACAACAAAACCCTAAAACCATAAAATTCAACTAAGACAATCAACTCATGCATCAATCTCAACTCCATCGCAAAACACAACCATTCAATCCCAACTCCAACACAAAACACATGCTCAAACTTTAATCATAATCTATCATTTTCCAAAACATCCTAGAGGTATGAATCTAAGATTTAAAAAGAAGGTTGAAGAGGCTTACTTAGATAATGACTACCTTGAAGACGTTTTAAGAGAAGCCTTACTCTTAGGAGACTTGATCCGTCTAAGAGAGAAGAAGAAAATATGGCCATGGTTGAAGTAACCATTCGGCCGAGAGTGAGAGATAGAGAGAGAATGAGAGAAAGAAAGAGAAAAAGAGAGTTCATTAGTATACACTCATCAAGGTCGAAGATGGAAGAAGATGAAGATGATTGTTCATGCTTACCTTGAAGGTGTTCTTGAGCCTTCAAGCAAATTCTGGTTTTTGATCCAAAAGTGAAACTTGGATTTCAGTGTTTGATGTTAAAAATTGTAGGAATGGATTCACGAGAGTGAATAGGTACAATTTTGAGTTTTTTTTGAAGAAGATTGGAGTGGTTTTGGTGGACTTAGGCGTGAGAAGGGTAGGAGGTGTTCTTGAAGGTTTGGAGTGAATAGAAAGAAATTGGATGAAGCTGGCCGAAATTCTGTGGGAATAGGGTGGCCGAATTGTTTGAATGGTTTTTGGTAATTGGATTTTCAGATTTGATAGGAAAAGGAAAGCTGGTTGTTTGAAATTCAAAGAGAATAATTTAGGGAATCAATTTTAGAAACAAATATGGTTGGATGATCTTGGTTGATGGAGAGCTTTTGAAAAGCTCTAATGGCCGACTGGATTGTTGGAATTCTACTGAGATGAATGTTGTTTGATGGAGCTTTAGGGTGGCCGAAATATGATGCACAATGGTGAAGGAGTTTCTGGTTGTTTGAGGTTTAATTCATGGAAGGTAAATGAAATAAATTGCTGGAATTTGGACTTCAATCAATGGTTTGATTGGAATGATTGATGGAGAGATTTTAGGAGCAGCCATGGGACTGTTTTTCAAGCAGAACAATGGTGAAGAAGATGAAGTTCAGTTCATGGCTGTTCAAGGTGAGTTTGTACAGAAAAATGGGGTGAGTTTAGGCCAAGGGTGAAGAAGAAGCAAAGCTGAAAATTCTGAATAGATTTTTCGCAAGTTTGCTGGGAATTTCTGGGGCAGATTTTGCTGCCATTTTTCAGTCAGTTTGCAGAAGGTTTGAAGGGATATTCAGAGGCCCTTCAAGGCTGGTTTCCAGCCTTCTTTATGGAGGAAAAATGAGGTTGAGTTTCTGGGTGAAAAACTGGAAGAAATAGCTTGGTTTTGGCTTACCAATGTTGCGAAAACTAACCAGAAAATTTTCTTGGTTTACACAGTTTTTGTGCAGCTCGGTTTTGGCTGAAATTTTCAGTCTTCAAGCTGAGTGAATTGATCATTGTTCTGGCAGAATTTGAGAGGGAGTGATGGCTGAAAATTTTGACTATTGGACTGATCACGAAGCTAAAAAAAATTCCAGTTTACTACATGAAGAAGATGAACACACTTAGGTTGGAGTTTGAAGGTTCAACCATGGAGATTAATTCTCTTGGGAACCTTCCACAACTCCTCCCCATTTCCGGTTAAGAAGGTACTTCACACTTAGAAATTTTCGAACCTTCCAAGCCACAGCACCTTGCTGGAATTTTCAGGAATAAAATTGGCTTGGATAAATTAATCAACCTAATTGATTAAGAATTAATGAAAGCTAGAGATTGAGATGGGTATGAATCCCATAGAAATTTTTGTAAGGCACAAGAGTAGAATTAGGACACTCCTATCATGTCTCCCCTAAGACAACACTCCTACTCTTCCCTAAAGCATGCAAGGGCCGAAATATAGTCTTCCTAAACAAAAATAAAATTTATTCATGTTAAAACTCCAATGATGGAATTTGAACTCAAGACCTCAAGGATTTATTCCAAAGCTTTAACCACTAAACCACAACAACTTTCGTTCTTATTTTCTTCCCCAAATATTTTTTCTATTTACTCCTCAAGCTATCTCCCTATTTTCACCTCAAGCAAAAATTACCATTTTGCCATTCTTACTCAATAAACACAATTAAGCCATCTAGACTACAAATCACTTATCTAAGCACATAAAATCATACAAAAATATACTTTTGTATGCAATAAAATATGATATACATTCCAATCCCCTTTCTCTAAGGCTAGTTTCGCTGGGTTTCACATAGCACAGCCGGCACCGCCTTGGCTCTCGGAGCCGGCACCAGTTGTGTTCTAGTTCTCTGCTCGTTCACCGATTTTTTCTTGATTTCAACACCATGTAGTCCAGAATGCAGCCGGTGCCGCCTTGGCTACTGGGGTCGGCATCGGTTACACTCTGTTCCGGTCTATTTTTGACAAATTTTTGTTGCCTCAAAGTGTGTGTCAACAGTGCATGGCCGGCACCGATTCCAGTACCCTAGCCGGCGCCGCCTCTATTCTGTTTTGCGATATTTTTACTTCGTTTTACCCCAAAAATCTCTAATAATGAACAAAATACCTTTCCAAGGGTAAAATCTCAAATATGAAGGAATATAACTAGTTATTGAACAAAATGTATCACAAAAGAGTCTCAAATAACTAGGAAAAATATAACTAATTTAGCCCCTATCATATTCCCCTACACTTAGCTCTTTGCTTGTCCTCAAGCAAAGTATTAAAGATAAGTAGGAAAACACAAGGTTTAATCAAATCACTCAATCAATTTCAAAATAATATCCTGAACGCCTTCTTCATTCAAGAACATAAAATACATGCTACAACACCCTTCACAACGAATGCAAGACTTGTGTAAGTGAATAATGACTTAGTAGAACCATCACAATACTTAACAATATTCTCAAACCATTGGAAATAATTTAGTTCAAAAAGAATATGCATTCCATAAGCTTACTTTTCATACACTCTTTCCACTAATCTGAGACATATCATGATTCTACTTAGGTCAAGTAGGACTTTTAAACTTATAATGTAAGGCTAAAGGCTTGTAATGTAGTTTAGCAAATGAAGGATATAGGAAAATCAAATAGCAAAGAAGCTGAGAGTTTACAAGAAAAGGATAAAGAAATGAATCAATAATTTCCAACTCTTCTTGCTCTCCTATTCCAAAAATCAATCAAACCATAACCTTATTTAGAAATTACAGCTCAACTCAAGCAAGTCCTGCATTTCTTTTCTTTTTCCATTCTTCTTCTCACCTTTCCACTTCCTTCATCAATTCTTCTTTATTTTTCACAAGATCACTCAAATGTTCAGCAATGGTGTCAAGTATTTTATATGAACTCAACTTTTACCGCTCAATCACCATTCCTCTTGTAATCTCTCTTCTCTCTTTTTCTTTCAATTTTCTTTTCTTTCACTCCTCTTTTGTTCTTTTCTGCTGCTATTCTTTTCTTTCGCATTTTCTCTCTTTCCATTTTTTCTAGCAGCTTTTTGTTTTCTTTTCTTGTTTTCAACCCCACTTTCCTTTTTCTTTTCTTTCTCCAGCTCAACACAACTACATGACTAAAAGTAATAAGTCATGATCTTTTTCAAGCATTCTTTCTCACATACTCCTACATATACTTTTATCCATTAAGAGCATAAAGATTTGGAAAATTATTCAAACTCTCATACACAAGCAATGGACAAAGTATGATAATAGGTTTTCACGAAAGAAATCAACAATGTAGGCTCAAAATAGGCATTAGGGATAATATAAAAATAGGTAGGCTTGAAAAGCTCAAACTATCCAAAGAAGGCCTATTACCGTCATCCCTAAGTTAAATCATGATTATCTTTTTTATTTCGCCTCGAGAGATATTCAAGTAAATTCTAGAATGCTCCACGAATTTTAGTAGAAAAACAGGTTTAAGAACAATGCGAAGTATTTGATCAAGAACTACTTAGTCCAAGTGCGTGTAAAAAGTCATGCATAAGTCATAACTGATCTAGAACATATGCTATATAGTCCATCATAAAGACATGCATTAAAAATATAGCTTGAAATCTCAAAGAAAATCAGAAAAATTTTGAAAAACTTTTGCTCAAAATGTTTGCTCCCAAAAAGGCTAAGGTATATGCATAGAAGAAATCTTAATCAAATCACTCCCCCACACTTAAATTGAACATTGTCCTCAATGGAAAAAAAAATAGAACAAGGAATAAACTATACCATGGGACCAAAAATATAAAAAGGAGAAGAGATAAGAAAAATAAACTTCCATTCATTGGGCAATGTGTTGTACAAGAGCTGAATTCTTGAAGAATGAGGCATTGGCAAAGTACCTAAAAAAAATACAAAAAAGCACACCAAAGCATAAAAACTGGAAAAGAAAATAAATTAAAAATAAAAAAAAAGAAAGTAGTACAAAAAGAAAGAAAAACAGCAAGATAACCCAAGACTTTTATGTGTTAGCTTCCAAGGACATTTCCACTTGATCCGTGTTGGGAAGAACGTTACCAACATAACATTTCACCCAATTGCCATTGACTTTAAAAGTGTCCCTAGTAGGGTGAGTGATTTCAAGGGTGCCAAAGAGGAATAGCTTACTTACCATGTATGGTCCTGACCACCGTGATTTTAATTTTCCTGGAAAAAGTCGTAAGCGGGAATTGAACAACAATACCTGATCGCCTATCTCAAAGTTATGTTGTCGAGTAATATGCTTGTGGTGCTATGTTTTAACTTTCTCTTTATACCGTGTTGACGTATCATAAGCATCCTTGCGCAACTCCTCTAAGGCTGTGAGTTGAAGCAATCTGGACTTCCCAGCTGACTCAAGATCAAGGTTCACAAGTTTTATAGCCGAATAAGCTTTATGCTCAATCTCAACGGGTAAATGACATGCTTTTCCATAAAGTAACCGAAAATGGGTTGTGCTAATTGGAGTCTTAAAAGCTGTTCGATATGCCCAAAGAGTGTCATCCAATTTTAGACTCCAATCCTTTCTAGTATGGTTAACAGTTTTTTTCCAAGATTCATTTGAGTTCCCTATTAACCACTTCAACCTGTCCATTTGTTTGGGGATGATAAAGGGTAGTAAGTCTATGGTTCACACCTAAATGTTTGAAAACTTTTTTCATTTGTGCATTGCAAAAATGAGTCACTCTATTACTAATGAGCACCTTAGGCACACCAAAACGGGTGAAAAGTTTTTTTAGAAATTTGACCACCACCCTTGCATCATTAGTTGGTAAAGCTTGGGCTTCTACCCATTTAGAAACATAATCCACTGCCACCAAAATGTATTTATTCCCCAAAGAACTAGAAAAAGGTCCCATGAAATCTATCTCCCAACAATCAAATACGTCACAAGCTTGGAAAATTTGTAAGGGCATCTTACTAGATTTAGAGATGTTACCTGTACGTTGACACCTATCACAATTTTGGACAAACTTGTAGGCATATTTGAATAATGTGAGCCAATAGAATCCAGAGTCGAACACCTTTTGTGCAGTGTTGTTGGCTTGGTAGTGGCCTTCAGCAAGTCCTTCATGACAATGTCTTAGAATATCCTCTCATTCCTTAGAGTCCGCGCATCTACAAATGATTTGGTCTGCACAACACTTAAACAAATATGGGTCTTCCCAAAAGTAATGCCTTACTTTGGAGAGGAATTTTTTCTTTTGTTGCATTGTGAGATCTTTTGAAGTAATTCCTGCAACTAAGTAATTAGTAAAGTCGGAGAACCATGGAGTGTTTGGAATCTCACCTTCTATGAGCAAGAGTTCCTCATCCAAAAAGGCGTTATCGATGTCCTCTTCTATCAAGGATTCCAAATTCGGATTATCCAATCTTGACAAGTGGTCTACAGCCAAGTTTTCTGCACCCTTTTTGTCCCTACTTTCCAAATCAAATTCCTACAATAATAGAACCCATCTTATCAATCTTGGTTTGGAATCATGTTTGGTAGGTAGGTACTTTAAGGCCGAATGGTCTGTGTACACAATGACTTTGGACAAAATAAGATAAGAACAGAGTATATCAAAGGCAAACACTATGGCAAGCAATTCTTTCTCCGTTGTTGTATAGTTTTCCTGTACATCCGTTAGAGTCTTGCTTGCATAGTATATAGGTTAGAAGTGCTTATTCCTCCTTTGTCCCAGTACTACACCAACTGCAAAGCCACTAGCATCACACATTAGTTCAAATGGAAGAGACCAATCAGGTGCGATTAAAATGGGTGAATTAATCAACTTTTCTTTTAAGTATGGTAAAAGCGTTGAGACATTGATCATCAAAATTAAACACAGCATCCTTTTCAAGTAGAGAGGTAAGAGGTTTTGAAATTTTTGAGAAGTCTAAGATAAACCTCCTGTAAAAACCTGCATGACCAAGGAAGCTCCTTATAGTTTTTACTGAAGTAGGGGGAGGCAGCTTCTCAATTGCTTCAATTTTGGCCCTATCAACTTCTATACATTTTCTTGAGATTTTATGCCCCAACACAATACCTTCTTGTACCATAAAGTGGCATTTTTCCCAATTGAGCATAAGGCTAGTCTCTTCACACCTTGCTAGTACCTTTTCAAGATTAGATAAGCACAAGTCAAATGAATCACCAAAGACTGAAAAATCATCCATAAATACCTCCATGATGTCCCCCATGAGTCCTTCAAATATAGCTGTCATGCACCTTTGGAATGTTCCGAGACCATTGCAAATACCAAACGGCATCCGATGATATACAAAAGTACCATATGGACACATAAAAGTGGTTTTTTCTTAGTCCTCTGGAGCTATAGGGATTTGTAGGTAGCCAGAAAACCCATCCAAGAAATAATAATACTCATGTTCGGCTAACCGTTGCAACATTTGGTCAATGAAAGGGAGAGGGAAGTGATCTTTCCTAGTGGCTTTGTTTAGCATCCTATAATTTATGCAAAACCTCCAACCCGTGACCAATCTCATAAGGACTAGCTCATTTTTATCATTAGGACTCACCATTGATAGGGGCTAAATTAGTCATACTTTTTTCTAGTTATTTGAGGTTCTTTTGTGATACATTTTATTCAAAAACTAGTCATATTCCTTCATATTTGAGATTTTACCCTTGAAAAGGTATTTTATTCATTATTTTAGATTTTTGGGGTAAAATAAAGCAAAAACGTCATAAAACATATTAGAGGCGGCGCCGGCTAGGACAGCGGAACTGGCGCCAGCCATGCATTGGTTGCATGAACTTTGAAGTGATAGAAAAATTGCTAAAACAGAGTGGAACAGAATGGAACTGGCACCGGCTCCAGTAGCCAAGGCGGTGCCGGCTACATTTTGTAATACATTGTGCGGAATTCAAGAAAAAAATCGGCGAACAATTGGAAAAATAAAACACAACCAGCGCCGATTGTGCCCTAAAGTTAAGGCGGTGCTTTGATTTTTCTACGCGGTTTTTTGTAATCTGTGGAGTTTTAGTATTTTTCAACTTCTACTCGGCCAAAAACATTACACCAACGAGTTTAAGTACTTCCCAAACCTATAAATAGAGGAAAAACACAAAGAAAAATGAGAGAATTCATTGATCATCATAACAAATAACTCAAATCAAAGGAGGAATTCTTCAATTCAAGGAAGGTTGTGCAAAAAGGTCTTCAAAGGAAGAAGAAGGAGGCTTGTCTATGAGTGCTTTCTTTACTTTGTTTTCTTTTTCTTAACAATGATGTATTAATTGTTTTATTGTAATTTGACATTGTTTTAGATAGTCATGATTTTTAGAGTTATTTGATCTTTTGATTAATTGATTGTTATTTTTGGTATTTGATTACTTGTGCTTATTACATGATTAATTGGTTGGTTCTTTCCATTAACTTGCTTGGACAAAGGGGTTGGTGGTGGTTTCAATTCATTAGTTTTATATTTGTTAGCTTTTAACTTGTTTGGACAAAGGGGTTAAGAGTAGGGACAAAGTAATTCAAGGTTAATTAATGTCTGCCAAGATATAGATTCATTGGTTAATTTCATATGTAATTTACCAGGAATGGGAATTAAATCGAGGACTATAGTTAATGCATCTTTTGGGTAAGACTGATTGAGACATGATATGTGATGCTAAGTTACCTAAAAGATAGGGATTCATGGATTGGACAAAGAAGTGAATCTATATAATCCTCCCTGATGTCAAGAGAATAATTAGTTATGATAATGATTAAGTACTTTAGGATCATGTTTGTCAAAACAATAGTTTAAGTTACATAATTCTACATCCTTGACATGTATATGTTTTTATTTTCTTTTATTTTCCTTTTTATTTATTTTTCGCTTTATGGAGTCAGTTAAGCAATGAAAGAAAAGTGATTAGTATATACTTGTTCCTGGAGGATCGACACTCGTTTGAACCCTATGCTATGTTAATGATGAGTACGCTTGCTCATATGTGTAATTTGGGTTTTAAAGTTTTAATTTAAACTTGATTGGGAATGTGCTCATTTTTATATGATTTTTATACCTAAATCTATACGCAGCAACCATCATTCCTCCCTTCTTTGGTACTACTTAAGTAGGACTCACCCAAACACTATTAGAAATAGAGTAAATGATGCTTGAATCTAAGAACTGAACCACCTCACCTTTTACCACTTCACTCATATGCGGGTTCAACGTACGTCGGGGTTGCATTACGGGTTTTGAACCTTCTTCCATCAAAATCTTGTGAGTGCAGAAGAATGAACTAATATCCTTAATATCAGTGATCTTCCAAGCTATAACCCCTTTATATTTTCCCAACATACTTACCAATTTGGTCTTTTGTTCTGCATTGGGATTTTTGGCAATGATCACAGGCAATATATATCCTTTAGACAAGAACACGTAGTCCAAATGCTCGGGTAGGTCTTTTTGGTCCAATTCGGGAGGATCTTCTATGGATGATTTCATTCTCCCAAACTATTTTTCTCAATTTCCAACTTATTCATCCCATTCTCATTGTGAACTTCCTCTGGATACGCCATTGATATTTCCATCAACTTTTCCTCAATAGATTCCTACATCAACTCAAAAATAGATTCGTCAAGAATATCAATTCTTAAACAAGAATAATCAGAAGACAACGGGTGTTGCATGCTCTTGTGGATTTGAATCACTACTTCTTCATCCCCAACCCTAAGTGTCAACCTCCTCCCATAAACATCGGTTAACACTTTTGCTGTAGTTAGGAAAGGTCTACTTAGGATTAGAGGGACTTTTGAATCTTTATCCATGTCAAGAATAACAAAATCCACTAGAAATATGAATTTATCGACTTTTACCAACACATCTTCTATTATACCCCTAGGATATTTGATGGATCTATCCGCGAGTCGAATACTCATCCTAGTGGGTTGTGGTTCTTCTAGGCCTAGCCTTTCAAATATTTTATATGGCAATAAATTAATATTAGCACCTAGGTCAGCTAATGCATTACAGACATTAAGAGTGCCAATTAAACATGGGATAGAGAAATTCTCTGGATCATTTTCTTTATATGGCAGTTTTGGTTTGTCCTGCAAGATGGGTGAGTATTCTTCATTTAGGACCACTGTAGACAACTCTTCCAATCGCTTGTTGTTGAAGAGCATACTTTTAAGAAATTTGGCATATTTGAGCATGTGAATTAAAGCTTCACTGAGGGGAATATTTATGTGCAGTTGTTTGAACACCTCGAGGAATTTATCGAATTGAGCATCTTTTCGAGCTTTGTGTAGACGGGTAGGATATGGTATTTTAGGCTGAAAAGTGGGATTTTCGAAAGCTGGATAGGGGATAGCCAGCGCCGGTTCTAGTGCTTCGGCCGGCGCCGGTTCAGTTCTGGGTGGCTTGGTCTCGGGGTTACCAAATAGCCGGCGCCGGTTCTCTTCTTCCAGCCAGCACCGGTTGCCATTTGTAATGTCTGGCAACTCTTTTCCACTTGGCAATGTGACAGCAGCTGTTTCCTCACTGGCTATTGGGGTTAGTTCGTGAGAATTTATCACCATGTCCGTTAAAAACTAGATTTGTTGTTCCATATTATGGATCATCGCTTCGAATTTCTCAAAGGTGGAATTTATTTCCTGTAAATGCCTCATAACATGAACAACAAATTTTCCAATTATGGTTTCAAGCTCTGCTAATTCTGGTGCTGCGCGTGTCATCTTAGGAGTACAATGGAAGTACTGCCCCTTATTAAACTTCCTTGGATTCTAATTCGCCATTTCTCCTGATCATAGAAGCGAGTTAGATACAGAATTCATGATTACAACAGAATTAAAAGTTTACAAAGTTAGTTAGTAGAACATAGTTAAAGTTAATAAGTTAGGTTACAAGGTATATACATATTACACAAGATATAAAAGATAGGACCTTTTTTGCAGAAAGAACATTTGTACATGTTTACATATTTGCATATTTACATGGTTAAATAAACAAAATCCAAGCTTTCATGATATTATTCCCTGGCAACGGCGCCAAAAACTTGATGTATATAGATTTGGGTATAAAAATCATATAAAAACTAAGCACATTCCCAATCAAGTTTACATTAAAACATTAATCCCAAATTACACATATAAGCGAGTGTACTCATCATTTACATAGCATAGCGTTCAAACGAATGTCAATCCTCAAGGAACAAGTATACATTAATCACTTTTTTTCATTATTTAACCGACTCCATAAAGTGAAAAAGAAATAAAAAGTAAAATAAAATAAAATAAAATAAAATATATGCATGTCAAGGATGGAGAATTATGTAACTCAAGCCATTATTTAGACAATCATGATTTTAAAAAACTCAACCATTATCATAACTAATCATTCCCTTGGCATCATGAAGGATTAAGATAGATTCACTTCTTTTTCAATCCATGAAATCACTATCTCCTAGACACATTAGCATCACATATTATGTCTTAACTAATTCACCCAAAAGATACATTAAACACAATCCTTGATTAAATTTTCATATTCTGGCAAACTTAAAACATGAAATTAACCAATGAATCTATATTCTGGCAGACATCAATTAACCTTCAATTAACTTGATCTTCACAATCAACCTCTTTTTCAAGCAAGCTAAGAGATAACAAATATGAAACTAATGAATTGAAACCACCATCAACCTCTTTTTCAAGCAAGTTAATGGAAAGAAACAATCAATTAATCTCGTAATAAGTACAAGTAATAAAATACCAAGAATAACAATCAATTAATAAAAAAATCAAAGTAACTCTAATAATCATGAATATCTAAAATAATGTCAAATTATAATAAAATAATACATCATTGTTCAAGAAAAATAAAACAAAGTAAGAGAAAGCACTCATAGACAAGCCTCCTTCTTCTTCATTTGAAAACCTTCTTGTACAACCCTCCTTGAACTGAAGAATTCCTCCTTTGATTGAATGATTTTCTATGATAATCAATGAATTCTCCCATTTTTCCTTGTGTTTTTCATCTATTTATAGGCTTGGGAAGTGCCTAAACTCGTTGGTGTAATGTTCTTGGCCGAGTAGAAGTTGGAAGATACTAAAACTCCACAAATTACCAAAAACCGCATAGAAAAATCACAATCCTGCCTTTTCCTCAGAGCACAACCAGCGCTGCCTTGGCTCTCGAAGCCGACACCGGTTGTGTTCTGGTTCTCTACTCGTTCACCGATTTTTTCTTGATTTCAACACCATGTAGTCCAGAATGCAACCGGCACCACCTTAGCTATTGGAGCTGGCACTGGTTCCACTCTGTTCTGGTCTATTTTGAAAATTTTTCATCGCCTCAAAGTGTGTGTCAACAGTGCATGGCCAGCGCCAGTTCCAGTGCCCTAGCCGGCGCCGCCTCTCTTCTGTTTTATGACGTTTTTGCTTCGTTTTACCCCCAAAAACTTGTAATAATGAACAAAATATCTTTCTAAGGGTAAAATCTCAAATATAAAGGAATATGACTAGTTATTGAACAAAATGTATTACAAAAAAGCCTCAAATAACTAGGAAAAATATGACTAATTAACCCCTATCAAAGGTTTATCTATATGCTATATCCTCAAAAAAGTAAAATGCTTGCTAAAGTTTTGGAAGAAAGTTTCTTCGATTGGAACATTGATAGGAAGTTATCTATAATTACATTTGATAACTGTTTTAGCAATGATGCCATTATTGAAAATCTCTTGGGAAAACTTCAACCCAACTTTCTTGTGTTACGTGGGAGTTTACTCCATATGTGTTGTTGTGCATATATCCTGAATTTGATTGTTCAAGATGGATTGTCAGTTATACTTGAAGAGATTGAGAAGATTCGTGATAATGTTAGATTTTGGATAGCTTCACCTAAGAGACAGTAGAGATTTGAAGAAGTTGCATATCAAATAGGTACCCCATGTTTTAGATTGCAAAACTAGATAGAATTCAACCTTTTTTATGCTTTCGACTGCATTGTCATATAAGGATGTGTTTTGTAGGTTGAAACATAAGGAGCATTTATATACTTACTTGCCAACTGAAGATTATTGGGTTTTGGCACAAGAGGTTTGTGATCATTTGTGCATATTTTATGAGGCCACCCAAATATTTTCGAAAACCAACTCTCCAACTATAAATTTATTTTTCCTTACTGCTTTCAATATTGGAATGGAGTTAGAGAAATAGCTTGCAAGTGAGAATCAACTGGAAAAAATAATGGTTGAAAAGATGGTTTGTAAGTTTGATAAATATTGGAGAGATGTGCATGGAATTTTGGGTGTAGTTGTAGTATTAGATCCACGGCATAAGATGACTTTGGTGGATTATGATTTTTCACAAATATTTGGTGATGATGCAACTATGAAGATTGAGAAAATCAAGAAGTTTTGTAGTGATTTGTTTCATGAATACAAGTTAGAAAATGAGAAGTATTCAAGTCAGTTAACAACTTCCTTATTTTTTCAATCTCTTCAATAACTTGGAAATCGATCAACGACAATAGTGGAAAATAGACTTACTGAATTTTATAATTTTGTAGCATAAAATGAGAATAACTTGCAAGAAAAGACAGAGTTTGATCAATATTTGGAGGAAAAAGTTTTACGATGGAGTAGTGGGGAATTTGATATCTTAAATTGGTGGAAGTCAAATAAAACCAAATATCCCATTGTTCACCTAATTGCTAAGGATACATTTTGTATTTCGGTATCCACAATTGCTTCAGAGTCTACATTTAGTACTGGAGGAAGGATGGTAAATCCACATCGCAGCAAACTTCATCCAGATACACTTGATGCTTTGATGTGTGTCCAGAATTGGTTGCGCACTGATATTTGTGCTAATAGTAAAGGTAGATACAATAAATATAGTTTATGAATTGTGTTATCGTTATATTTATATTTTAATTAATTAATGCTTTTTTATAGGTTCTTCTTTGAATCCTATAGAGTTTGGCTCTATTTTAGAAGACGTGGATGCCGATGATGAGAGTGGGGTAATTTTTTTAAAACTTATTATCATTTATAATTTTATTGTATTGTTGATGTTTTGCTTTATTAATATTTTGAATAATGTATATAATCTTTAAAAATTTACTAATAATATTTCTTTTCTAGGTGAGTGGGACTATCGAGGTTGGACTTGAATAGAGTTTGGATTTGGTAACTGCAACTTTTCTTGACTTAAATTACATTGTATGTTTAAGTAGGGATATTCTTTACATTGTATTGTATGTTGAACTTGGTTATTTCAAGCGTCCCTTGCTTATTTACGTTTTTAATGTCTTGGACTCTTGGGTTGTGTTTCCGTTTTGTTGTCTTGGCTTGTGTTTCCATTTGTGGATTGATATGTGTCGAGACAATTTGACTTATAGCGGTAGAATTCCTTTTTGTGAAAATAACATGTCTTTGTCCTTTATTGCTATGAAGTTAGGAAATGTCTATTTACATGGGTCATTAAATTTGCAACTTGTGGAATAAAGTTTTTAGCAACCTTAATTTTATTGTTGGGCCGTTGGGCTTAAACTGGGGCCCTGCATCCCCGGTTCCCCACTAGGCTGAAACCAGGCCCCCACTTCCCCAGTTCCTCACTCGGCTAGGACTGGGGATTATTTTGTCTCAGTGGGCTGGGGAGGGGGATACAGGGGGAATGCCGAGGTGGGGGCGGGGCTAGGATTCCTAGTCCCCGCCCCAACCTCGTTGCCATCCTTAGTCAGTAAATAAGAACCAAAAAGCAATTTTTTTTCTTTTTTAAATTCCACCATTTGCACAAAAATCGAAGTAAACCTATCACCTGTTTTCACATGAAAAAATAAACAGGATAATAGAACCAGAGATTTTTTTTTCCACTTTTCAACTGTGAGCAACAGAAGGCACAGACGCTTACAATCACAACCTACTCTTATCATACTTTTTTTTTTTTTTTAAACACTATTTGTATAAATAAATTTTCAAAAACATATCAAATTAGATTTTCCAAACAATTTAGTTCTATCTATCTATATAGCACCTTTTTTTTATTTTTTTTTAAACATGACACAAATACACAGAATTTGCATAATAAAGAATTATGAACTTATTAATTCTTCACATAACAAACAAAAGCTCATAAATGTAAAATTAGAAAAAAGATCATCGATATCAGTATTGACTGTTTATCCTACCAGGGAAGTTACACATAAATTTTAGAACATATTCTTCCTCCCCTTCTCCTAAACCCATAAGTCATTACACACATCACACACAACACACATGATTATATGTTCAAACTAGACAAAATAACCAAACTTAATTCCTAATTTGTACAGAAATTAAAATTAAAACTCATAGCATTCTTGAAAAACGAAAATGTCAGAACTACTTACCTCAAAAGCCAAACTAATATCTCTAATTAAAGTCAATTACACACTATATTCGTTCCTTAACATCAAACGATAACTGCACCTAAAATCAATCAAAAGGATTAACTCTAATAAGTCAATTAAACCTATATTTTAAAAAATCCTAGAAACAGAGAGGAAGAGATCTCCTAGCATCTAATCATCATCATCTAACTGAAAAAATAACCAAAAATCGTACAACTAACTTTCAAGATTGGAAGAACTCAGAGCTCTCAAACTCTCTCTCCCCTCCCCCCATCCCCTCATGTTTGGAACCCTTGAGTGATTATTCTGTGCAGTTGACGATAGAAATTAGAGAACGTACTTTAGATAAAGAGTAGCTTTAGCTCTTAAAACCTAAATAACAATTACACCCCCTCAATTTTAACTAAAAATCCCATGACCTCCAAAGCCTATGGCTATCTAATGGACCATAAAAACTGAGTCACAATATAGGCCAATCAAACACAAAACCCAAATTAATTTGGGGTTGGGTATTTACACATAAAACTATTATACCTTATAGGGGTTAAGGTGTTTCATCACATACAAGCCCAACTCTTCTACAAGACTAGCTCTCACAACATTTGTAATGCTCCTTCCATCAATGATAGGAATACAAGGCTTTTAGTTGATAAAACAGTAGGAGTAAAAGATGTCTATTTGTAAATGTCCCTTCACTTTATCATCGCAATCATCTTTTACTCACAAGTGCCCATATCCTTAATGGTAACTCTGGCTAATGAATAAATTAGTGGCACAACAATTCCCTCATCACTAGAATGTTCAACATATTTATGCACCTTTTTTCATTTCTAATCCACATAATCCTCTTCTCTGGAAGTTAACTCACTTTGAGCATTGGTAAACATCATCTTTTTTGTTAGATACTCATATAAAGTGTTCCTATATCCTAAGTATTTGAAACACTTGATGTCCCTAGTCCTTAAAGGCCTCTCTATACTTTTACCCTTTTCATTAGCCCACTTATGTCTAGATTTTTCGTTTCCCCACTCTTCTCAAGGTTTGTAGGATTCCTTTGGTGTTTTTGGTAGTTTTGGTAGTTTCTACCTCATATTTGATTGTTGATTGAAAATAGGATTAGTGTAGATGATTTCCTCGGACAAAAACTTCCTTTTAAGTTGTCTCTCAATTTTTATGACCATATGCACCATCTTCTCTAATGTCTAATAAGAGTGTAACTCCACTGCATTTGCTATCTCTCTATTCAAACCACTTTAAAACCTTTCTTTGGTAGGCCTCACATCTTCAATAATATTAGCCTTCGTCAAAGTCACCTCCAATCCCTGAAAAAAGTCCTCTACATTCTTATTTCCTTGGAAGAGTATATGCAACTTTTGGTAGAGTTTATTGTAATAACGTTGGGGTACAAATCTTCCTCTAATCAAATTTCTCAACAACTCCTAAGTGAAAACCAATTGGTCTCCCATTCTCCTTCTTTGAGATGATACTTGGTCCTATCACACTAAGGCATACTTAAGAAAATTTGAAATAACCAATTTAACCTTAGTTAGCTCACTATATTCATGGCACTTAAGTAGAATTTTCATCCTCCTTTCACATTCAAAATAAGCTTCTAGATTACTATTCCCTTAGAAGATGGTACCTTCATTTTCATATGTCTCATCTCTCTACCCCCCTTATCATCTTCTCTTCTCTTCACTCTATTCCTTTTTCCTTGGTTTATATCCCATAGCCCTCTTCATGATCTCCTTCATTCCAATCATCCATTCTTTCAAATTCTCTCTTAAGCCCCCTCATGCTTTGTCCCTCATGTCTCCCATGCATTCTTCTTCTTCTTTCTTCTCTCAAACCTTGCCTATCTCCTCCTCTCATTAGAGTTTGTTGGTAGCTACGCATAAAATGTTCATCCCAATGCTCTCCTTGTTGTTCATACAAAGGTGGTATGACATTAAACTTTTCTCTTATTCTTGGGCTATCTTGTTGTCTCTAACCTCTCATTTGAGCAATGGTTGAGGCTTGGCCTTGATTTGTTTGCAATTCGATTATATCCTTTATCATCTCATCCATTTTTTTGTATTGAGAGTTTCAAAAACGGCTCTTATGTTAAATGAATCTCCTTGGGACATTGTACAGGAAAATTTTCAAGAGTACTCACTTGAGAAATTGTAGCTAGAAAAAAGAAGTAGTTCAAGAGTACCACTAAACAAAGACACGTTGTGGTAGAACAATGAAGTAAGAGAAGCTATAAGGAATAAAAAAGAGTGTTATAAAAACTTAGAGAAGTGCAGGAGCACCAAGAATTTTGAGAAGTATAAGGTTACGAGAAGAGAAGCTAAAGAAGCTATTAGAAAAGCAATATCAATAGCTTTCAAGGGTTTATATGAAAAGGTAGATATTAAAGATGGGAAGAAGAAGACTAGAGATATCGGTATGGTAAAATGTGTAAAGGATGATGATTATAAAGTTTTAGTTTAAGATGAGGAAATCAATAAGAGATGGAAGTCCTATTTTGATAAGTTATTTAACAAAAATCAAGTTCAAGTTCCTAATATGGGTTACCTTATGATTTCAAACAAAGAGATTAAAACCGTGAGTCTATTCATTGCATTCAAAAGCATGAAGTTCAAGACACCTTTAAAAGGATAAGAACAAAGAAAGTAGTAAGACCGGATGGTATACTAATTAAGGTTTGGAAATGTATAGGGGAGATAGGTGTTGCATAGCTGATAATCTATTCAACAAAATATACAAAGTTAATAAGATGCCAATAGAATAAAGAAAGAGTACTTTGATTCCTCTATACAAGAATAAAGAGGATGTTCAAATTTGTGCCAATTACTATGTGATTAAACTCATAAGTTATACTTTGAAACTTTGGGAGAGAGTGATTGAACATAAGCTAAGCGGCATTGTAAAGATTTCAGATAATTAGTTTGGTTTTATGCCTGGGTGTTCCACTATCGAGGTAATTTATTCATTACTGCAAATAATTCAATATAATAGGGAAAGAAAGAAAGATTTGTATATGGTATTTAGTGACATGGAGAAAACTTATAAAAAAGTACCCAAAGAAGTAGTTTGGTGAGTGTTGGCTAAAAAAGATATATCGCAAAAATATATTATCCTTATTAAAGATGTATATGATAGAGCATGTATATGTGTAAGGAGTTGTGCCGGAGTAACTGCAGAGTTTTCTATTACTATCGATGTACATCAAAGATCAGTGCTTAGTATTTTTCTCTTTTCAACCATTATGGGTGAGTTTACTTGTGCTACACAGGAGGCTGTGTTATGGTGTATATTATTTATTGATGCTATTGTGTTGATTGATGAGAGACTAGAGCCGGTGTAGACGCTAAATTGGAGTTGTAATGCAAACATTAGAATCTAAAGTTTTCAGAATCAGTGGGAATAAAATGGAGTATATAGAATGCAAGTTCAGTACTAGCAGAAATATAACTCAAAATGTAACTTTGGATGGCAGAGATATACCAGTAAATGATTGCTTCCGATATCTAAGATCTATTATTCAAAAAAACGAAGAACTTGATGGCGACGTTGCATACTCAATTCAGGTAGATTAGTTGAAATGGAAGAGTACGACTAGTATTTTGTATGATCATAATATGCTTTTAAGCCTAAAGGGAAAGTTTTATAGAACAACCGTAAGACCTATTTTCCTATATGGTATGGAATATTAGGCAATTAAAATGTGTCACATTTGCAAACTGAAAACAAAATGAGAGAAAATTGCTTTCGTTGGTTGGGACATATATAGAAAAGACCGAATGATGCTCCTATTAGGAGAATTGAGAGATGGAGATATGATAGGTTGGACAGAGATAAAGATAGGCCAAAAACATAAAGGAAAAAAAAACTCGTTAAGCCCTCTCTTTTTTTTAGAAGTTAATAAATTAGGGTTCAAGTAGCCCACTTATCATGGGCCACCAAAAGCCATGTACAGCAGCCTAATTTTTCTTTAAACTGATTTTTTTTTACTTGTAGGGACATCAACAGAACTCCCAAGAAAACGAAAGCTACCACAGTCAGTAATAGGGATGGCAATTCCCCAAAATAAATCGGGGGCCCGGCCTGGCTCGATTGGTTCGAGGATTACCCTGATTAAAGCGGGGACAAGATTCATTTCTCAACCAGCCAAGCAGGGCCGGGTCGGGGACGAGGATCTCATAATCCTTGGCCCGCACGTCCCGCCCCTGGCCCATCCCTAGCCTGCCCGACCCACCCCCGAATAGCCCGCATAGTTTATATATTTATATTTATATATATAAATATAATAATTATATAATGTATATATATAATAAGTATATATCTAATGTATTGTATATATAATGTATACTATATATAGTGTATATTATATATATATATATATATATATAATTAGTAATTAAATAGATAAGTTAAAAATTTCGCATCCTATATTTTTGTTGTGACAGTGCGATAGAGAATCGATACGAAAAAGAGACTTTCATTTCCAGCCTCCTGTTTCTTTTTAATTTCAAAAAGAAAAAAAAGGAAATTCTCTCTTTTTCTTTTTCACATGAATTTTCAATTTATTTGAAGGAAATGGGGGATAGAACTAATAAAAAAAGATGCTAAAGAAAGTAGTAAAATACTTTAATTTAGTATACATAGAAATTAGAATGTTCTATAAATATCTTTATTTTTCTTAATCTCCTGAAAAGATCTAATAATAACATTAATTAATGGAACTGGGGGGAGGGGAGGGGTTCATCGGTTGGGAGTGAGAGAGGGAATTGATTGTTTCTTAAACAGGTTTCATCTATCTGATTGATTGATGAGTCGTAAATAAGAAGAAAATTCGTGGTTTAGCTACTTAGTAAGAAGGAATAATTAAATTGAGTTCATGGATTTATCTAGGATCATAAGTGAGTAAATATTGAAATTACTTATATTTTTAAATGTATTATATATATAAAATATTTTTATGTATGCTATATTATATATATTAATAATCAAAATGTATAATATATAAATATATGTCTATGTATATGTATGTGTGTGTGCATATATACATTAATTAGGTAACTTAGTTTTATTTTTTATTTTTTCTATTTTTATCCCAAAAAGATAAGGAATTTTCAAAATAACAAAAACTTATACATATGTATATGTTTGTGTGTGTGTGTGTGTGTGCACGGTATATATATATATATATATATATATATATATATATATATATTATCATAATATATGAGTACATATAATTAGTATGTAAAAAATAATATGCATATATAATAATTATGAAAAACCTTAGGGGGGTAAATAAAGTTTTTGACAAATTTAAAACACTTTTGAAAAAGGATCTATTTTTCGAAGTCCTCATTTTGATTTACAAATCAATGAGTTTGTTAGATATGCAAAGAAGATTTTTGAGTAGCCTTAAGGAACCAACTAGTTTCTAAGTGAAATGAGATAGAGATGTGCAATTAATACAAAAATAAAGATGGGTTGGTGAGAGTCATAAATATTTCTTTTGAATGATTGGAACCATTGAGCAGAGAAATTCGCACGTCAAAATTTAAATGCAAAGACGATGAACAAGAGATTTATAGTGGTTCGATCCTCCAAGATCTACATCCACTACCTTAAGCTCACATTTAAGAATTTTAAACCAAATCTCTATCAACTCAAGTCAACACAATGGTGTTTGTCTACACCAATTATACAAGAAGATCACCATGCTTGGTTTTTTCAAAACCTCTCAACAAACAACAAATCAAGGCTCATTCCAAATGGGTTTTATACCACAACCTTGATATTAAAAAAGAATTATAGAAACGAAACAGCGATAGCTCACTCTTTTGAGCAAATGTGCAAAACAAATAAGCACCGACAGCCTTTACCTTTTGAAACAATTAGATTTCACTTTGAAGCACTAATAAAAAGGGAGATTTTGTATTCTTGAGTGTAAGAGTGTTTCTAAGAGAGATAGGACAAAATCTACTTTAAAATAGAGTTTTGAAAGCTTTTATAGAAGTAAAAAGTAAAGCTCCAACGGCTAATTTCTTGCTATCAGGTTTTTCAGAGTTTTAGACTCAAGGATCGGATGATGGTGAGTCCAAAAGGTAAGTCCAATGGCACTTTTCTAGGCAAAAATATTTTGACACTGTTCACAGAGTTTTGAACAAGGCTTTTGGATGCAGAGCCATCCAAATTACTCAATCCAAAATTCTGAAGATTTAATATTTTGAAATCTTTTGCTTGTATGCTTCAAGGTAGAAATAAATTAAATCATAAGGTAAAAAAGACATAGAAATTTACACAATATACCTTAACAAACGATTTCTAGTCTAAAGTTCTTTTACAAGGACTTCATGATCCTTTGAGCCCTTAGGTTAAAGTTATACTTGATCAATCATTAATTTGGATTCCATTTCCTTAAGAGCTGCTTAGCAACCTTATTTGTATACCTTGAAAGAATTTAGGTCAAACATGTCCTATCACATGTAAGTCACATAAATTAGTCCTCATCAATATTTGTCATAAGTCAAAACACAGGAGAATACCCTTAGAGCTAACAATTTCTCCTTTTTTGAGTAATGACAAATTTGATGTGATTGTGATATAAAAATAATGATATGTACAGTACAGACATATTAGACTGAGAGAAATAAGAATATTTTTCATTGAAATACAATCTCTCATTATAGGATTCAAAAAGTACTTATAAGATTAAGATAGAAAATTTACAGCATGAACTCATAAATATGGCCGAATGAGCCTATGGTCCAACCAACCTCTTTATCCTCCTTCCTTCCATCACACGACTATTCCACAAGAGAATAACTGCAATTAGTAAAAAAAATGTATAGATATGTACACAATGAGGTATAGAATATAGATCATAAGATGTAATGCTCCTCCTTAATATGTACATATATAAACGTAAGATGTAAAGCCATGAAGTGCGTTTTGAGAGTAAGACTGGATTCCAAAAATTTTGGACTTCCAAAACGTGCACCTAAAATAGGGTAAGATGCTGCAGAAACTATTCTTTTGAAAGGTTTTTTTTTTTTTTTTTGGACGACCAAATCATGTGTCCAAAATAGGATAAAGTTAGGCAGCGACTTAGCCTTAGAAAAATTCAATTTTGGACTGGTCATTTGGATTGAGGAAATGTGAGTCCAAAACTCCCCCTGTGTATGTGCAGGGTAAAAATGAATTTTCACAACAATATATCAGAAAATTTTTAAAACAAACCTAGTCTTCTCAAGATATTTCAAACACAGGGAATATTCATTGCAACAAAAACTAAAAGAAATGTTCTAAGCGTAAGTATCCTTTTTATTTGAAATTTTTAATACAGTGCATATCATAATCATTGTTAAAATAAATTATTCAACTAGCCAAATCTCAATTTGTTAGAATGCATAATGGACTCATACACACACTTCAATCTCTTTTGTTCACAACAACAACAACATCTTAATATAGTCTCCATTAAAATACCCATATCTTCACAGTCCGCATTTTTAAACTATGATCATAAACGGACAAAATCACAATCCATAACGAATTTTCATAGACCAACATACATCTATTATATATAACCCGTAGATATTCATAATTCACATCATACATCCATTATATATAACCAGTAGATATTCATAATTCACATCATCACATCATCAACAATCTATATATCCACAACAATCATCAACAATCTATATATCCACAATCTATTCACAGTATCACACAAAATTGATAATAAACAATTTGTATTTTTCTCTCGCTTTGTTATCAATCAAAATGCAGAATTAGAAAATAAGGAGAATAAATATATCAAATAAATTGTTCAGGATGCAGATAGAAGATATATATATATATATATATATATATATATATATATATGCAGATAGATCAGGAGAAATGCAAATTTTAAATTGTTCAAAGACTAGTGCAGAAATTATAAAAGTGATTGTCAATGGAAAAGCAGTAAAAAGTGTTCAAGCAGAAAAAGTCTTGGATGCAGTCCGTAGAAATGGTCACTTAGGAAATATGGATGGTTGCTGACTTAGTCCCGGCATCTTTTTTAGAGTGCTGCCCAGCAATGCAACTGGTTTTCCTTTTGGCCACCACATGTTTCTACCGTTTACCAGATGAGCTGCCAACTATGGCCAGTTTGGGATGAGGTACTACAGTAGGGGCAGGTGGTGATGACTTTTCCTTACGCACGGATGTCTGCCTTTATTGTTTAGGTTCCCCAGATGTCTGTTGTTGACTAAAGTCTTTGTCTTTCAATTGCTCTTCAATTTGAGTGGCTTTCATTTCTTTATCCTTCTTCTCCTTTACAGCGTCTTGTTCATTGTCATTTTCGTCCTCTTGGGCAGTTTGTTCTTCAGTCACTTGTTCTCAAGATGGTACTAATTTATCAGGTATGGTTTCATCCTTTTGATCCTTTTTTTCCACAGCAGTTAGCCTATACCTAAAATTTTAGATTTCTGAATTGAAGCTGTCTACCTTAACAGCCAACAAATTTATGGCTTTTAGAATGCTCTGATTGATGCCTGTGTCATGAATTTTCTATTTTCCCTTGCTAGAGGACTCTTCTTAAGTTTCTTTCTCAACATTTCTTTTTGTTCCTACAGGTTGAGCAGTCTTACCTTCGACCTTGACCTTTAACAGTTTTTTCTTTTCATTGTCAGAGGCATCTCTGAGCAGCTTCCACTTATTATCCATTCTCACATATTCCATTTTCTCAAAAGACTCAAAGCTGTAAACATTCATCTTTGAAGGAGCAGGGGTGATCGAGCTCAGATCAACACTGAAATAATAAACACTTTAGTTAATAAATTCCCATAGGGTAGGGCTTTTCTTGAGGTGTTCCTTGTTTGCATCATCAATTTTGCAGCAAGATTCCCAAATCTTATTGTCCTATTCTCGAATAGCGCCAACATTTTTACCATCTGTATAATATTTATAGAAGTTTTGTGACCAAAATTTGGAACCACCATGGTTGAAATCATGTGGTGCAGAATTCTACCAGATCCATTTAACCACTTATTGTTCTTTTCACTTGAATTCTTAAAACTCCACTCACCAGTAATTGTTCTTTCAAAATTTTCCAAATCAAACAGATCAGTTCCCTCCGGGAAATTGTTCAGTTCAAAAAATTGAATACCTTCATCTCTAACACCATATATTCTATTTAATAGACGATGATCGAACTCAAGGTTCTTTCCTTCAACTCTTGAAGTATACCACCGGACCATAAAACCCCCTCTAGTCTCCTCTAATCGGCCCTTTCTCAGATTAGCATAAAATTCCCATACAAGGGTAGTGAATAATTTTTCATCAACAGATAAGGGGGCTCCCCACCCGAAAGACTCAAACATATTCAAAATATTTGTAAAATTTAGGAATGACTCTGGATTAGCGCAATAACCAATAATCACAGTTTGATTTCTTGAAACCCAGTCATTAAAGTCAAATTCACTTTTAGAGTCAAGAAAAAGGAGTAACTAAGTCTCGGAACATTCCTGTTCCAGAGTTGATTCTGATGAATTGGTCTGAGAAGCAGTGTGAAACCCCACCTAAAGCCAACCTTAAAGTAAGGGGGTTGAGATGCATATCATGTCATTCTGCATAAAAATATACTTTTTGAATGATTTTATGTGCTTTAGAATTGTGGTTGATAGGTTAAATGGCTTATTTATGCTTATTAGGTAGGAAGGGTAAAATGGCAACTTTGCTTGAGGTCAAAATAGGAAGATGACTTGAGGTTTAGATAAGAAGGATATTTGGGTGAGAAAATAAGAACAAGAGTTGTTGTGGTTAAGTGGTTAGAGCTTTGTGAATTAATCTCTAAGGTCATAAGTTCAAATGCCATCACATAAGTTTTATTCATGATTATGTTAACTATGTTTGAATTTTTTATTTTCTTACATTCCTTAAAGATAGGAATGTTGTCTTAAGGGACACATGAAAATAATGTCTTGATCATGTCCTAAAAAGAATTCTAGAGGAATTCTTGTTCCTTTAATTTCTCTAGCCTTGTCCTAACATCTTCATAATTTAAATTATCCATAATCCATTAATCTCTTCTTTTAATCCCAAAAATTCTGTGATAATGCCCTAGCAATGGAATTCAAAAATCAGCTCTTGGGGATAGGGAATGGCCGAAAATAAGGAGAAGAGTTATGATAGATTCCCAAGAAAAATAAATCACCATAGTTATACCTTCAATCCTACCTTCATTTGGTTCATGATTTAGTAAAGGAAAATCTGGAAATCTTCCAGAATTTTTGCAAGATGCTTTTCGAAAATTTCAGCCAATATTCTTCCCCATTTGCTGCCAGAAAAATAGTCATTTCATGTGAGGTTGAAAGCTGAAAATTCTGGCCATTTTCAGACTACACAACCATTGCAAACCAGAAATTTTCCTGCAACAATTCACTGCTTTTGAAGCTGGAATTGAAGCCATCTTTTGGTCATCAAATTAGCTGGAACTTCCTCAATTTTTCTTTAGAAAGAAGGCGGAAAAATCACCATTAAAAGACCCTCAAATACCCTAGAAAAATAGCTACAAATCGGGCCAAAGAATGCAGAAAATCCTGCACAAAAAACCATCATCATTCGAAGCACACTTGAAGCATTAAAACCAGAAAAATTTCCAACTTGGTTTCTCAAGGCCAAGGCCGAAAATCACCACCCAAACCTCCGAAAATCAGACCTTGTTCAGCCATGGACTGAATGCCATTGACCTCCATACTAACCTTGAGTGCTTGGACTCCATGATCACACTTCAAAAAGCTCTTAAGATTACTCTATCCAAAACTCATTTGAACTTCAAACTAATTCCAGAATTTTTTCTCCATTAAAACACTCTTGTAGCAAGTGATCAAACCAGATTTTCTCTGCCATTATAGACTAAGTTTTGGCCAGCTTAATAACCTGAACAACCTCCATTCGTAGCACTAAGACTAGCTTGTTCAGTCCTACACCATTGAAGAGCAAGAGACCTCCCATGAACAACCACCATTAACCAATCTTCTACCTCAAACAACTCCTCATTTTCCTCCATTTGAATTTCAAAAAACTGAACAGCTCTCTCTCTCTCCTTCTTGCTAAAACCGAAACTCCTAACTACACAAGACTATTCGGCCAACAACAACTTCAGAAATTCGCAAGCTATTTCCTCTCAAACTCTCTTAAAAACACCAAGAACACACACTTAACCTCTTCAAGCCTAAACCTATCCTAAACATCTCCAATCACTCTCAAATACTCCAGATCACTCATACGTAATCCCTAGTCTTCATTTCTAGTCTTTATAACACAAAATCACGCAAACTAGAATTTTCGAACGGATCAAAACTAATTTTTTTTATTGAAGGTTCCAAGAACATCAAAAGGTAAATCAAGAACAACCTTTTTGTTCTTCCTGTTCTATTCAATTTTTAATGTTCCATTCTAATATATTCTCTCTCTCTCTCTCTCTCTCTCTCTCTCTCTCTCTCTCTCAACCAAAATGGGATGATCAACCATGGCTGTTTTTTTTTTTTTTTTTTGGACCACTAAAGGCTCTCAATCGCGTGGACCTTCACTAATCAAGAAATCTTCATCAAGTGATCGTCTATCAAGTATTTCTTCCTAAATCCTCCTTTTAATTTTTGAATTCATGTCTGTTAGATGTTGATTGGAAGATTGAATATAAATGGGGGTTGAGGATATGTATATAGATGAAAGGGATGGAGTTAGGACATGAGAGGTAGAATGTATGATTAAACTATAAGGATTTTTCTTTTGAATCAATATATGTTCATCATGTTTAATGAGATTTATGGATGTTTTGATGCATGATAGATGTTATGATACCAATAGTGATTAGGCTTTTATGTTTTTATTTTTCATTGAGGTCATGGATGATGATTATGCCCAGTAGGAGATTGACCATGTGATAGTATGTGTTAATTTAATTGTATGTTCATAAATTGATTAGTTTATTATTTGATGTTAGGGATTGTGTTCATGAATCTTTTCTTGCAATAGGACATCATGGTAAAAGACTATTTTCTTTGTTAATTCTAAAATTATTTCTATCAACAAATTTTATTAATTTAATTAGAATTATTGTTATATTTACTCTATAAGATCCGAAAACATTAAGAATGTTTGGAAACAGAATATTAATTAAAATATTAATATTTTTACTAGTTAAATAAATAAAATCTTTTATTAATATATATATATAATAAATAGAAAAAAATATTAGAATTAATTAATATCAAATGATCTTGTGGATCATAATAATTAACCTTACTAAAACTTTTACCTATATCCATAAATATTATTTATATTAAGATTTATTTATTTAGTAATTAAAAATTAAGTATAATTTATTTATTATTAATTTTATTAGTCATTTATTATCTATTAATTATTAATTAAAAATTAAGTGTAATTTATTATTTATAATAATACAATTTAAATATTACCATTTATCAATATTATTTAGGACTTAGTATTATTCAATATTTAACACTAGTTTATTTATTAGTAATAATACTCATAATTTATTATTTGAAACTATAACTTATTAGTATTTATTTTAAAACCCCTAATTATTTTAACTTATCAAGCTAGATTTATTTTATAAAATACTTTATCAACTAGTATTAAAGCCTAGGACATTATGGCCATGGTTAGTCATGATTGTAACTAGTTGAACTAGGAACTATTTATGTAAGGCAAATATGGTCCGAAGGTTATCTTATGCTCTATGTTTATCCCAGGCAGGGTTAGGTTGACCTTGGAGGATTTTTGAATTCAAGAAAAGCAAAGAATCAAGTAAGCTCCTACATAGAATCATTTGAAGACCAAAGTTAATGTGGCAAGCTAAACTCAATATGTATGAACATTTGTTCTGTAAAGGAAATTAAGGATAGTTTTCCTTTTTATTTCAATCAAGCAAACCATTTGAAATTAAACAAGCAGTTTTACACAAAATGCTAAACTTATTCTAAAACCCAACTTTGGCAAGAATTTTAAAAACCTTAATTGCTATTTTCAAGTAAATCATTGTATGATCAATTTTCTCTCAAGTGGAACAACAACGTTGAGTACTTAATAAAGATAGACTACTAGGATTAGTCTTTGAAGGGTTAGGGTAAGTCTCTTAGTAGGTGGCCACCTCTGAATGGTGAGTTCTTTCCGGGTAGGATTCTAGTCCAGTAGGTCATACCGGTCCGAACTAGCAAGTTCAGTTAAGTGGATTGTGTGTTTCCTGAGTGGACAACCGGTAAGTTTGGGTGTAGAGATAGAGAAGTATCCCACCCGGTAGGCCATACACCTACATTGTGTCAGTATGCTCAACATGTGGCATTCTGATCGTAATATTGTCATGGTGCCCGACGTGTGGTGCCATAGCTACCTCTTTTGAGTGGTTATATTTATTGTGCACATGTATGTTTTGGAAAGTAAAACACCACTCTTCATTTATGACATTTATTTAATGCTTGCCAACACTTTCTCTTATGAAACTTTCACAACTTGCATACGTAAATTGTTTCACTTGAAACACTCAAAACACACACGGGTTTACTGAGATTTTTATCTCACCACCTTTTATACCATGTTTTCAGGTCGATCTTGCTATGAAGGTCATTAGCTAGAATGTTGCCTATGCTTTGAAGACTCTCTGTTATTTTTCTTATGTTTTGCTTTTAAGAGACAGTAGCATTTATTATTTTTGAATTTGTTCATGTATTGCTGGGTTGTAATAAGTTAAATTTTGCAGTGTTTCTTTTATTTTATTTTGTGTGTCCTCATTATAAAGACCCCTTATCCTGTGGATGGGGCGACATCCCCTACCCTAATGGGGCATAGGTAGCGCGGTGTTACAAGTAGGGAGTTCAGGAACGACTTCCTTTCCTTTCCCCTTTGCAGTCGATTTCTTCTTCATTGTTGTAGTGATTTTCTAGGCTTTCTTTGACTTAGGTGCGGTCGATTTTGAAGATTTAACCATTGTGATCAGAAGGTAGAGGCTTAGGCTTTCAGTTTTTCAGAGAGAAAACGGAAAATTTTGAAGAGAGAAAGATGGAGTTCTCTATTGGTTTCAAAATCGAGAATGAAGAGAGAGAAAAGCTCTTTGTGGTTTCCTAGGAGGTTGTGAAGATAAGTACAATCAAGCACATTGGAAAGAGACTGTCATTAGAGATTTCAAAAGCTAACTTGAAAAAAAAGCACTATTATTTTGAATTTCAAAAAGAATAATCTAGAAGTAGTCATTTTTGAAAAACATACAAAGCATCATATTGTTTTCATTTTGGATAAAGGCTCCATCCAAAATGTTCATCCAAAAGAAAATTCTTTAAAGCAAGAGTTTTGGAAGATGAATTTTGGATTTACTCTTCGAAGTACTGCATCCAAAGTCTCCCTCTGAAATTATATTTCTTTAGAAACCTGCAAAAATAAATGGTCAATTCTTTTCAAACAAAACTTTAGTTACACAATTTTTATGATGCCCAATCCCCTCCTTAAAAAGAAGAATCTGTCTTCAGCATGAAGTTTTGTGAATATATCTGCATGTTGATCATTTGTGGGGATATATTCTAAACAAACATCATCTTTAAGCATATGATCTCTAATAAAATGATGCTTAACCTCAATATGCTTAGTCCTAGAATATTGAAATGGTTTTTTTTTATCAAATTGATGGCACTCGTATTATCATATAGTATACGTACGCAATCAAAATTAAGACTAAAATCAAGCAATATATCTTTCATCCACAAGATTTGTGCACAACAGCACGCTGCTACAATGTATTCAGCCTCAGTTATGAATAAGAATACACAAGCTTGTTTTTTGCTATGCCATGACACTAGAGAATGTTTGAGAAATTGACAATGCCCAGTAGTGCTTTTTCGCTCAATTTTACAGCCTGCATAGTCTGCATCAGTGTAACCCATAAGATCAAAGGAGTTAGTACGAGGATACTATAAGCCATAATCATATGTTTCAACCAAACATTTAAGAATACGTTTCACAACGCATAAGTGAGATTCGTTCAGATATGATTGAAATCTAGTGCAAAGACAAACTAAAAACAGAATATCTGGTTGCCTAGCAGTAAAATATAGCAAACTCTCAATCACACATTTGGATTTGATTCGTCCACTTTCTTACCCTTTTTATCCTTGTCAAGATTTAGAAAGGTGCTCATATGTATACTAATTTCTTTGCCTTCATTCATACCAAACCTCTTGGGTAGTTCCTTAGCGTACTTAACTTGGTTTAGAAAAATTCTATCCTTGGTTTGTTTAATTTGCAATCCGAGGAAGAAGTTGAGTTCTCCCATCATACTCATCTCGAATTCTTGCTACATAGCCTTAGCAAACATATTACCCAAGGATTCATTAGTAGCACCAAATATGATGTCGTCAACATAAATTTGGACAATGAGAAGATCATCAAAATTTTCTAATTTAATAAATAATGTAGTATCAATCAAGCCTCTTGAAAAAAATTTTGAGAGTAAAAATTCACTAAACCTTTCATACCAAACTCGTGGGGCTTGTTTTAAACCATAAAGAGCCTTTGAGAGTTTGAAAATATGATTTGGAAAGTGCTCGTGAATAAAACCTGAAGGTTGTTCTACATATACCCCCTCTTCAATAAAGCCATTCAAAAATGCACTTTTAACATTCATTTGATAAGGCATGAAATTTTTGAAAGATGCAAAGGCAAGTAGCATTTTTACGGACTCTAATCTAACAAAGGGGCTCGTCATAGTCAATGCCCTCTTCTTTATTAAATCTTTGGAAAACAAATCTAGCTTTATTTCTAATCACCACTCTATATTCATCAAGTTTATTTTTGAAAACCCACTTGGTACCTATGACCTGATAATTAAATGGTCTAGGGATGAGTTTCCAAACTTGATTTCTCTCAAATTGGTTCAGCTCTTCTTACATAGCTAGGATCCAAAAATCATCATGCAAAGTCATATCAATACAGTTAGGTTCAATATTTGAAAGTAAAGTAAAATTGTCCACAAAGTACTGTATAGTTTTGACTCCATAGCTAGGATCACTAATAATTTGTTCTTTTAGATGACCCATTTTATACTTCCAATCTTTTGGTAGCTCTTGATCAATGAGCTTTTCAGTTTCTTGTTTTCTTTGTTTAGCTTGTTGTTCTTCCAATTTTTCTTCTTTGGCATGAATGTCAAGCGATAGAGCTTTATGTTGATCTTTGCCTTTTTCTTTTGAAATCCCTATATCATCATCATCTTTTCTTGATGTATAAATATTAGATTCATCAAAGATAATATGTATAGATTCTTTCACACATAGAGTTCTCTTATTGTACACTCTATGCCTTTTTATTGGAAAAGTATCCAAGGAATATAACTTCATCAGATTTGCTATTAAATTTTCCAAGATTAACTCGAGTATTAAGAACAAAATATTTGTAACCAAAGACTTTAAAATAGGAAATTGATGGAGTTTTGTCAAACATAAGCTCAAATGGTATTTTTTTTTTTTTTAGAAAAGGTCTTAGCATGACTTGGTTAACAACATAACATGCTGTATTGATAGCTTCAGCCCAAAAGTATTTTAGAAGAGAGTTTTCACAAATCATAGATCTAGCCATTTCTTGCAAGGTTCTATTTTTGCTTTTAACAACACCATTTTGTTGAGGGATTTTAGCAGCTGAAAAGTTGTGAAAAAACTTTATTTTCATCACAAAAATATGTAAACTCATTGTTGCAAAATTTTCTACCATTGTCATTCCTAATAGAAATTAATTTGCATCCAATAGAGTTTTGGACACACTTGAATAATCTAGATAATTCAGAGAATGCCTCATCTTTTTGTCCGAGAAACAAAGTCCAAGTAAATCTTAAGAAATCATCTACTAGAACATAAGCATACCTCTTACCACCAAGACTAGTGGTCCTCATCAGTCCAAATAAATCCATACGTATTAATTCAAGGGGTTTTGATATGGAAATCATTTTCTTAGGCTTAAAAGAGGTTTTGATCTGTTTTCCAAATTCGCATGCATCACATATTCTGCTTTTACCAAACTTCATTTTGGACAGTCCCCTAACAAGTTCTTTTGAAGACAATTTGTTTAGCAAATCAAATGATACATGGTCTAGCCTTTTATGCTAAAGATAGCCATTATTATCATGCATGGAAAGGCATCTAATATCATGAGCCATAAGATTTTCAAGATAGAATACATATACATTCCCAACATGGTTAGCAATAAAAATTATTTAATTACTTGAGCTATCCATAATAGAGCAAGAATCTTTCTCAAAAATAACTTTGTAACTATTGTCACATTATTGACTAATGCCAAGCAAGTTGTATTTCAGCTCATCAATTAATAAAACTTATTTGATAATGGTTGAAGATCCTTTACTGAAATTACATATGCCAAGTATTTTTCCTTTCTTTTTATATCTAAAGGTAACGAACCCATCATTTGTAGCTTGAACATCTTTTGATAGGGTTGTATTTCTGGTCATGTGTCTTGAGCATCCACTATCCAAGAACCACTTCGTGAAGCTTATTGTCTCCAGTGAATGTATACATGAGATGAGAGAGCGATTTTTGGTACCCATATCTTCTTGGGTCCATAGTGGTTAGTAGTGTTTCTTTTAATTCTTCAATCAGTTTTCATTCCTAATCTAATACTTTTCCTAATATGACACCTAGATGCATTGTGTCCATTTTTACCACAATAAGTGCAACATGTGTAATTTCTATTTAAGGAGCTTGCTTTTACAAAATAAGAATTGTGTTTTCCTATTTTGTACATATTTCCATAGCTAAGGCCATTTCTGTTCCCAGCCATCCGTTGAACTCCAAGAAGTTTATTCAGATTGCTTCGGTCATTAGTGAATTTTTCAACACAAGTAGTGAGATCTTCAACTTTCATTTTTATATTATCAAACTCACGGATCATGACTTCAATAGATGAGACTTTATCACACAAATATTTATTCTCATAATCAGAACAGTTCAAAAAAGTAGAAATGATTTCTTTTTCAATATTTAAGCAGCATATGGAGTCAAGATGAGTTTTGTTCTCACTTATCAGATTGTCATTCTCATTTGATAAGAAATTAATTTTCACTTTCATTTCCTTGTTCCTTCTTGACAATCTTTTTAGTTCATGGAATATATCAATAAGAAAAGCATTTGGATCATCAATATTATCACAAGTAGAATCATGCAATTTAGCTACAAGATTAGATGAGGAGGAGTTTACCTTATCCTCCACTACCATGAAGCATATGTTAGTTGTTTCATTTTCAGAATCTCCATTCTCCTCAAATTCAGACTCGTTTTGATCCTAAGTTCTCATTAGTCCTTTTCCTTTTTTTGTTTTCAGATCCTACTTTTTCTTTTTGAGCATCTTGCCTTCTTTCTCTTTGGCGATTGGGCAGTCAGCAATGAAGTGTTTCACACTTTTGTATTCATAACATTGAGGCTTAAAAGTTGAGGTTTATCCCTTCCTTTTTATGAACTTCTTTCCTCTTTTGAAGTTTCCCTTTTTAAACATCTTTCTGAATTTCTTTGTGATCATGGCTAATTCTTCAATATCTATTTTAGTTCCATCATGCTGCTATTAGTGTCCTCATTAGCAGCTTTCAGTGCTATTCCTCTTTTGCCTTTGTCATTGTCATCAAATTCTTGAAACCTTTTAAGTTTCATTTTATGAGTTCTTAGAGACACAATTAGCTCTCCAGTGGGTAAGGTTTTTAAATCTTTTGATTCTTCTACAACTAGAGCTTTAGGTTGCCAGCTCTTTGGCAAGGCATCCAAAATTTTTCTATTTTGTTCTCCAAGGGAATAGCTTTTCCCATAAGCCTTAAGTCCATTTGCAATGTTTGTGAATCTAGTGACTATATCGGTTATGCTTTCATTTAGCTTCATAGTAAATAATCCATAATCATAAATCAAAAACCCCAACTTTGATTCATTCACTTGATTTGTCCCCTCATGAGTGACTTCAAGCAATCTCCATATTTTATTGGTTGAATCACAACCACTTACTCTGTTATATTCAGTGGCATCAAGAGCACAACATTGAATGTTCATAGCTTAAAAATTCAATGTCATTTTGACATTGTCTGCAGCATCATATTCATCACTTTGTTTTGGAACTATTCGATCTTCAACATTTCTAGAAGGAACATATGGTCCTCTTTCAATTAAATTTCACAGCTCAAAATTAATTGAGCAAACATAGATCTTTATGTGATTTTTTCAGAATGTATAATTACTCCCATGTGAACAAAGGAGGTCTATTTGTTAAAGATCCCTCGACATAGGGAAGAGAGAAGATATTTGTCATAAGCATCTTTTCTACAAGGCTATTTAGCTGAAGAAGAATAGACCAACTCTCTGATACCAAATGAAAAATTATAGAGGGGGGTGAATAAGGTTTTTGGCAAATTTAAAATACTTTTAAAAAAGGATCTATTTTTCAAAGTCCTCCTTTTGATTTCCAAATCGAGAAGTTTACTGGATATGCAAAGAAGAGTTTTGAGCAGCCTTAAGGAACCAACTAGGTTCTGAGTAAAATGAGACAAGAGATATGCAATTAATATAAAAATGAAGATGGGTTGGTGAGAGTCATAAATATTTCTTTTGAATGATTGGAACCATTGAGCAGAGAAATTCGCAGCCGTCGAAATTGAAATACAAGAAAGATGAACAAGAGATTTATAGTGGTTCGATCCTCCAAGATCTACATCCACTACTTTAAGCTCACACTTAAGAATTTTAAACCAGATCTCTATAAACTCAAGTTAACACAATGGTGTTTGTCTACACCAATTACACAAGAGGATCACTATACTTGGTTTACCAAAACTTCTCAACCAATAACAAATCAAGGCTCACCCCAAATGGGTTTTACACCACAACCTTGATATTCAAAAAGGAATATAGAAATAAAACAGAGATAACTCACTCTTTTGAGCAAATATGCAAAATAAATAAGCATCGATAGCTTTTACTTTTTGAAACAATCAGATTTCGCTTTGAAGCACTAATGAAAAGGGAGATTTTTGTATTCTTGAGTGTAAGAGTGTTTCTAAGAGAGATAGAACAAAAATCTACTTTAAAATCGAGTTTTGAAAGCTTTTATAAAAGCAAAAAGTAAAACTCTAATGGCTAGCTTCTTGCTGTCATATTTTTCGGAGTTTTGGACTCAAGGATCGGACGATAGCACTTCCAAAGGTGAGTTCAAAATGGCACTTTTCTAGGCAGAAATATTTTGACACTGTTCACAAAGTTTTGGACAAGGCTTTTAGATATAGAACCATCCAAATCAAAATCTGAAGACTTAATACTTTGAAATCTTTTTGCTTATATGCTTCAAGGTAAAAATAAATTGAATCATAAGATAAAAAAGACATAAGAATTTACACAATATACCTTAACAAATGATTCCTAATCTAAAGTTCTTTCAGAAGGACTTCATGATCTTTCAAGCCCTTAGGTTAAAGTTGTACTTGATCAATCACCACTTTGGATTCTATTTCCTTAAGAGCTGCTTAGCAACCTTATTTGCATGCCTTGAAAGAATTAGGGTCAAATATATCCTATCACATGTAAGTCACACAAATTAATCCTCAACAATGTTTGTCACAAGTCAAAAGGAGAATGCCCTTAAGGCTAACAAAATGTATCTGTATTTAAAAAATAATTAATTTTAAAAGTATTTATATTTATAATAATATGTGTACGTTGTATTTTATTTATTCTTATTTCTCTTATATTCTAAAGATTGTATTTTTAATCTTTTAAATAATTTAACTAAAAGTACTTTAGATAAGTGTATTCATAAATTTATTATTCTTAGAATTGTTTATTATTGTATATATTTTTAAAAAGACATTTATGATATAGTTCAAATTAAAAAATATTTGGTTTATAAACTTGTATCTAGGTGGATAGTTTCTTCATTTCTTTTTACCTTAAATGATCACAATATTTTTTGTGAACTATAAATTAAATCTAAATATTCTTTTTTCCCCCTTTTTTTTAAAGGAAATGGTCTCGAATTTGAGTTATTTTGTTGTGCAAATCATTAGGTAAACATGAATAGGAGTAATTAATTACCCCTATCCAGCAAATATCCAACAAAAAGGAAACAAAACCACAATATAAATATATTTTAATGCGAAAAAGAATTTGTGTTCATCAATTTAACAATAGAGGCATTATTAAATTGACGAACACAAAAAATAAAATAAATAATTTAATTTAATAATAATAATTATATTTTATTTATGTTAACTCAAAACAAAAACAGAAAATAAATAAAAAATAGAATTTTATATAAGTTAATATTATATTAGCTCATATAATAAAAAAATAGTTTTAAAATATAAAATTAGATATTTTATAAAAAAATCCCTCCATTGTTCAACCATACCTATCCTCCTTCGTCCTTCCTTATTTTCTTCTCTTCTGTTGTTCACTAAGCCACCGCCGCCCTCATCTCATCACTGGAAATCTGGAGTTTGCCTCTAAGCCCGCCGCCTCAAGCTCTGAAGATTAGATTAACAGCTTGCTTGCCGCCCTCATCACTAGAAATCTAGAGTCTAGCTCTGAGCATGTTGCCCTCACTACAAGAAAAATAGGCTATACTGACGCTAAAACTCGTCATTAAAAGGAGGCTTTCCTAACGCTTTTGGCCTCCTAACGCTTTGCCGCGCGTCGTCTAAAGTAGCATCACAATAGGTTCTGTGGCACGCAAAAGCATTAGGAAGAGTGTCACTAAAGCACGAGTAATTTGACGATTTGTTATGTCACCATAGGATGTTTATTGTGACGGTTTTTGGGCGTCAGTAAAAGGGTCATTAAAGCTCTGTTAATATGATACAATACAACGTCGCCATAAGTGATATATTGTGACACCCATAACTATCAGGAAACTAACTCTAATATGACATGTTGGTGTGTCATAACAGGGTATTTACAGTGACCACCAACTGTGTCAGTAGAAGTGTCATGCCAGCATCGCTAATATGCTGCTACTTTATGTCACAATAGGAGTTGTACTATAACACCAGAAAATGTTACAGTAGATGCTATAATGTAACCACTTAGTCATCAGCAAATGTGTCATGAACGCACCTCTAATATGGCATATTAGCGTCACAATAGGGCCTATTGCGCCATCAAGAATGGTGTCATGAAATGTGTCGGCTCTGATATGACACGAAAGAGCATCACCATAGGTTCTGTAAAGCCAATAAGGATCAAGGACTCTTAGTCCTTTATTTTTTTTACCTACCTTAATATATATATATATATATATATATACCTATTTCCTCGTAAATAAAATAAAATTTTTAAATGCATTATGGAAGATCAAAACAATCAAAAATCACACTGAAGAGAAAGTAAATTCAAATATAAATTTTATAATATCCAAATTTAACATTCATATTCATCGAACAAAAGCAGTACAAAAGTGAGTACTAAGTATATTTATATACATCAGTTCCTGAAACCAAGCTAACTTAAAACTAAAAATTAGTTCTTCAAAACCAAGCATCATTTATCTTGTCCCAATCCCAAATTGCTTTGATACTAAAATGCATATTCAATCTTCTTCACAAATCCTCACCTATAGTATTATTATATGGAATGAATTTAGTAACAACAACATTATAAAGCATGATGAAAAATAACAAATATTAAACTAATTAATAAGGTGAATGTTTAGATAGTTACCAAATAGCATGACCAAGCAATAGATAATCCAATGCAGTCTCCAATAGTTTGAATGAGATCTAATGGCCTTATCAATTGCTCATCACGATGGAAAGAAGCTAAAACGACAACTTCACACCATCCCTCACCTAGCCTTAGCCCTCCAACTTGTTGGGATGGATCCAAATTTTGAATGTGGCATGTTGCAACTATTTTGGTTGAATACAACATACTTAAAATTGAAACATATGCATCAACATGCAATGAATGTTTTATTCAATCTATATTTAATATAACTAGTTAAACAAGCTAAAAAACTCATGCTCATGAAAAAGCCATCGATTCCAAAAAAACAAATTAAATAGCATATGACAATCACAGTGAAAGAAGATGTGGCATAAATCAAAATAGAAATTAATTAATTGTGTTGAAGACATAGAAAAGCTAAGTGAAATGAAGGATTATTCCAAAAGACAAAGAAAACAAAGAGGCATTTAAATGTCCCACATTAATACAGGAAAAATCAAACTTCATCACATTACCAACCAACCATCCCAAGTAACAATTCCAAACAAAAAGGCATTTAAATATCCCATATCAATACAGCATAAATCTAACTTTTTGATTATTGAACTTTCTTTACCATTACCAACCTCGATCCCCCTTGGTCTGTAAACTGAAGAATACATTATTGACTTCACTAACTATGTCAATGAAACCAATGCCTGACAGAGGCTAAACAATTGAAAGACTATTTGAAAATCCACTGAAAATGTACTAAAATGCTACTCAAAATGCACTAAGATAGCTAAGAATATGCACTGAAAATCCTACTATTTATGTTCATTGAAAATGCACTGAAATGCTATTGAAAATGCACTGAGATAGCTGAGAAAATGCTACTAAAAATGCACTGAGACAGCTAAGAAAATGCACTGAAAATGCTATTGTTAGTGTTCACTGAAAGTGCACTGAAATACTAATGATAATCCATTGAGACAACTGAAAATGCTACTGTTTGTGTTCACTAAAAATGCACTGAAATGCTACTGAAAATACACTAAAATGCTACTAAAATGTACTGAAATGTTACATTAACGAACAAGTATGGCAGGCATTATATTTAAATATGTTCTATACCCTTAATGTACTGTTGCTATTGTTGGAACCCATTGATGGAATTCTTGAATCAAGTGGGGATGAACTGTTTCTCCAGGGCATTAACAATGTACGTAGCTCTACAAGTTCTTTTGCTTGTTCACTTAACTGGTGTTTCATACTTGTAATTTCATCTATTTGTTCTTCAATTATACGAAAGAACATGCTACAACTTGGTATCTTACCTTATACATCTGAAGGGTGAACACCACTGTCAAACATGTAGATTTTTATCTGGGTTAACAATTTGAGGGAATATATCATTTGGCCCAAGTATATCTTCTAAGCCAAAAGGGAGCTGTGTAGTTCTTTCATCCATTTCATTCTGTTGAAAGGAGAACAAGGAGAATAAATGAACCAAATATAAAGTAGATATTTAAATTAAAGTTTCAACTTTGTTAGTAGATATTTAAATCTATTTTGTGCCATAACATTCTGTGTATTCATCCAAATTACATAAAACTTGTCCAAAAATATTCCTAAGACATTTATTTATAATGTCTAGTTCATAGAATCCTAGTATCAGGCATCATTTTACACAACTAGAGTGAAAATTAATATTGTTCACAAAGAGGAAAGACAAAAAATTTTGATGTGGAGCACCACTGACACATTTATGGTAGAAGCCATCAAAATGATATTTTGAACATGTTCATAATATCTCATAAATGCATTAAGTGTTGATTGATCAGACTAAGACCTTCTAACTAATCTGATATCAGCCAAAACAAGTGCGAAATAAAATGAGATAAATTACTGTGTTACTCAAAAAGGTTGGCTAGCACAAGCTACTGAGAAATGGAAAAATTCCACCACAGTAAGGTTACCAGCCAAGGAAACATTGTGTCAAACAACTAAAATACTATGAACCAACTGCGAATGAACAGCTGCAACAAGCCATAAATCCTAATTTCCAGATGACTGATCATTTTAATTCAACTAATATCATGTCCATTCGGATCGATTTGCTTCCTACAATTGTTGTACTTACAAATAAACATGGAAACCTAAATAAGTCAAGATCCACAAAAGGGTATATGTATGACTAAGTTAAGCATAATTCAATCAAATGTCAACCTCAACTAAATAGATATGGTTTAAGTATAATTTCTAATTCTCTTTTCCTTCACCATGCCTTCCCAGTCGGGGCATGATTTAATTTCTTCAGAAACTTTAACTCAGCTACTTGAATATGATACTCCTGTAACATATACATATGTGAACATAATAGATTTATAGCATGATGTACTTGATTAACAACAAGTAATATTGTGAAATGAAAACTCATATTTGATAGGAGATTTCAAGCAAAATCATCCACCCACTATAAATTCATATTCATTTTGGTCACACATTACGCTGTACCGAATATAAAGTAGAATAAAATGAACCAGCTTTATCAAGCCTAACTGAATTAGACAGGTATCTAGAGAAATAATCAAAGCAACTAAGAAAGCATATTAAAAAAAGGGCATGCAGAAGGCAATCAAAACTCAATAACCAATAGACTAACAAACTCTACAGGAAAGTTTTTAAAATTAAATTATGTAAGTTAATAGGCCAAAGTGAAAAATTCAAAGGCATTATGCATAGTATGCAACTGAATGCTTGATAATACATATAGCATGTGCAAGCTCCTCATCTCTTCTTCCTACCACATGGCAACCAACTTTTCTACTCAGACAAAAAAAAGTAGGGAATGGGGAAAAATAGATTGCACAGTAGTGATTGCTTTCTCATGGGTTGGGAATCCCTTCACCCAACTAATAATTTGAAAGAAGCATGTGCGATTGCATTCCATAATTCAAAAATATTGAAGCTCTTTAACAATTATTCAACTGATTATGTCAGTAAATTATTTGTTCTAAAAAACTTTGCAATCAAATTGCATTGCTAACTATGAGTCTTACATGGTTCTAACACCAAAGTCTACCAATATGCAGGAAGCCAAGCAATAAACTCTGTAGATTATAACTTGTGCTACGACAACAATGATACTTATCATGTAATGTTAGTAAACCTTATCATGTAATGTTGTCATCATATAATGTTGCAAAAGGTGATTCTCTGACACAGCACTTTTCTCTGTGGATCAAATAAATAAATAGTGGTTCAAGGAAAGTAAGCATATTCTAATAGCAATGGATAGTTTCTTGAACATTGACCAAGAAAACTTTCCATCATCTTAGTTTATTTGTTCATACTTCTTCTCTTTTAAAAAGTGCATGTGCTAGAGAGGCCCTCTCTAATGAGAAAAAAGAGAAGCAGAAAAATATTAGTATGTAGAGAGACCAAACATCTATGAGATATATTGCAATATATATTCCACTTTTCCATGGGCTAAAGAATTAAAGGACATAAAAAGACCCACTGTTTTCAAAAATTATTGATCTCATCCACAAACTCAAAATTGTGCAGGAAATTATTCCAAGCAAAAAGAGCAATTGAAAGCTACAGATGATTAACCAAACAAAAAGAAATAAAAGCGCGCCATAATCTGAAGTACAGAGAACCTCAACAGGAGTGAAAAGCTAAGTTTGAACAAGCTGGGAATGAAAATGAGTTGCACATACTATAAAGGGTACTAGCAAGATATCATTATTATTGAATGATTCAAGTAATAAGAACATGCTGACGTTTTTTTTAAAACTCTCAAAAAAAATTAAGAGCTTCTAAAGACCCAAAGAAACTACTATAAGGCATTAAAAAGTAATTTTTTGGTTTCATACCATATGGAGTAGACAGTTTGCTTGGACTCGTATAGAAATGTGAATGGAGTTCTGAAGTGGTTTTTATATTGTGTACTTATTGACTTATTGCAGTACACCATTAAATAGAACAGGATGGCAGATCTAGATATTGCAGTAGAGTTTCTCTTTCCGTAGTTTTACTTCTGACTGTGCTGCTTCAAGGGTGCTTACTAGGCTAGGAGCAAAAATATTCAAGAACAGTGTTTATGAAGACATTTTTTGACCAATTAATTGACCCTACAAGTTGGATGCCTTGGAGTGGTAATTTTGCTCCAAAAACTTTGTATTTTAAAATCCATGCCTTCTCTATGTATTTTTAAGATAAGTACCATCAAAACCAGTCATACACACATCAAATAGTACTTCAACAGTAACAATGTCAAGTTTTAAACCACCCACCATTACGCTATAAGTGAATTAGATTATAATGCAAACTTTCTTGCGTAAAAAAAATAATCTATCTAATTTATCTTCTCCAAGTACAATTTCATCTTCTATGCCAAAGAATTAAAAAAAGTTAATAAAAGTATTGAAGAGGTTGTCAAGGCATCAATACAAATGGTAAAATTAATAAAAACAAAAAACAAGCCTCCCAAAAAAACAAAACCCGCAAGTCATGTAATATCACCAATTGTTAAGGCATCAACACAAATGGCAAATTAATAAAAAGAATCCACCTCAACTAAATTCTTCAACTTATTTACTCTGTACATTAGGTGACTCGGAGGATGGATAAAAGGGAACAAAAATTCATATATCTAACTATGATAATTACATGCATCTAACAAATACTTATGCTTCAAAAATCAATGCTTACCACTGCATTTACAATATGAGAGTTGGAAGAACTTCCATTAGCATCCATGTAACATTTCTTGAACATTTGTACACGAGTTGGGGAATGGTCTTGCTCCTCTGTCTAAATAATTCAATGTAGTTTATTAATTAATGTCATTCATTGAAAGTAACACTTGATATTGGAGCAAATCATAAAGTTACCATATCTGCACGAATTTGACAATGTGGCTTCTTTCCTATCCTATGATTCATGTTCTTCATGTTTCTATTCCTTTTGTTCTTTTCCGACAATGCTTGAATTTTTTTTTTTCTAACATCAACAAATTTACATGAGATTAGTCCATATAAAAATAAAAAATTTTCAAAAACAAAGCCTGAATTTTCTAGCAAACAAAAATAGGAATGGTTTCTGCTTTTATTTTGCCTTTATGCCTCATCAACTACTGGCCCATGCTTTGGATTGCATTCCATGCCAATATGATAAAAAAGCGTAAAATAAAAACCCAATCAAAAACTGAAAGTATAAGAGAGATAGAAAAGTGATGCTTTTTCTATAGTCTAAGAAGATAATCATACATTCCCTTCTGATGAAGCCCACCATTGTATGAGATTAGTCCATTAAGTTTGTATCACACGTTCATCAGTACATGGAGTTTGGTTTTGAATATCTTTTCCTAGATCATACCATTCATGCTTCAGTGATGATTTCTAATTCCTCCTTTTTTATTCCAATTGACCTTAGAATAGTGGGCTTAAGACCAAGTTGTACATTAAATTTCTCCTGCATATGGACAGAAAAATGCAAAACTTAATAGATATTATAATATAACACTAGATGCTATAAATAGATAATGTAGAACAATTTAAATAACTTTACAACATTAAACATCTCATCCTTGTTTTCTTTTGGAATCTGACACCATGTTTTGATATCAATTGGAGCAAACCTTCCATTCCTTGCTACTGTTCCCAGATATTCAGTTAGTTTACCACGGTTCATTCCAACTGGCTGTCCATGAAGGTATAGAAAGAGGAAAAACACAGGGCACGCAGCAAAAACGAAAGCAAAAAAACTAGAAAACTCAAGAACAGAGGAATTCTCGTCCAGGGCCGGTGCCGGCTCAGCAGCCCTAGCCGGCGCCGGTTAGGCTCTAGCGGGACTCTGAGGTTAAAAATTTCTGACCTCTTTTCCTCGTTCTAAGAATTAGCTGGACCGGAATGTGTGCAACCGGGGTAGGTGCACTTATAGAAACCTCTTGTGCGATGCTTGCAAGCCTCCTACTCTGTCTTTGCTTGTAGGTGAATGCCAAATTCTCGATCTTCCAGTATATGGCCTGCCTAATTCCGTTTGGTGAACAACTACAGAACTAAGAAATATTTTCTAGAGAGAGACGTATGCTTCTTTTTCGACACAGAAGAGTCTGTAAAAAACAACGATGATCTCCAATCCTCTTGTTTAATCTAAATAAAACCCTAGGTTAAACTGGATTTGGCCATTGGACTCTTAGTTTAACCTTTTGAACTAAATTAATTATTCTAATTAGAACCAACTAATTGGCCCAACAAATAATTAATTCCCAACCTAAATAAACCAGTCTAATAAATAAGCCTATATTAATTTAGTCCCAGGTTAATCTTTAATCATTCAAACTGGGCCAAAGCCCTGAATAATTAATTAACCCACCAAACTAATTTAATTAATTCTCTCTCTCCATGGACTTTTATTTTATTCTAGCCCAATAATTAAATTAGACTACATAAATAAAATAAATTCCATTTAATTTAAGATCAATCCCTTAGCCCATATTAAATTAGAACTCACAGTCTATACTGAGGACCAAAAGACACACCTTGGCTACTAAAATGACCAAAATACTCTTACCATATAAATAGCTGTATTTTGCATTTTAAATATTTCCTAATATCACCATAAGAAAATATTGACCCTAAAGATAATGCTGTGTTAGCAAAGTCTTTGACCTACAGGTGTAATGACTAAAATACCCCTCTATACATTACCGTACATTTAAAGAGGAAGAAGTGTACTAACACCTCTCTAAATGACATCTACCATCCTTAGGCTTCTAGTCCAATGATCCACGACTTTTTGGATTGTTTCCGCTTTCTAAGGGTGCTACCCTAAAACAAACATCCAAGTCATGTTTCCCAGGGCCCTAGATATTTAGATCATTCAGACAACCACAAGGGGCGATATAGTAGAGAAACTATCTTGTACAAGTTTGTCTTAACTAACTAGTCACACATACCCAACATGCAAGTATATTGGCCCTACGATAGAACCTCAACTATAGCATATCAAAATACATGCTTCCAACTTCGTCAGACTACCAACTCATACTCAAGTCATAGAGTATTAGTCCACGCTATAGCAGTAGTAGTCTAGGTTTCTACCATATAGTACTTTTAAGAAACCACTACTACAGGTCCTATTCTACGTATTCAAAATACGCTTATGTCATGAAGTGAGTGGACTACTCACTGGCTAAAGATAAGTCATTCCCCATTTGGAATTCACAACATAATAACCTAAACATGATGAGATTCCCATTCTCATCAATCGGTTAAGAACGAATGTTTATGTGTTAAGTAACCCGTGATCCATACCTTACTGTGAAAGACCTCCATTCACATAGACCACTTACTTAAACACAATGGGTCTTTTTCAAATGTAATTGTGCACAAATAAAATATAAATTCACAAAAAAATTCTGAAAATAAATTCTTTTATAAAAACATTCTATTTTTACATCAAAAACCTAGTCTAAGAGGGCATATTTCCCAACAGTCCAAACTGGTTGAATTCAATATCCAATGGCTTAGCACTTTAAGGGCTGCCCCAAAGTGATGTCATATAAGTTGGACCCTTCTTGCGAACAGGCATATTGCTTCCATTACTTGCTTCTCCTATAAAAAAGTATACATTCAATATATTATGAAGTAATAAAATTTACAAACCATATGAGAAGACACTACAATATGCTATACCTTGATCTTCATTTTGGTGCATGTTACATTGATCATTGGTAGTTAAATGTTCAACTTGATGATCTTCATTACAAGGGAAATTACATTGTTCATTTGCAATGTTCAGTTCAACCTCTTGTACGACATGCTTATTAGTTTGGCCATCAACTTCATGGTTTGGGATCAGTGCTTCTTCTTCTTCCCCTAGTTCTTGCCATCGACTGAACAATATAGAAACAGAAAATCTTCATGAGGAACAGTTAAAGTAGCATAGTCTACACTATACAAGCGATATAAAGTTCTCAAATTTTCAAATTTCTTACAAATACAGATTTCAACTTAGAACCATTAACAAATGGCCCCTACAACATTACCCCATTTAAACTGCATTAATAAATGGCCTGAACAACTAAGGGTATCATCTATTTGAGAAAGAGTATTAAAAAAAAAACCAATTGTCATGAAAAAGAATTTTCACAAAAGAATATACAGTATAAACAATCCAGAAGTTATGTCAATATTTGTGCAAAGCTCACTATATTTGTAAAATACGTGTAGAGACACCAAAATATGTTTAGAAGTTATAGTATAGTCACCTGGATGCTGAGATTATTCAATACGAGAATTCTGATTGGAGAATTTTAACAACAGGAAACCAAGTTGTAAGGATTATTCAGCTATTCGTATAGAATATGTAATAGTCAACCATTTCATTCCATTTTCCAAAATACAAACAATATCCAAAATGTTAAAGTGTTTGTTAGTGTTATGCCCTAGAGGCAATCACTTGTACATTGTATACGACACATTTTATTTTAATAAAAGGCATTATTTATCTTACAGTTTCTTTTGTTTACTTTTGTGTAAAATAACTGTTAGATAAAATCCCTAGTACAGCACTGTGTTAAGAAAATCATGATAGAGATCATGATATGAGATTCCTACTACACTGTATAGTGTTAGTACTTAAAAAGTCCCTAGTTGTAGTATTAATGAGACAAGATATCATTAATGCGTTTAGACTAGCATATGTTAGACTTTCTGATTTGATCAAGCAGTGGTTCTCATATCCGTGAGTATTGAGATATTCAAAGTTAACACATGGATGCTTGTTAATGGAACAAGTTAATTGGATGACCTAGCTATGAGATAATCACACAAATAACTATTTAGTGCCAGTGATATAATCTTAATATAGTAAATGTGCAAGTATCCTTAGACTTGAGATCTCCAAGGTACTTTGTTTGCTAAGCATTGTACTTTGATTCCAATCTCTGGAGTTCGATCGAGGGCCGCCTATAGGATAGATATTGGGTACATTATGAGGTAAACAAAAGTAGTTGAGAAGGTCAATAAAGGATTCACCACTCCTAATAGTAGGGGCGAATATCTCACGGCCACTTGAAGGAATTACTACTCGAAAAGTCCTTGGCCAAAGCGATTGTGTATTGGAAATAGTTCCAATTGATACACACCTAGAATAGTGGGTTCCTGATACAAGTACTATTGAATTCGAGCTAGAATTAATTTTGGAGGGAGTTGGCACTAATTCCGTACTCCAAACCGAATGAGATATTGTATGGTGAAAGGAGTTAATTGCACTATAGTTTGTTATTGAAGGGTTCATTTCAAGCCACTTGACTTCCTGGACTCTTGGGTGGTCATGATGTGTTGCTAGATACCACTCATGATCTAGTAATATGGGTTTATTAATTGATGAATTAATAAACCAATCTTGATTAGAATTAATAGGATTAATTCTAATTAATTATAGATTATTACTCTTAAAGACATTTGGATTAATTCATGTTCGCTACCAATTGACTGGAAAACCTAATAAGTCACACACAATAGAGGATTATATATAATCAAGATGTTATTTGATAACATAGTGAGGTTGATTGAGAAAAAGAGAAGTTGTTGTGGACAAATTATAATTAGATATAATTTATGGTCCAAAATTATAATTGTGAGAACTTGATATTTCCAATTATAATTAGAGAATTCTAATAGAATTAGACTTCTCAATTTTAGTAGGATTTTTCGATATATATGTATGACATGCTCGAAACCTAACGGTTGTTGGATTCACGGAAACCCCCTAGGCAACAAACGACTTCTTCTCTTCTCTCTCTGTCACATAGTTTTTCTGAAAAACAAGTAACCGTAGCCGACACTTAGATTTTCTACTAGCACAGAAAACTTCGTGCTTAAGTGTATCCTCTGTGTGGATCACTGTTAGAGATAATTACACACTATGATTATAGTGGTTGGACGTTCAACTCTCGTTGTATTTGATCAAGAGAATTGCTGGATCGCGCCTCGACTTGAAGAAGGAAAATTTTATTTTCCACACGATCAAAGTAAGGCAAAAAGCTATTACCTTTGATCTTTTTATGTCTTGTTTTCCACACATATGCGGATCCTGGGATGGTATCTGGTTCTTATTTTTCCGCTGCGCCATATATGATATGCGAGAGATACCTAACAATAGTATCAGAGCCATGCTATGTATGGTTTACAGACTTTGTTTTTAGCATGTAAAACTTTTTTCATGTTTTCATGTTTGTCTTTGTTCACTATGAAAATCATTTTCACTCGAGTCAAAATCGTTTCGAGCATTATGGGTTGGGTCCATAGCACAATATGATTGTGTAAAAGTTATAGCATATTTCGAAAGATGTTTTCTTTATGTGCTGAAAGTTTTTTGCAAAAAAACGTTTTCTTGAACATGGTTGTTGCCTTCCGTTTCATCCTAATTTTCTGTTTTGGTTTTGTTTAACCTAACAAATTGGTTGTTGTTTTGAGCTTCAAAATAGAAAATACTGTTGAGAATTGTTCTCACTAAAAATCTGCAAAAGAATAAGGCATCAGAAACTATTTCTAGAAAATTTTCAAAAATCGCCGCCTTATTCCCAACTACAGCCGGCGCCAGCTCCGACTCCTAGCCGGCGCCGGTTCTGTGCTATTTCGCTAACGTCCAGAAATCATTTTTGAAAATTTTTTTCCTTAAAAACCAGACCGTAGCCGGCGCCGGCTCTGGCTTCCAAACCAGCACCGGTTCTACTCTGTTTGCATTGTTCCAGCTATTTAAAAAAAATCTGGAATAGAATTTTGAAAAGGAAAAATCTTATTTGATGAGAGGCAGTAGAATTTTGAAAAGAAAAATTTTTTTTCCAAAAGGGCGTTGCCCCCCTGACCCCCACCTACTGACCAGCCAGCGAGACCGCCATTTTCGCTGCCAGAGACGGAACCCAAAAGCATTTTCTCAAAATTAGTTTTGAGACAAATAATTTTATTTTTCAAAATAGTAATTTTAAAATTTTAAAATTAATGTATTTTTCTAAAATATTGATTTTAGAATTTATTTTATTTTTCCAAAATAGTTATTTTGAAATAATAAAAATTATATGTTTATTTTGTTTAAGCATAATTAATGGCATGGTGGATGGTTATGGATTAAAACCAATTATATCTATTCATACATTTTACAGTTTCGTTTTTTTATGAAATAAGGCCTGCGTGTATTGCTTTCTCTAAAATTCTTATGTAATTCTCTTCTCATCTAACTCCCCTCGAATATAACTCGAGGTTTTCTCTCTTTAGAAAATTATGTAAGCAGTTTACAGAGGTTAGATAGAAGTAGAATTATTTTATTTTGGAGATGGTAACCAAAACAAGACGAGAATGTAAGACCTTCTACTTAAATCATACATGAACATATAGGGTTAACTATATTAATTTCTTTTATGGCTCAAAGAAATTAATTTAAGGTAAAGTCCATAACCATACCATGTAATCGCTTTATAACCATGATTATAAATTATGTGATTTATTGATTTTTATGCATGTCATTTATTGAAATCACTAAAAGGAATAAATCCCTCAATTAATATTAAACCTAATTCCTTCCGTTAATATAGTAAAAACGAGAGTCCTTTTTTGAGACCAGGTTGTTAGGCAAACCCAAGCCTACTTGACATTAGGCATATTCAAGCTATGGAATTAAATTCCTTTGGAATTAAACTCCTAATTAATGGGTCAGGTTTAACTAAATTCTTTATCCCAATTGGGTAAACTCAAACATAAAGAAATTTAGAGGAAAAGTTTAGGTAACACAAAAGGTTTTAAGATTAAAAGTTGTTAATCACCCAATGATCCGGTAGTTACATACAATATAATTGGTATTGGATACCTACCAATGAACGCAATGGTGGCTTGTTGGACAAATTCAAGGTTATTCTTGAGGAATTTAGATATCGGTCCACTAGGAAAGCTTCCAACGGGCTTTCTCGAATCAGTAGTGGGGGTTATTGGTTTGAGTAAAATAGTGGAATAAAATATGTTTAATTAAAGTCCTAATTATTTGCATTTCATGTGTTTATACAGTAGCTAATCCTCTCTATCTTTACTTCTAGGACACTTACATCATGTCAACAAACCTAAACATACGTAACATCTTGGAAACCAACAAGTTAACCGAATCAAACTATCTCGACTGGTATAGAAATTTGAGAATCGTTCTCAAATTGGAAAAGTTGCTCTACATGCTAGATGCTCCTATTCTGCCACCACCAGTTCAAGATACTCATGCTGATGAGTATATTGTCCACAAGAGGCACAAGGAGAATAGTGATACTGCATCATGTATTATGCTGGCATCCATGACTCCCGAGTTACAAAAATAGTACGAGCATATGGATATTCAATCGATTATATTACATCTTCGAGAGCTGTTTGATGCCCAAGCCAAAACTGAGAGATATGAGATCTCGAAACAACTATTCCGTTGCAAAATGGCAGAGGGTTCTTCTATGGCTACTTATGGGCTAAAGATGCTGGGTTTGATAGAGAAGCTTGGATCTCTCGGGTTTGCAATAGATCATGACTTCAGTGTTAACTTAATTCTACAGTCTTTGCCTAATAGTTTCTCATAATTTGTGATTAACTATCAGATGAACAAGATTGAGTCCACCATTCCTGAGTTGATCAATCTTCTCAAAAATGCAGAGTCCTCCATGAAGAAGGATTCCAATGTAGTTTTAATAATAGAATCTTCCTCTTCTAAGAAGAAAGTTCAAAAGAAGAAGAACAAGGCTCCTATAAAGCCCAAAAGTGGTGTGAATAAGAAGGACGCTGCTACCAAGGGCCTATGCCATCATTCTGGTAAGATGGGCCGTTGAAGGCGCAACTGCAAAGCCTACTTGGAGACCATTAAGGACAAGAAGCAGAAGGAGAAGCTTACAAGCACTTCTACTTCTACTCTGGGTATGTTTATGATTGAGATAAATACTACCTTTAGAAATGAGATATGGGTATTAGATACCGGATATGGATCTAATTTGCAGGGACTAAAGAGCAGTAGAAGGCTAAAGAAAGGTAAGGTGGACCTACGTACTGCAAATGGGGTAAAGGTTGCTGCACTTGCTATAGGGACATACGAGCTGAACCTGCCTTCGGGATTAATTCTAGAACTACAAAACTGTAATTATGTACCAGTTTTAATGAAAAATATTATCACAGTTGCATGTTTAGACTTAAATGGATTTCATTTGATATTTAAGAATAAATGTTGTTCTTTTTCATTGAATGATATTCATTATAGTTTAGCAACTCGGTTAATGGTTTATATGTTCTAGACTTGGATAATCCAAGTTCTCAATATAAATAATAAGAAACCTAAAATGGATAACTCTAACACCTCTTACTTATGGCATTATCATTTAGGCCATGTAAACAAAAATCGTGTTTCTAAGTTACACAAGCTTGGTGACTTAGGGTCATTTGATTATGAATTATATGGCACATGCGAATCTTGTTTACTAGGTAAAATGACTAAAACTCCTTTTTCAGGAAAATGAGAACGGGTCAAAGAGTTATTAGAACTCATACATTCTGATGTATGTGGTCCAATGTCAATACAAGCAAGAAGATGTTATAACTATTTCATAACCTTTATCGATGATTTCTCACGATACGGGTATTTGTATTTAATGAAATACAAATCTAAGGCCTTTAAAAAGTTCAAAGACTTCAAGAATGAAATAGAGAAACAACTTGGCAAAAGTATTAAGACTCTAAGATCTAATCGAGGAAGAGAATACTTGAGCTAAGAGTTTCTGAGTTATCTTAGAGATAATGGGATATTATCTCAATGGACTCCACCACATACACCTCAACATAACGGTGTATCTGAGAGAATGAATCAAACCCTTCTAGACATGATACGAACCATGATGGCTTCTGCAAACCTACAAAAATCATTTTGGGAGCATACACTAGAAACTTCTATTTATATACTAAATAGAGTTCCGATAAAAACGGTTGATTCTACCCCATTTGAGATGTTCTTTAGTATGAAACTAAAGTTATCTCACTTGTAAGTATGGGGTTGTCCTGCCTTTGTCAAAAGGCCACAGTTAGACAAACTTGATAGTAAGTCTGACAAGTGTTTGTTTATGAGATAGCCAAAAGAATCTTTCAGATATTACTTTTACCTCCATTCCGAAAACAAATTGTTTGTTTCAAAGCATGCCGTCTTCTTAGAGAATGAGCACATGCTCAAAAGGGATAGTGGGAGTAAAATTGAACTTAGTGAAGTTCATGAAGATCAAACAAACGAGGATCAACCGTCTAATCCCATATCTATTGAGAGAATAGATAAACATTATACTATACAAGATCCTCATAGATCTAGTAGGATACGTGTGGCATCTGAGAGATATGAATTTCTCATTAGTGACCACAATGACGTATTGCTCATAGAAGAAGATGAGCCTACTACCTATAAAGATGTTCTGAACAGTTCAGAATCTGGCAAATGGCTTGAGGCCATAAAATCAAAGATGGATTCTATGTACGACAACCAAATATGGACTTTGGTTGATCCACCCAAAGGAATTAAACCTATTGGGTGTAAATGGATTTTCAAGAAGAAAAGGGACATGGATGGTAATTTAGTTACCTATCAAGCACGTCTAGTGGCGAAGGGTTATCGTCAATAACATGGTATTAACTATGATGAAACATTCTCGCCTGTAGCTATGTTAAAATCCATCAGGATACTCCTAGCCATTGCTGCTCATTATGATTATGAGATTTGACAAATGGATGTAAAAACAGCTTTCCTAAATGGAATCTGACTGAGGAAGTGTATATGACACAACCTGAAGGTTTCACATCCAATGATAGCACAAAGACGTGCAAGCTACAAAGATCCATTTATGGACTTAAGCAGGCTTCTAGGAGTTGGAAAATCCGTTTTGATTAAACAAATCAAAGACAAATGGATGAGCCTTGTGTATACAAGAAGGTTAGTAGGTGTGCAATCATTTTCTTATTGCTTTATGTAGATAACATATTGCTAATAGGAAACGATATACCTGTCTTGCAAACGGTTAAAGTTTGATTGTCCAAACAATTCTTCATGAAAGACCTTGGAGAAACAACCTATATTCTCGGAATAAGGTTGCTAAGTCTTTCGCATTCTACATACATAGATAAAATACTAAAGAGGTTTAGTATAGATCAATCCAAAAAGGGATTCTTACCCATGTCACATAGTGTAAGCCTTTCAAAGTCGATGTCTCCCAAGATACAAGTTGAAAGTGATCACATAGGTAAGATTTCATATGCTTCGGCAGTTAGATCTATCATGTACGCTATGATATGTACAAGACCCGATGTATATTGTGCTCTCAATTTGACGAGCAGATACCAATCTAACCCTGGTAAGGGTCATTGGGCGGTTGTAAATAACATCCTTAAATACTTACGAAAGACTAAGGATGTGTTCTTAATTTATGGAGAAGGTGATTTGAAAATAAACAGGTATACTGATGCCAGTTTTCAATCTGACAAAGATGATTTCAAATCACAATCTGGCTACGTGTTTACGTTGTGCGGAGGGGCAATAAGTTGGAAGAGTTCCAAACAAGAGACTATTGCCAACTCTACGACAAAAGCTGAGTACATAGCCACTTCTGAAGCAGCTAAGGAAATAAAGATAGAGAGAGTGCCAACGGATGAGAACATAGCTAACCCACTTACAAAAGCACTATCTCAAAAGAAACATGATTGTCATGTTGACTCATTCGGTATTAGATATATGAATGATTGGCTCTAGTGCAAGTGGAAGTTTTTTAGTGTTATTCCCTAAAGGTAATCACTTGTACATTGTATATGACACATTTTATTTTAATAAAATGCATTATTTATCTTACAGTTTCTTTTGTTTACTTTTGTGTAAAATAATTGTTAGATAAAGTCCCTAGTACAGCACTGTGTTAAGAAAATTATGATAGAGATCATGATATGAGATTCCTACTACGCTGTATAGTGTTAGTACTTAAAAAGTCCCTAGTCATAATTTTAATGAGACAAGACATCATTAATGCATTAAGACTAGCATGTGTTAGACTTCCTGATTTGATCAGGCGGTGGTTCTCACATCCATGAGTATTGAGATACTCAAAGTTAACACAAAGATGCTTGTTAATGGAACGAGTTCATTGGATGACCTAGTTATGAGATAATCACATAGATAACTATTTAGTGTCAGTGATATAATCTCAATATAGCAAACGTGCAACTATACTTAGACTTGAGATCTCTAAAGTACTTTGTTTGCTGAGTATTGTACTTTGATTCCAATCTCTGGAGCTCAATCGAGGGCCGCCTATAGGATAGTTATTGGGTACATTGTGAAGTAAACGAAAGTAGTTGAGAGAATCAATAAAGGATTCACCACTCCTAATAATAGGGGCAAATATCTCACGGCCACTTATAGAAATTACTACTCAAGAAGTCATTGGCTAAGGCGATTGTGTATTGAAAATAGTTCCAATTGATACACATCTAGAGTAGTGGATTCCTGATATAAGTACTATTGTGTTCGGGCCAGAATTAATTCTGGAGGGAGTTGGCACTAATTCCGTACTCCAAACCGAATGAGATATTGTATGATGTAAGGAGGTAATTGCACTGTAGTTTGTTATTGAAGGGTTCATGTCAAGCCATTTGACTTCCTGTTCCTAGACTCTTGGGTGGTCACGATGTGTTGCTAGATACCGCTCATGATCTAGGAATATAGGTTTATTAATTGATGAATTAATAAATCAATCCTAATTATAATTAATAATTATGGATTATTAATCTCAAAGACGTTTGAATTAATTCATGTTCACTACCAATTGACTGGAAAACCTAATAGGTCACACACAATAGAGGATTATATATACTCAAGATGTTATTTGATAACATAGTGGGGTTGATTGAGAAAAAGAAAAGTTGTTGTGGATAAATTATAATTAGTTATAATTTATGGTCCAAAATTATAATTGTGAGAATTTGATATTTCCAATTACAATTAGGGAATTCTAATAGGATTAGAATTCTCAATTTTAGTAGGGTTTTTCAATATATATGTATGACATGCTCGAAACCTAAAGGTTGTTGGATTCATTGAAACCCTAGGCAACAAACGACTTCTTCTCTTCTCTCTCTATCACGTAATTTTTCTGAAAAACAAGTAACCCTAGCCGACACTTAGATTTTCTGCTAGCACAGAAAACTTTGTGCTTGAATGTATCCTCTGTGTGCACTACTGTTACAGATAATCACACACTATGGTTATAGTGGTTGGACGTTCAACTTTTGTTGTGTTTGATCAAGAAGATTGCTAGATCGCGCCTTGACTTGAAGAAGAAAAATTTTGTTTTCTACACGATCAAAGTAAGGTAAAAAGTTGTTACCTTTGATCTCTTTATGTCTTGTTTTCCACACATATGCGGATCCTGGGATGGTATCTTATTCTTATTTTTCCGCTGCACCATAAATAATATGCGAGAGATACCCAACAATGTTAAGCTTCTAAATTACAAATATTTAGAACAGAAAATAGAGAAAAACTAAAGCAACTATGCAAATAAGGATCTTCTTAAGTTGACGTAAGATCAACTTCAACTCCATCAACCCCTTCACGAACCCAGTTAACTTCCTTACCACCAAAATCAACTTGAATATTACAAGTTTCACTTTGCAAATGCATCTCAACATCGACTAAGGACCCCATGTTATACATAGGTCTAGGGGTTGTGCCTATAATGATTTGCCAATTATTTTCAATTAGGTCATCAACGTAAAAGACTTGCATTGCTTGAGAAGCTAGAATGAAAAGCTCAGAATAGGGCCTCGCATTAGTGAAATTGACCAGTGTAAAGCCCTCAGCATCTTGTTTCAACCTTTTTCCCATTGATACCCAATCACATTTGGACAACACAACTTTACGACCATCTATATAATCTAGCTCAATCACATTGGTTAAAATCTCATAATAAGACATATCACCAGAATTTGGATTTTGGTCCCTAACACTTGAAAAACTAGTTGTTGTTGCATTAACAGAAACGCCACTATTTTGAGTTTTCCTTTTATGTTCAACTTCTCTCGTATGAAACCAAAAACCATTTACTATGAACCTATCGTATTGAAGTCTAATCTAATTTGGTCCTCTAGCTAGATGCTTCAAATCCTTCGAAACTATATTATCATCATTTAATTGTAATGCCTTTACCTGGAAAATTGGCAAGAGTCAAGAAAACTTAAGCATCGGTAAAGTATAAATAAAGCATACCAATTCAGATAAAACTTACATAATTGCAAAACCAATTTGCAAAGACTTCACTATGGATACGATCAATTTCATTCAAACTTGCACGAGGATGACTTTGCTCCACTAGTCGATAATGTTGGCTACAAACACATAATGTGCATTAATTTGGTTTGGCTTCATGGGTACTAATGTAATAAAGAATATAAGTCATTTATCTTCTACTTACTCTATGTAAGGTTTTACAGAGTCAGAATTAAACAACACATATTGATGGGCTTTCTTTAATATTTCCTCATCAAATTTTGTAAGTACTCTTTTTCTAAGTGGACGTCCAGTGGTTGAAAAAAATCTCTAACTTAGCATAGGAATTAGTTTCATAATTCTCATTCCTACTTTCTTGGTTGAACTTTTTCTCGACATATTCAGCGAGATATAATGAGAAAAACATCAAACATTCCTCAGCCAGGTACCCTTCAGTAATAGAACCTTCTGGGCAGATCCTATTATGAGCATAGGATTTTAACGTGCTCAAATACCTACTTAACCTAAACTTTCACAAATTAGTTTAAATGCCATTGATGTATGTTTTTAAAATTGGAATCAAGAATAGTCTAAATATTATAAGAAATGATAGAAACATATACCTTTCTATAGGACACATCCAACGATAATGAACCGGCTTAGCTATCTTAACTTCAGTAGCTAAATGAATAGTTAGATGTATTATTATACTAAACGATAATGGAGGGAAGATCCACTCTAATTCACATAGGATAACTATAATATCTTTCTCTAATTGAAACACATTATTTGGATAAATCTCATTAGAGCACAACTTTCTAAAGTATCTCCTGAGCTTTATCAAGGGATAGCGAATAGACTTAGGTAAAACTCTTCTTAGAGCTATTGGAAATAACTGTTACATCAAAATATGATGGTCATAGCTTTTTAGTCCAAAAAACTTAGGCGGATTAAGTTGAACACACTTAGACAAGTTCGCAGCATATCTGTTGGGTATTTTAACACCTTTTAAAGTTTTGCAAAATGTCACTTTCTCCTTCTTACTTAAAACAAATGAAGCCGGTGGTAAATCAACTTTACCATTATCCCTCTCAATAGGATGAAGATCTGATCAAATACCCATATCCTTCAAGTCAAGACTTAACTTAAGGTCCCTTTTCTTGTCCATCTCTAATAATATAGCACATATAGATTCAAAAACATTCTTCTCAATATGCATTACATCAAGATTATGGCACATCAAGTTATCTTTCCAATATGGTAACTCGAAGAAGATACTTTGCTTCTTCCAATTATAGGGCAATTGTTCGTTATCATTGACTGTCCTTTTCAAATTTGATCTATTTTCCATCCAACTCATTCAATATCATATCCCTATTCAATTTAGGTGGTGGCCTTCCATGTTCTTGCTGACCATCAAATGATTATGCATCCTTTCAAAACCAATGACTAGAAGACAAAAACCTACGAAGCCCCATATAGCAATGTTTGCCACCATTCTTCAACCACTGTGATTTTGTTTTCTTATGACAAATAGGACAAATTTTCATAACCCAAAAAATCACTAATTGTCCGTAATAATACTGCACGTAGTTGAAAATTTTGCTTAGAAGATGTATTAAATGTTGGTAGGCCTATCTCCCATAACTCTTTCACTTCCATAATTGGATGTTGTAAATAAACGTCAACATTATTACCAGGAGCAGATGGACCTGGTATCAGCAATGATAATATGAAATATAGTTGCTTCATACACATCCAAAGGGGTAAGTTGTAAGGTATGAGTATCACAGGCTAAGTATTATGAGCAACATTCATATTTTTAAACAGATTAAAACCATCAGATGCTAATCCTAACCTCACATTACGGGTATCTTTTGAAAAATTTGAATTCAGAGTGTCAAAAGCTTTCCAAGTAGGTGAATCAGTACGATGCCTCATACAACCATCATCTATGCGACCTTCTGCATGCCATCTCATAAAAGCTAAAGTCTTGGTTGACATGAATAGATGTTGCAATTGAGGCTTTAAGGGAAAGTGCCACAAAACTTTATTCAAAATCTTCCTCTTCTCACCCGTTGGATCATTTTCAGAACTGACCTACCTAGACTCTTTACATGTTTCACACTCCTTCCACCCTTCTTTATCCCCCCAGTACAATGTATAATCATTAGAACAAGCATCTATTTTTTCATAACCTAAGCCCTGTTGTTTCATTAATTTTTGAGCTTCATAAAAAGATTTAGGAAGTTCTACATCCTCAGGAAAGGCTTCTCTTAACAAATTAAGTAGCATATCAAAATACTTGTTGGACCACTTCCCTGCGCACTTAAGATGAAGTAATCAAATGATAAAAGCAAGTTAGAGAATTTCTTACAACCTGGATATAATTTTTGTTAAGAGTCATTAATAAATTTGTAAAATTTTTCAACATCCGGCAATGGCATATTACTTTCTTCATCTATATTTACACTAGGTGGGACTACAAAAGCATCATGCAACATTGCTTCCATGTCATCAAGCATATTAACTACATTATCCACAGTGTGAGTTAAATGCAATGTAGATAAACTAGAACTAAAGAGTTCTTCATACGCTATCTATTATGTATAGCCCTTAATAAACCCCGTAACAATCAAATGCTCCCTTGCCTCAACTTTTTTTCTCATTACTCCATTTTCACTTCTCAAACATGGACATAATATTATTCCATTTAAACTTGCATTGTTCATTGCAAAGTTTAAAAACCTTTCAACTCTGTTTTGATATTCAATGGTATTCCTTAGAAGTTTCATCCAACTCTTATCCATACCTATGAAACTAAAAATCCAAATCAAATGGCAGAAGAACATTTTGAACAATCCTAATTAGTCTAGTGAAAAGAAATTAAAAAAATGTAAATTAATACAACATTTCTAAAATGCTAGAACTCCTAAGAGTATCTAACATACAATTCAAAATACCATAGTAGATATTTGATACTTATTAATGGAGAATAATTACAAGACAATGAAAGAAAAATGACTAAATAATACTGTTTGAATTTAGTCCAAGTAGATTAGATTATTAATTTGATAGTTTAGATATTCTTCAAAAATAATATTGCAACAATTCAAATAGTTGTCCATTGTTAAAGACTCGTTTATAAACTTTAAACTTGTCTAAGCCCAAAAAAAAGTGGAGGGGAGGGGGGGGGATTTTGTTTTGCATATTAGTCTTAAGCACAATTGAGAATCAGCATTAGAAATTTCTATATGGTGAGAAAAGTGAGGAAAGCCAAAATTACGTTAACATTTTGCCTAACTATTAAGGTTATAAACAACTTTTATTACAAAATCTAGAGGCACATTACACTATCCTATCTTTTCTACTAAGAATCAGTTTAGTCTAATCTATAATAGCTTTCTGTTTCCACTCCTGTGCTTTTGAATGGAAACTTTGAGCAATCTAGAGCAAACTAACTCATAAAATATAAGATGGCTAAGATTGGTGGCAGGTTTTAAGTATAAGATGGCTAAGATATATAGATGGGCAAGCAAACTAACTCAGAAAATCTTAATAGCAATCTCAACTAGTACATAAAGTACAGCAACAACAAAACTCTTAATTTGTATAGCAGATCCAAATCAATGAAAATTTAATTATGTAACTACTAAAATAACTAATAGTTAACTAAGACCAAAATGAAGCAAGAGGCAGAAACCAAATATTTACTTTTTTTTTTTTATGCTTAGGAGTAAGGATGGATGAAAGAATCAGTGGTATACACAAATTCAATTGATCTCTGCAGCATATTTTGAACTGTTGGAAACACATGAGGTGGCCTCTGTCAAATATGAGTTTGTCACTATTGTTCTATGGAGACCTACCAAAAAGCAAATGAGAAGAGAGGAATAGAGGAGTTGAGATGGCTAGTCTTGTAAAGTAATACAGAAGAGAGTTCGAGATCGGAAAAAACCACGGCGAGCATAATATTCAAGATTACTCAACCTAATGTCCACATATAGAAGAAAGATATACATATTGCATACAATTCAACAAACATATATATATATATATATATATATATATATATACTGCAACAAAAAATTCCAAAAAATGTGAGGCTTGTTTTCAAGCTATAAGCATTTGTAACATGTTTTCCTAATAGATATGGCAGGGGGTGTAGAGGTTATCAAGTAGAATGACCTGTTTTTGAAAAATTTCATGTCATTCCTGATTCTTTCATCCATTAACATGTTCAGCTACTCTAAAGTTCACTCAAAATCTCAACAGGATATCCATACAAATATCTACACTCATACCAAACAATTTGTATAATGTTTAGCAGAATTCGTCCATTAACATGTTCAGCAGAATTCCATAACCTGTTTTTGAAGAACAATTTTTCCTAACCAAAACCATGTAGACCCCTAAAAATAAATCTATACAGATATATGCACTCATACCAAACAATTTACTCTCCAAATAATTAACAGAATCCATTAGCAGTTATTTTAGGGAAAACCAATGTTCAGATTATGCTTAAAATAAAAAAAACAAAAGAGCTCTATTTAATAGCTCCGACTAATTCCCGCAACATATTAGCAAAAATTTTGAAAAGTTTTCAACTTATCAATTATCTCTATCATTTTCTTCTGATCCTATTTGACTCCTATAACCCCTATCTAACAAAATAGAGTTCCTCCTTTGGTCAAGCAGTCATCTACCTGATGCAGTACTATGAGGCAGCAGCTTCCTAATAGCCCGGTGAAGCTAAGGACAATGTCACTTAATTACCAACCCCAATGCCACTCAGTTACCCAACCCTGGTGCCACTCAACCCAATTCCGGCACTAACCTCCTACTCACAAATGGGTGTTCAACTAGGACAATGATGATGGTCAAAATTTAGTGGCAGACAACCCAACTCCGGCGCTAACCTACTACTGACAATCGAGTGTACATCCGATTTGAAGAAGAGAAATAGGGGACTTGGAGGTAAAGAAGAAACCCGGTGATGGAGAAGGGTTTTGATGTGAAGGAAAAATTAATCACAGATTGAAGTGGATTTCAGTCTAAACTCGTGCATTTTTTAGGAAAACGCCAAAAAGCCGCACCGTTTTCTTAGTTACATAGCCAAAGTGTCACGAAAGATTATAATATCTTTTATGACATAACTATTTGTCATAATATAATATAAGTTTAATCTAACTTAATAAAATAACATCATTTTGATTTTATTATAATGACATGAATAAACTAAATATCATAATACGTGCTATATTCTGACATTTTTCAAAAAACGTCATTTAAAACGTGTCAGAAAAGCCTATTTTTCTTGTAGTGCCCAAGCTCTGGAGATTAGATTAACAGCTCTTCTATGTTCCAGGTTTTGCTCACATTTGTGGGGGGAAAAAAATTTCTACTGCACATTCTGTGCTTATGAGTCTATTTGTTTCATTCAATTTGTTGGTTGGTGATCTCCTATTTAATATTTCGTTCAATATATAAGTTAATACTATATTAGCTTCTATTTGATGTCTTCTATTGTTGCCTAAGGTAATTTTCAGATTTTATTAACCTGCAAAATAATTTTGGTACTTTTTTCTCGTTAAAAATATGGATGTTGATGTGATTTCTTCTGAGGCGTCTGGTAGTGTGTTTTAATAGCTTTTAGACCTCCTGAATATTATTTAGGATAAAGGGTGGGAATTCAAACAAAGCAAAGCAGTGCATATATATTATGTTGTCTGAGAGATCAGTCTTATACGCATTTCATTCATTAATGTATCGAAAGTTAAAATAGAGGTATAAATGGATTATCAAAATGTCATCTTTTTTAGGGACAAACAAATATAGCCCTCTCTCTCAACTTGTGTGCATCATATATTTAGGCTTGTCATTTGTAGCATAAACTTTAATCTCGAAATACTTTTGTATGAGTTACTTTATGGTTTGACCATGGTTTGGGCTTTTGTGGCCAGAAATACCTTCTATCCGTTTGAATTTCAGCTAATACTGAAGCAAGAACGCAAGAGTGAACTTATAAAGTAGAATATAAAAGCCTAACAAATATACACTAAATTGCAATAGGGACACAAGGTTATCTATTGGAGCATCATGTTCCAGTATTTAATGACTTTGAATATCCTTTTTTTTTGGGGGGGGGGGGTTCAAAATTCTATGTTACATAATTTGCATCTACTCTGCACTGGGTTATCTTAGCAGTGTTGTCCTCGCACGGGCAACTACAGGAAAAAGAATCCGGTTAATTCTATTATTTGTCTGATGGGGATGAAGAAAAGACAGAAAAAAGGGGTAAACCTTAATATATCTTTCCATCTAACTTTTTTTTAATTAATTCTTTTTATTTTTTGTAATATTCTAAAGATTAAAATTTAATTGTTAATTAACAATTAAATACTTAATCGTTAAATTATCACTTAAAAAAAAGTGAAGGAACTAATTATTATAAATTTTTGAAAAGAAAAAAATTTAAAAAAATACTAAAAAATAAATGAAGTGCAAAAAAAAATAGGAGGACCATATCTCTACAACAAGACTTGAGGTAGATGACAATTGGAGTGAAAACAATATTGAAATGTATGAATTTGATGCTCGTCTTTCTTAACGGAGTTAAAATTGAGATCCCTATAGGTAAATAGAACCTCAGTTAGCAGATTAAAGGTGGTAAGTATTTATAGCAATATGTTATTTTATTGCTGTCAAAGGTATAATGTTTTAATTGAAGATGAAATTGTCCAATGAATACTGCAACTTAATAGCTCATCCAAGACTAACAAAATGAACCAAGTCATTCCTTATGAGTTAGCAACATAATGCTTGTTCATCATTATCCAGGCTTTTTTGCTGGATTTCACTGAAAGTTATAAAGCAACTGTAACTCTAACTTCAATCTATAACTACTACTTCTGCAAGAGAACAAAAGACCAATGGAAAGAAGTAGGACAATTTGAATGAAAAGAATAATATTAGAAATCACAATGGTACGGTATCATATAATATTAGGTATTTTACCGTTTCAATTTGTTTAGGAAAGTTTTGGTGTGTTATTCTGTCCATGCTAGTATAAGAAAACCATTGGGGGTAGGCTGGTGAATGTCCATGCTTGTTGTAAAACTAGTATGCATGACTGAAATGTATAATATTTGGCTCTGCCAACTTCATTAGATGATTATATTAAGGATATTTAAACTTCAAATTGTAAGAAAAAGAAAAAGAAATTTTCATCATCAACTTCTTCTAGTGAACATACACACACACTCTATCATTGTACTTGGAGTTATTTTCTATTAATTAATATTCATCATTTACATATTTGTCTTTTCAAATTAATAGATATCACATCAAGATCAAGTTAGTCAAAATTCAAACAAACTCATGGAAGAAACTACGTTAGCCCCACATGGTAGTAGCAATCCAATATCATATCCTATGCAGCAAGTGAATATAGCAGTTGATGAGAGTATTGAACCCGAAGTTGGAGAATCTGAACTGCCAAAAAGTCAAAATGATGGTGGACCTATTGGAAGTCAAAAATCAACGGTGTGGAGTTATTTTAAGCAAAAAAACGATAAAATGGTAAACAAAAAGCTGAATGTATTTATTGCTCTCAAGAGCTTGTTGCTAGTGCAAAAAATCGAACAAGACATTTAAATGATCACATGAATTCATGCAAACAGAGACCGCAACAAGACATTAGACAAAATTTGTTAGCAGGGAAAGTAACTGATCATTCTTCAAACATTACACAAATGTCAACTTATGTTTTTTGCCAAGAACGGGGAGGAGAGATCTTGTTGATATGGTAGTTATCCACGAATATCTGTTGTCTATGGCAAATCATTTTGGATTTAGAAAATATTCAAATTCTCTACAACCTTTGTTCAAGATAATCTCAAGAAATACTTTGAAGAAAGATATCTTGAAAATTTTTGATGATGCGAAAAAAAAAAAAAAGAGAAGATAATGGCTTTATTGAACAAAAATCATGGGAGGATTGCTGTCACTTGTGACTTGTGGACTGCTAATCACCAAAACAAGTCTTATATGGTTATCACTGCTCATTTTGTTGATAATGCTTGGCAATTGCAACAAAGAATTTTGAGGTATTTTTTTGTCTTAGCATTTCTTCTTGAATTTGATTGTTTACTATAAAGTAGCAACTAGTAAGTTAATACTTACACAATTGCACTTTTTTTTTTATTGAAAGGTTTATCTATGTGCCATATCCTCATACAAGTGAAACACTTGCTAAAGTTTTGGAAGAAAGTTTCATCGATTGGAACATTGATAGGAAGTTATCTACAACTACACTTGATAACTGTTCTAGCAATGATACCATTATTGAAAATCTCTTGGGAAAGCTTCAACCCAACTCTTTTATTTTACGTGGGAGTTTAGTCTATATGCGTTGTTGTGCACACATCCTGAATTTGATTGTTCAAGATGGATTGTCAGTTATACATGAAGAGATTGAGAAGATTCGTGACAGTGTTAGATTTTGGACAACTTCACCAAAGAGACAGTAGAGATTCTAAGAAGCTGCACATCAAATAGGTACTCCATGTTACAAGAAGCTAATTTTAAATTTCAAGACTAGATGGAATTCAACCTTTTTTATGCTTTCAACTGTATTGTCATAAAGGATGTGTTTTATAGGTTAAAATATAGGGAGCGTTTATATACTTGCTTGCCAACTGAAGATAATTAGGTTTTGGCACAAGAGATTTGTGATCATTTGTGCATATTTTATGAGGCCACCCAAATATTTTCGAAAGCCAACTCTCTAACTATAAATTTATTTCTCCTTATTACTTTCAATATTAGAATGGGGTTAGAGAAATGGCATGCAAGTAAGAATCAATTGGGGAAAAAAATGGCTAAAAAGATGGTTTATAAGTTTGATAAATATTGGAGAGATGTGCGTGGAATTATGGGTGTAGCTGTAGTATTGGATCCATGGTATAAGATGACTTTGGTGGATTATGCTTTTCCACAAATATTTGGTGATAATGCTCCTATGAAGATTGAGAAAATCAAGAAGTTTTGTAGTGATTTATTTCATGAATACAAGTCAAAAAATGAGAAGTATTCAAGTCAGTTACTAACTTTCTTATCATTTCAATCTCTTCAACAACTTGGAAATCGGTCAACGACAATAGTGGAAAATAAACTTGCTAGATTTTATAGTTTTGTAGCATAAAATGAGAATAACTTGCAAGAAAAGACAAAGTTTGATCAATACTTGGAGGAAAAAGTTTTACCATGGAGTAGTGGGGAATTTGATATCTTAAATTGGTGGAAGTCAAATGAAACCAAATATCCTATTCTTCACCTAATTGCTAGGGATATATTTTGTATTCCAGGATCCACAGTTGCTTCAGATTCTACATTTAGTACCGGAAGAAGGATGGTAAATCCACATCGCAACAAACTTCATCCAGATACACTTGAAGCTTTGATATGTGTCAAAAATTAGTTATGTACTGATATTTGTGCTAATACTAAAGGTATATACAATAAATATAGTTTATAAATTGTGTTGTCATTATATTTATATTTTAATTAATTAATGCTTTTTATAGGTTCTTCTTTGAATGCTATAGAGTTTGGCTCTACTTTAGAAGACATAGATGCCGATGATGAGTGTGGGGTAATTTTTTTAAAACTTATTATCATTTATATTTTTATTATATTGTTGATGTTTTGCTTTATTAATATTTTGAATAATGTATATAATATTTAAAAAATTACTAACAATATTTCTTTTCTAGGTGAGTGGGACTACCGAGGTTGGACTTGAATGAAGTTTAGATTTAGCAACTGCAACATTTCTTGACTTAAATTCATTGTATGTTTAAGTGAGGATATTCTTTACATTGTATTGTATGTTGAACTTGGTTATTTCATGCGTCCCTTGCTTATTTACATTTTTAATGTCTTGGACTCTTGGGTTATGTTTCCATTTTGTTGTCTTGGCATGTGTTTCCATTTTGTGGATTAATATGTGTTGGGACAATTGGACTTGTAGCAGTTGAATTCCTTTTTGTGAAAATAACATGTCTTTGTCCTTTGTTTCTATGAAGTTAGGAAGTGTCTATTTACATAGGTCATTAAATTTGGCTTGAAATGTGTTCAACTTGTGGAATAAAGTTTTTAGCAGCCTTAATTTTATTGTTAGGTCATTGGGCTCAAACCAGGGCCTTGCATCCCCGGTTCCCCACTGGGTCGAAACCGAGCCCCTGCTTCCTCTCTAGGCCGGGACCGGGGATTATTTTGTCCCCGGTGGGCCGAGGATGGGAATGCGGGGGCGGGGCCGGGATTCCTAGTCCCCAGCCCGCCCCGGCCCCGTTACCATCCCTAGTTAGTAAGCAAGAACCAAAAAGCAAATTTTTTTTCTTTTTTAAACTACACCATTCGCACAAAAATCAAAGTCAACCCATCACCTGTTTTCGCATGAAAAAATAAACAGGATAATAGAAACATAGATATTTTTTTTTCCACTTTTCAACTGTAAGCAACAGAAGGCACAAACACTTACAATCACAATCTACAGTCATCATACCTTTTTTTTAAAAAAAAAAAAAAACAAACACTATTTCTATAAATTAATTTTTAGAAACATATCAAATTAGATTTTCCTAACAATTCAATTCTATCTATCTATATAGAACCTTTTTTTTCTTTTTTTTTTTAACATGACACAAACACACAGAATTGGCATAATAAAGAATTCTGAACTTATTAATTCTTCACATAACAAACAAAAGCACCTGAATGTCAAATTAGAAAGAAGATCATCGATATCAGTATTAACTGTTTATCCTGCCAGGGAAGTAAAATTGAGATTCCTTATTGACTGAACACACATAAATTTTAGAACATATTCTTCCTCCCCTTCTCCTAAACCCATAAGTCATTACACACATCACACACAACACACATGATTATATTGTTCAAACTAGACAAAATAACCAAACTTAATTCTCAATTTGTACAGAAAATAAAATTAAAACTCATGGCATTCTTTAAAAAAGAAGATGTCAGAACTACTTACCTCAAAAGCCAAACTAATGTCTCTAATTAAAGCCAATTACACACTATAATTGCTCCTTAACATCAAACGATAACAGTACCTAAAATCAATCAAAAAGATTAATTCTAATTAGTCAATTAAACCTATATTTTAAAAAAATCCTAGAAATAGAGAGGAAGATATCTCCTAGCATCTAATCATCATTATCTAACTGAAAAAATAATCAAAACTCGTAGAAGTCACCTTCAAGATTGGAAGAACTCAGAGCTCTCGAACTTTCTCTCCCCTCCCCCCTTCCCGCCCTGGGGTTTAGAACCCTTGAGTGATCATTCTATGCAGTTGACGTTACAAATTAGAGAACGTAGTTTAGATAAAGAGTAGGTTTAGGTCTTAAAAACTAAATAACAATTACACCCCCTCAATTTTAACTAAAAGGCCCATGACCTGCAAAGCCTATGGCTATCTAATGGACCATAAAAACTAAGTCACAATATAGGCCAGTCAAACACAAAATCTAAATTAATTTAGGATTGGGTATTTACACAAAAAACTATTATACCCTATAGGGGTTAAGGTGTTTCATCCAATATATGCCCAACTCTTCTACAAGACTAGCACTCACCACATTTGTAATGATTCCTCCATCAATGATAGTAATACATGGCTTTTGGTTGATAAAACAGCAGGAGTAAAAGATATTTATTTGTAAATGTCCCTTCACTTCATCATCGCAATCACCTTTTACTCACAAGTGCCCATATCCTTGATGGCAACTCTAGCTAATGAATAAATTAGTGGCACAACAATTCCCTCATCACTAGAATGTTCAACATCTTTATGCACCCTTTTTTGCTTCTTATCCACATAATCCTGTTCTCTGGAAGTTAACTCACTTTGAGCATTGGTAAACATCATCTTTTTTGTTGGATACTCATATAAAGTGTGCTCATATCGAAACTATTTGAACACTTGATGTCTCTAGTCCTTAAAGCCCTCTCTATACTTTTACCATATTCTTTAGTCCACTCGTCTATAGATTTTTCGTTTCCCCACTCTTCTCAAGGCTTGTAGGATTCCTTTGGGGATTTTGGTAGTTTCTCCCTCATATTTGGTGGTTGATTGAAAATGGGGTTAGTGTAAATGATTTCCATGGACAAAAACTTCCTTTTGAGTTGTCTCTCAATTTTTATAACCATATGCACCATCTTCTTTAATGTCTCATAAGAGTGTAAATCCACTGCATTTGCTATCTCTCTATTCAAACCACTTAAAAACCTTACTTTAGTAAGCCTCACATCTTCAATAATATTGCCCTTCATTAAAGTTACCTCCTGATAGGGGCTAAATTAGTCATATTTTTCTTAGTTATTTGAGATTCTTTTGTGATACATTTTATTCAATAATTAGTCATATTCCTTCATATTTGAGATTTTACTCTTGGAAAGGTATTTTATTAATTATTTCAGATTTTTGGGGTAAAACGAAGCAAATACGTCACAAAATAGATAGAGGCGGCGCCGGCCATGCACTGGTTGCACGAACTTCGAGACAACAAAAAATTGGTGAAACAGGACTGAACAGAGTGGACCCAGCGCCAGCTCCAGTAGCCAAGGCGGCGCCAGCTGCATTCTGGAATACATTGTGCGGAATTCGAAAAAAAAATCGACGAACAATTGGAGAAACAGAACACAACTGGCTCTGGCAGCCTAGGCGGCATCGGCTGCGCCCTGAAGTTAAGGTGATGCTTTGATTTTTCTACACAATTTTTTGTAATCTGTGGAGTTTAGTACTTTCCAACTTCTACTCGGCCAAGAATATTACACCAACGAGTTTAGGCACTTTCCAAGCCTATAAATAGATGGAAAACACAAGGGAAAATGGGAAAATTCATTGATCATCATAGAAAATCACTCAAATCAAATGAGGAATTCTTCAATTCAAGGAGAGTTGTGCAAGAAGGTCTTCAAAGAAAGAAGAAGGAGGCTTGTCTATGAGTGCTTTCTTTTACTTTATTTTCTTTTTCTTGAACAATGATATATTAATTATTTTATTGTAATTCGACATTGTTTTAGGTATTCATGATTTTTAGAGTTATTTGATCTTTTGATTAATTGATTGTTCTTCTTGGTATTTAATTACTTGGGCTTATTATGAAATTAATTGATTGTTTCTTTTCACCAAAGAGGTTGATGGTGGTTGCAATTGATTAATTTCATATTTATTGACTGTTAACTTGCTAGATCAAAGAGGTTAATTGCTAAGGATTAAGTAATTAAAGTTTAATTAATGTTTGCCAGACCAAGGATTTATTGATTAATTTCATGCTTTAAATTTTTCAGATCAAGGAAATTTAATTAAGGATTGTGTTTAATGCGTCTTTTGGGTAAATTAGTTGAGACAGACCAAGTGATGCTAATTTATCTAGAGGATAGTGATTTCATGGATTGACCAAGTAATGCATCCTTTATGATGCCAAGAGAATAATTGGTTATGATAATGGTTGGATACTTTAAGATCATGTTTGTCTAAACAATGGCTTGAGTTACATAATTCTCCATCCTTGACATGTATATATTTTTGTTTTTATTTTATTTTTTTTAATTTTTTAATTTTGTTGAGTCGGTTAAATAATGAAAAAAATGTGATTAGTGTATACTTGTTCCTGGAGAATCAACACTCGTTTGAACCCTTTGCTATGTTAATGATGCGTACACTTGCTCATATGTGTAATTTGGAGTTAACGTTTTAATGTAAACTTGATTGGGAATGTGCTTATTTTTATATGATTTTTATACCCAAATCTATACGCATCAAGTTTTTGGCGCCATTGCTGGGGATAAATCTGTGTTTATTAGTTTAATAATTCTTTCCTCGTGCCAAAAACATCAAGTTTTTGGTGCCGTTCCAGGGAACAATATCATAAAAGTTTGGATTTTGTTGATTTAACCATGTAAATATGTAAAGAGGTAAATATGTGAATATGTAATTATGTACAATTGTTCTTTTCGCAAAAAGGTGCCATCTTTTGTATCCTATGTATCTTCTGTATACCTTTGTAATCTATCTTACTAATTTTAACTTAATTGACTAACATACTTCATGTTGTATTATAAATACTACTGACTTTTTTGTTTAGGTAGCTTGTGAATATATCTAATGTGTGTGTTTTTCTTTTTTTTCTATTCTTTGCTTTTACCTTTTTGTTTTTTTTTTTTATTCTTTGTTTTTCTATTATTTTTGTTTGTTTTTCTTTTCTTTGATTTTGGTGCAAGGTTGATATCATCATAGATAACTATTTTTGGGCACAAAATCAAAGGAGTTACAATGATGCTAGATTGGCAAGATTACAAGCTCGCATTGATGTTTTTAGTGAGACGTCATTAATAACATTGGTGAATTCTTTTGTTGCCAATACAAATTCATCTGTTCAGTAGCATGAAGAAGCATCTCAATGATTGAACTATCAAAGAACACAACAAGCCAAGTTGGTTGAGGATGCCTTAAAGGCCCATATGCTTGAACAAGAGAATCTCCAAGGAAATGAGAAAGGATATGACGACCAATTGTCCAATGTGGAAAGGATGTTAGGTATCTCAGGCTCGTATCGTATACGACACAGCGAAAATAAAATGAGATACCATCCCAAGACCCGTCTATGTGTGGAAAACAAGACATAAAGACAATAAAGGTAGCAGCTTTTTACCTTTGGGTAATCGTCCGAAGAACAAAATTTCTTCTTCAAGTCAGGGTGCGATCCAGCAATCCTCGTAATCAACCTCCACATGAGTTGAACGTCTAACCACTATAATCACAGTATGTGATTATATCTAACAGTGATCCACACAGAGAATACACTCAAGCACCAAAATTTCCTCTGCTAGCAGAAAAAGATGGCGGCTAGGGTTCTTTGATCAAGATCAAATCGAGAGAGAGAAGAGAGGAAGCTGTTGTTTCGTGGCTCTTGGTTTTCGTGTGTGTTTTCAGCTAGGGTTTTTGTGTTTTATATCTACTATATATTAGCCAAATTCTCCCCCCCCCCCCAAACTGAGAGTTCTAATCCTATTAGAATTCCCTAATTGTAATTGAAAATATGAAATTCTCACAATTACAACTTAGACCACAAATTATAACTAATTATAATTTATCCATAACAACTTCTCTTCCTCTCAATCAACCCCACTGTGTTATCAAATAACATCTTGAGTATATAATCCTCTATTGTGTGTGACCTATTAGGTTTCCCAATCAATTGGTAGAGAACATAAATTAATCCAAATGTCTTTGAGATTAATAATCCATAATTAATTAGATTAATCCTATTAATTCTAATCAGGATTGGTTTATTAATTCATCAATTAATAAAGCTATATTCCCAGATCATAAGCGGTATCTAGCAACACATCATGACCACCCAAAAGTCCAGGAAGTCAAGTGGCTTGATATGAACCCTTCAATAACAAACTTCAGTGCAAGTAACGTATTTCACCATATAATATCTCATTCGGTTTGGAGTATGGAATTAGTACCAACTCCCTCCAGAATTAATTCTGGCCCGAATACAATAGTACTTGTACCATGAACCCACTACTCCAGATGTGTATCAATTGGAACTATTTCCAATACACAATCGCCTTGGCCAAGAACTTTCGAGTAGTAATTCCTACAAGTGGCCGTGAGATATTCGCCCCTACTATTAGGAGTGGTGAATTCTTTATTGACCCTCTCAACTACTTTCGTTTACCTCACAATGTACCCAATATCCATTCCATAGGCGGCCCTCAATCGAGCTCCGGTGATTAGAATCAAAGTACAATGCTCAGCAAACAAAGTACCTTAGAGATTTCAAGTATAAGGATACTTGCATGTTTGCTATATTGCGATTATATCACTAGCACTAAATAGTTATCCATGTGATTATCTCAAAGCTAGGTCATCCAATGAACTTGTTCCATTAACAAACATCCATATGTTAACTTTGAGTATCTCAATAGTCACGGTTATAAGAACCACCGCCTGATCAAATCAGGAAATCTAACACATGCTAATCTTAACGCATTAATGATGTCCTCTCTCATTAATACTATGACTAGGGACTATTTAAGTACTAACACCATCCAGTGTAGTAGGAATCTCATATCATGATCTCTATCATGATTTCCTTAACACAGTGTTGTACTATGGACTTTATCGAACAGTTATATTACTTAAAGTAACAAAAGAAACTGTAAGATAAATAATGCCTTTTATTAAAATAAAATATGTCATATACAATGTACAAGTGATTGCCTATAGGGCACAACACTAACAAACTCCCACTTGCACTAGAGTCAATCATTCATGTATCTAATACCGAATGACTTAACATGACAATCATGTTTCTTTTGGAATAGTACTTTTATAAGCGGGTCAGCTATGTTCTCATCCGTGGGAACTCTCTCTATCTTTATTTCCTTAGCTGCTTCAGAAGCGGCTATGTACTTAGCTTTTGTCGTAGAGTTGGCAATAATTTCTTGTTTGGAACTTTACCAACTTATTGCCCCTTCACACAATGTAAACATGTAGTCAGATTGTGATTTAAAATCATCTTTGTCAGATTGAAAACTGGCATCAGTATACCCATTTATTTTCAAATCACCTTCTCCATATACCAAGAACATATCCTTAGTCCATCGTAAGTACTTTAGAACATTCTTTACAGCCGCCCAATAACCCTCACCAAGGTTAGATTGGTATCTGCTCGTCAAACTGAGAGCACAAGATACATCGGGCCTAGTACATATCATAGCATACATGATAGATCCAACTGCCAAAGCATATGGAATCTTACTCATATGATCCCTTTCAACTTATGTCTTAGGAGACATTGACTTTGAAAGGCTTACACCATGTGACATGGGTAAGAATCCCTTTTTGGATTGATCTATGCTAAACCTCTTTAGCACTTTATCTATGTATGTAGACTATGAAAGACCAAGCAGCCTTTTGGATCTATCTCTATAGATCCTTATTCCAGGAATATATGTTATTTTTCCAAGGTCTTTCATGGAGAATTGTTTGGACAGCCAAATTTTAACCGTTTGCAAGATAGGTATATCATTTCCTATTAGCAATATGTCTTCTACATAAAGCAATAAGAAAACGATTGCACTCCCACTAACCTTCTTGTATATACAAGCCTCATCCATGTTAGGCTCATCCATGTTTTGAATGAAACCAAACTCTTTGACTGTTTCATCAAAACAGAGGTTCCAACTCCTAGAAGCCTGCTTAAGTCCATAAATGGATCTTTGCAACTTGCACGCCTTTGTGCTATCATTGGATGTGAAACCCTCAGGTTGTGTTATATACACTTCCTCAGTCATATTTCCATTTAGGAAAGCTGTTTTCACATCTATTTGCCAAATTTCATAATCATGATGAGCAGCAATGGCTAGGAGTATCCTGATGGATTTTAACATAGCTACTGGCGAGAAGGTTTCATCATAGTCAATACTATGTTGTTGACGATAACCCTTTGCCACTAGTCGTGCTTTATAAGTAACTAAGTTACCATCTATGTCCGTTTTCTTCTTGAAAATCCACTTGCACCCAATAGATTTAATTCCTTTTGGGTGGATCAACCAAAGTCCATACTTGGTTGTCGTACATAGAATCCATCTCTGACTTCATGGTCTCAAGCCATTTGCCAGATTCTGAACTATTCAGAACATCCTTATAGGTAGTAGGCTCATCTTTATCTATGAGCAATACGTTATTGTGGTCACTAATGAGAAATTCATATCTCTCAGGTGCCACACGTATCCTACTAGATCTACGAGGTTCTTGCGTTTTAGAAGGTTCATCTATTCTCTCAATAGATGTGGGGTTAGATTGTTGATCCTCGTTTGTTTAATCTTTATGAACTTCACTAAGTTCAATCTTACTCCCACTATCCACTCTAAGCATATGCTCATTCTCCAAGAAGACGGCATGCTTCGAAACAAACAATTTATTTTCGGAGAGTAGGTAAAAGTAATATCCAAAAGATTCTTTCGGATATCCAACAAACAAACACTTGTCAGACTTACTATCAAGTTTGTCTTACTGTGGCCCTTTGACAAAGGCAGGACAACCCCATACTCACAAATGAGATATCTTTGGCCTCTTACCAAAGAACATCTCAAATGGGGTAGTATCAACCAATTTTGTTGAAACTCTGTTTAATATATAAATAGAAGTTTCTAGTGCATGCCCCCAAAATGATTTTGGTAGGTCTGTAGAAGCCATCATGGTCCGTACCATGTCTAGAAGGGTTCAATTCCTTCTCTCAAATACACCATTATGTTGAGGTGTATGTGGTGGAGTCCATTGAGATAATATTCCATTATCTCTACGATAACTCAGAAACTCTTGGCTCAAGTACTCTCCTCCTCAATCAGATCTTAGAGTCTTAATACTTTAGCCAATTTATTTCTCTATTTCATTCTTGAAGTTTTTGAACCTTTCAAAGGCCTCAGATTTGTATTTCATTGAATACAAATACCCGTATCGTGAGAAATCATTGATAAAGGTTATGAAATAGTTATAACTTCCTCTTACTTGTATTGAAATTGGGCCACATACATCAGAATGTATGAGTTCTAATAACTCCTTGGCCCATTCTCCTTTTCCTAGAAAAGGAGTCTTAGTCATTTTGCCTAGTAAACAAGATTCACATGTGCCATATGATTCATAATCAAATGACCCTAAGTCACCAAGCTTGTGTAACTTAAAAATACGATTTTCGTTTACATGGCCTAAACAACAATGCCATAAGTAAGAGGTGTTAGAGTTATCCATTTTAGGTTTCTTATTGTTTATATTGAGAACTAGATTGTCCAAGTCTAGAACATGTAAACCATTAACCAAAGTTGCTGAATCGTAGTGAATATCATTCAAAGAAAAAGAAAAATATTTATTCTTAAATATTAAATGAAATCCACATAAGTCTAAACACGTAATTGAGATAATGTTTTTTATTAAAACTGGTATATAATAAAAGTTTTTCAATTCTAGAATTAATCCTGAAGGTGGGTTCAGCTCGTATGTCCCCACAGCAAGTGCAGCAACCTTTGCCCCATTTGCAGTACGTAAGTCCACGTCGCCTTTCTCTAGCCTTCTACTGCTCTTTAGCCCCTACAAGTTATTGCACAAATAAGATCCACATCTAGTATATAATACCCATATCTCATTTCTAAAAGCAGTATTTATCTCAATCATAAACATACCTGGAGAAGAAGTAGAAGTGCTTGTAAGCTTCTCCTTCTACTTCTTGTCCTTAATAGTCTCTAAGTAGGCTTTGCAGTTCGCCTCTAGTAGCCCATCTTCCTACAATGATGGCACGGGCCCTTGGTAGCTGCGTCCTTCTTGTTCACACTACCTTTAGGCTTTATGGAAGCCTTCTTCTTCTTCTTTTGAACTTTCTTCTTAGAAGAGGAAGATTCTACCATTAAAACTGCATTTGAATCCTTCTTTATGGAGGACTCCACAGTTTTGAGAAGATTGATCAACTCAGGAATGGTGGACTCAATCTTGTTCATCTGATAGTTAATCACAAATTGTGAGAAACTATTAGGCAAAGACTGTAGAATTAAGTCAACACTTAAGTCATGATCTATCGCAAACCCGAGAGATTCAAGCTTCTCTATTAAGCCCAGCATCTTCAGCCCATGAGTGGCCATAGAAGAACCCTCTACCATTTTACAACGAAACAGTTGCTTCAAGATCTCATATCTCTCAATTCTAGCTTGGGCATCAAACAACTTTTGAAGATGTAAAATGATCGATTCAGCATCCATATGCTCGTGCTTTTTTTGCAACTCAGGAGTCATAGATGCCAGCATAATACATGATGTTATATCACTATCCTCCTTGTGCCTCTTGTGGACAGCATGCTCATCAGCATGAGCAGCTTAGGCTGGTAGTGGTGGAATTGGAGCATTTAGCACGTAGAGCAACTTTTCCGATTTGAGAACGATTCTCAAATTTCTATACAAGTCGAGATAGTTTGATTCGGCTAACTTGTTGGTTTCCAAGATACTACGTAAGTTTATGTTTGTTGACACGATGCAAGTGACCTAAATATAAAAATAGAGAGCATTAGCTACTTGTATAAGCACATGATATGAAAATAATTAGGAATTTAATTAAGCGCATTTTTACTCCACTATTTTACTCAAACCAATAGCCCCCACCACTGATTCAGGAAAGCCCATTGGAAGTTTTCCTAGTGGACCAATATCCAAATTCCTTAAGAATAACCTTGGGTTTGCCCAACAAGCCACCCTTGAGTTCATTGGTAGGTATCCAATACCAATTACATCGTATGTAACTACCGGATCATTGGGTGGCTAACAACTTTTAATCTTAAAGCCTTTTGGACTATCCCAACTTTTCCTCTAAATTTCTTCATGCTTGAGTTTGCCCAACCGGAATAAAGAATTTAGTTAAACCCGACCCATTAATCAGGAATTTAATTCCATAGCCTGAACATGCCCAATGTCAAGTAGGCTTGGGTTTGCCCAACAACCTGATCTCGAAAAAGGACTCTCGTTTTTACTATATTAACGGAAGGAATTATGTTTAATATTAATTGAGAGATTTGTTCCTTTTAGTGATTTCATTGAATTACATGCATAAAAATCAATAAATCACATAATTAATAATCATGGTAATATATCAATTACATGGTATGGTTATGGACTTTTCCTAAATTAATTTCTTTGAGTCATAAAAGAAATTAATATAGTTAACCGTATGTGTTCATGCATGATTTAAGTAGAAGGTCTTACCTTCTCGCCTTGTTTTGGTCGCCATCTCCAGAATAAAATAATTCTACTCCTATCTAACCTATGTAAACTAATTACATAATTTCCTAAAGAGAGAAAACCACGAGTTACATTCGAGGGGGGTTAGATGTGAAGAGAATTACACAAGAATTCTAAAGAAGGCAGGATATGCAGGCCCTATTTCATAAAAACCAAAACTATAAAATGTATGAACAGATATAATTGGTTTTAGTCCATAACCATCCACCATGCCATTGACTATGCTTAAATAAAAAAAACATATACTTTTATCATTCCAAAATCACTATTTTGGAAAGACAAAACAAATTCTAAAATCACCAGTTTAGAAAGATACACTAATTTTAGATTTTCAAAATCATTATTTTGAAAAACAAAATTGAGATACACTAATTTAGATTTTCAAAATCATTATTTTGAAAAACAAAATTGTTTGTCTCAAAACTAATTTTGAAAAAATGCTTTTGAGTCCCGTTTCTTATCAAATGAGATTTTTCCCTTTCAAAATTCTGTTCCAGAAAAAAAATTTTAAAATACCTGGAAGTCGCAAACAAAGCAGAACCGGCGCCAGTTTGGAAGCCGACGCCGGCTTTGTTTTGGTTTTCAAAAAAAAAAATTCCTTTCCAAACCCGATTTCTGGACATCGCGAATAGAATGGAACCGGCACCAGCTTGGAGGCTGGAGCCGGCGCCGCCTGTGTTCTGAAACAATGGCGGCGATTTTTCAAAAAATTCCATAAACAATTTCTGGTGCTTTCTTCTTCTGCAAATTTTCAATGAGAACAATTCTCAGCAGTATTTTCTATTTTAAAGCTCTAAACAACAACCAATTTGTTAGTTTAAATAAAATCAAAATGGAAAATTACGATGAAACGGAGGGCAACATCCATGTTGCAAGAAAACGTTTTTCCTGCAGAAATTTTCAGCACCAAAGAAAGCATCTTTTCGAAATACGCTGTGACTTTTACACAATCATATTGTGCTACGGACCCAATCCATAATGATCGAAACGATTTCAACTCGAGTGAAAATGATTTTCACAATAAACAAAGACAAACACTAAAACAGTTTTTCATGCTAAAACAATGTTCGTAGGCCATACATAGCATGGCTCTGATACCACTGTTGGGTATCTCAAGCTCGTATTGTATACGGTGCAGCGAAAATAAAATGAGATACCATTTCAGGACTCGTCTATGTGTGGAAAATAAGACATAAAGACAATAAAGGTAGCAGCTTTTTACCTTTGGGTAATCGTCCGAAGAACAAAATTTCTTTTTCAAGTTGGGGCGCGATCCAGCAATCCTCATGATCAACCTCCACGTGAGTTGAACGTCTAACCACTATAATCACAGTGTATGATTATCTCTAACAGTAATCCACACAAATGATACACTCAAGCACCAAAATTTCCTGTGCTAGCAGAAAAAGATGGCAGCTAGGGTTCTTTGATCAAGATCAAATCGAGAGAGAGAAGAGAGGAAGCTGTTGTTTCGCGGCTCTTGGTTTTTCGTGTGTGTTTTTAGCTAGGGTTTTCGTGTTTTATATCTACTATATATTACCCAAATTCTCCCCCAAAACTGAGAGTTCTAATCCTATTAGAATTCTCTATTTGTAATCAAAAACATAAAGTTCTCACAATTACAACTTAGACCACAAATTATAACTAATTATAATTTGTCCATAACAACTTATCTTCCTCTCAATCAACCCCACTATGTTATCAAATAACATCTTGAGTATATAATCCTCTATTGTGTATGACCTATTAGGTTTTCCAATCAATTGGTAGAGAACATAAATTAATCCAAACGTCTTTGAGATTAATAATCCATAATTAATTAGAATTAATCCTATTAATTCTAATCAGGATTGGTTTATTAATTCATCAATTAATAAACCCACATTCCCAGATCATGAGCGGTATCTAGCAATACATCATGACCACCCAAGAGTCCAGGAAGTCAAGTGGCTTGACATGAACCCTTCAATAACAAACTTCAGTGACATTAACTCCTTTTACCATGTAATATCTCATTCGGTTTGAAGTACAGAATTAGTGCTAACTCCCTCCAAAATTAATTCTGACCTGTATACAATAGTACTTGTACCAAGAACCCACTACTCTAGATATGTATCAATTGGAACTATTTCCAATACACAATCGTCGTGGCCAAGAACTTTCGAGTAGTAATTCCTACAAGTGGCCGTGAGATATTCGCCCCTACTATTAGGAGTGGTGAATCTTTTATTGACCCTCTCAATTACTTTCGTTTACCTTACAATGTACCCAATATCCATCCCATAGGTGGCCCTCGATCGAGCTCCGGAGATTGGAATCAAAGTACAATGCTCAGCAAACAAAGTACCCCGGAGATCTCAAGTCTAAGGATACTTGCACGTTTGCTATATTGAGATTATATCACTGGCACTAAATAGTTATCCATGTGATTATCTCAAAGCTAGGTCATCCAATGAACTTGTTCCATTAACAAACATCCATGTGTTAACTTTGAGTATCTCAATACTCACAGTTATGAGAACCACTGCCTGATCAAATCAGGAAGTCTAACACATGCTAGTCTTAACGCATTAATGATATCCTGTCTCATTAATACTATGACTAAGGACTATTTAAATACTAACACCATCCAGTGTAATACAAATCTCATATCATGATCTCTATCATGATTCCTTAACATAGTGTTGTACTATGGACTTTATCGAACAGTTATATTACTTAAAGTAAACCAAAAAAAACTGTAATATAAATAATGCCTTTTGTTAAAATAAAATGTGTCATATACAATGTACAAGTGATTGCCTCTAGGGCACAACACTAACAAAGGGAGGTATTCAATTCTTCTCTATGTGCTAATAATCCTAATCTCTTTATCACATGATTTCCTAGGTTTCTCTCCTTTTCTCGGAGAATATGGGTCCAAATAATGATGTGTTGAATTTATCATGCTTCAAGGCGTTGGATTTTTCAATACTATATCATAAAAAGTCCTTGAAAGATGGTGGTAATCTTTACCCTTCACCCCATTCAAAAGGAGGTAACTTGGTATTTGTAGATATATTTAAAAAATAAAAATAAGGATTTTTTTCTCTCATCTTTAAGAACTCAAATACTAAGTTTAAGGGGGAATTTTAATTATGAATATAAAAGATGATTTCAAGCTTGATACATTCTTTAGAAACCATGTGCACTTATATGTTGACAATAATATTTGCGCGTCTAAAGAAATGTTAGAGAAAGAGGTTTACGTGTTTTGCTTTAGTGAGAAAAATTATTTTCATAGACCTTTTATTTCTCAAAAACCTCTCGTCATTCTACATTCATCATGCCTATCTTCTATTTTGAGCTTTAATGTCTTTTTGAAAGATTTGATGAGGAATCATGATGAGTGTGAAAAGTTTTTGTTTTATTTTTATTTTAGTCTTGTTCTTTAGCTTGTTTTCTTTTATTTAGGTTTGTTTTTAGTTTATTATTATTTTCTTTGTGCTTTTATTTGTGTTTTGTTTTATAGGAATAAAGCTCTCTTGGACAAGCCATTCTCTTTACCTCAAGTTTGGATACCTATTGGAGCATTATTGCACTTGGGAAGTATTACTTAAACTTTTTACCCCTTTATTATTTTTGGTCCCTTTGGAGATACTTTCTTGTGTTTATTTTCTGCCAAGGAGGACATTGTCCAATTTAAGTGTGGGGGAGTTGTTTGGTGATATACTTTATCCAAGTTTTTATCAATTTTATTTTGAGCATAAAGTTCAAAAAATTGGAGCTACTCCATCATGGAAGTAATTTCTTTCTTCTCTTTTCCCATTTATTTTTGGTCCCATGGCATTATTTCTTCTTTGTTATATTTATTTGGCCATTGAGAACAATGTCCAGTTTAAGTGTGGGGGGGTGATTTGATTGACAAGTCTTCTATACATATACTTTAGCCTTCTTTGGAGCAAATTTTGAGCGAAGCGAAAATTTTTCAAACTTTTGTGCAAAAACTTGAGATTTCAAGCTATATTTTTAGTGCGTGTCTTTATGATGGATTATAGAGCCTATGTTCTAGATCATTTATGGCTTATGCATGACTTTTTGCACTCACTTGGACGAAGTAGTTCTTGATCAAATGCTTTGCATTATTCTTAAACCTGTTTTTCTACTAAAATTCATGGAGCATTCTAGAATTTACTTGAATACCTCTCGAGGCGAAATAAGAAAGACAATCATGATTTAACTTAGGGATGACGGTAATAGGCCTTCTTTGGATAGTTTGAGCTTTTCAAGCCTACCTATTTTTTATATTATCCCTAATGCCTATTTTGAGCCTAAATTATTGATTTCTTTCATTAAAACCCGTCACAATACTTTGTCCATTGCTTGTTTTTTAGAGTTTGAATAATTTTCCATTTTGTTATACTCTTGATGGATGAAAGTAAATGTAAGAGAATGTTGAGGAAGAATACTAGAAAAAGATCATGATTTATTACTTTTAGTCATGTATCAATAGTGAATTGAACTGGAAAGAGAAAGAAAAGAAAGAGAAGAAAGAGAAGAAAAAGAAAAGAGAGATTGAAAACAAGAGAAGAAAAGAAACAGCTGCTAGAAAAGATGGAAAGAAAGAAATTGAGAAAGAAAAGAAAAGCAGCAATAAGAGTGAAAAGAAGAGAGAAAAGAAAGAAAAGAAAAATTTTTGAAAGGAAAAGAGAGATGAAAGATCACAAAAGGGATGGTGATTGAGCTGTAAAAAGTTAAGTTCATATAAAGTACTTGATACCATTGCTGGAAATTTGAGTGATCTTGTAAAAGAAATAGAGAAGAGTTGATGAAAAAAGAAAGAAAGAAAAAAGAAAAAATGCAGGATTTGCTTGAGTTGAGTTGTAATTGCTGAATAAGGTTATGGTTTGATTGATTTCTGGAATAGGAGAGCAAGAAGAGTTGGAAATTATTGATTCATTTTGTTTATCCTTTTCTTGCGAACTCTCAGCTTCTTTGATATTTGAATCTCCTATATCCTTCATTTGATATGCAACATTACAAGCCTTTAACCTTACATTAAAAGCTGGAAAGTCCTACTTGATCTAAGTAGAATCATGATATGTCTCGGATTAGTGGAAAGAGTATATGAAAGGTAAGCCTATAGAATGCATATTCTTTTTAAGTTAAATTCTTTCCAATGGTTTGAGAATGTTGTGAACTCCTGAGATGGTTCTACTAAGTCATTTATCACTTACACAAGTCTTATATTTGTTGTGAAAGATGTAGTAGCATGTGTTTTATATTCTTGAATGAAGAAAGCATTGAAGATATTATTTTGAAATTGATTGAGTGATTTGATGAAACCTTGTGTTTTCCTACTTGTCTGTGATACTTTGCTTGAGGACGAGCAAAGAGCTAAGTGTGGGGGAATATGACAAGGGCTAAATTAGTCATATTTTTTTCTAGTTATTTAAGGTTCTTTTGTGATGCATTTTATTCAATAACTATCCATATTCTTTCATATTTGAGATTTTACCCTTGGAAAGGTATTTTGTTCATTATTTTAGATTTTTGGAGTAAAACAAAGCAAAAACGTAGCAAAACAAATTAGAGGTGGCGCCGGATGGGACAGAGGAACCAGCGTCAGCCATACACTAGTTTTGCGAACTTTGAGGCATCAAAAAATTAGTGAAATAGGACGGAACAGAGTGGACCCAGCGCCAGCTCCAGTAGCCAAGGCGGCACCGGCTGCATTCTGGAATACATTGTGCGGAATTTGAAAAAAAAAATCGACGAACAATTAGAGAAACAGAACACAACTGGCTCTGGCAGCCTAGGCGGCATCAGCTGCGCCCTGAAGTTAAGGTGATGCTTTGATTTTTCTACACGATTTTTTGTAATTTGTGGAGTTTAGTATTTTCCAACTTCTACTCGGCCAAGAATATTACACCAACGAGTTTAGGCACTTTCCAAGCCTATAAATAGATGGAAAACACAAGGGAAAATGGGAGAATTCATTGATCATCATAGAAAATCACTCAAATCAAATGAGGAATTCTTCAATTTAAGGAGGGTTGTGCAAGAAGGTCTTCAAATGAAGAAGAAGGAGGCTTGTCTATGAGTGCTTTCTTTTACTTTATTTTCTTTTTCTTGAACAATGATATATTAATTGTTTTATTGTAATTCGACATTGTTTTAAGTATTCATGATTTTTAGAGTTATTTGATCTTTTGATTAATTGATTGTTCTTCTTGATATTTAATTACTTGGGCGTATTACGAAATTAATTGATTGTTTCTTTTCATTAGCTTGCTAGACTAAAGAGGTTGATGGTGGTTGCAATTGATTAATTTCATATTTATTGGCTGTTAACTTGCTAGACCAAAGAGATTAATTGCTGAGGATTAAATAATTAAAGGTTAATTAATGTTTGCCAGACCAAGGATTCATTGATTAATTTCATATTTTAAATTTGCCAGACCAAGGAAATTTAATTAAGGATTGTGTTTAATGCGTCTTTTGGGTAAATTAGTTGAGACAGACCAAGTTATGCTAATTTATCTAAAGGATAGTGATTTCATGGATTGACCAAGTAATGCATCATTTATGATGCCAAGAGAATAATTGGTTATGATAATGGTTGGATACTTTAAGATCATGTTTGTCTAAACAATGGCTTGAGTTACATAATTCTCCATCCTTGACATGTATATATTTTTGTTTTTATTTTATTTTATTTTATTTCATTTTTTCACTTTGTTGAGTCAGTTAAACAATGAAAGAAAGGTGATTAGTGTATACTTATTCCTGGAGGATCGACACTCGTTTGAATCCTATGCTATGTTAATGATGAGTACGCTTGCTTATATGTGTAATTTGGGGTTAACGTTTTAATGTAAACTTGATTGGGAATGTACTTATTTTTATATGATTTTTATACCCAAATCTATACGCATCACCTCCAATCCCTCAAAAAAGTCATCTACACTCTTATTCCCTTGTTAGAGTATATGCAACTTTTGGTAGAGTTATATTGTAATAACGTAGGGGCACAAATCCTCCTCTAATCAAATTTCTCAACAACTCCTAAGTGGAAACCAATTGGTCTCCCATTCTTTCTTTGAGATGATACTTGGTCATACCACACTAAAGCATACTCAAGAAAATTTGAAATGACCAATTTAACCTTAGTTAGCTAACTATATTCATGGCACTTAAATAGAATTTCCATCCTCCTTTCACATTCAAAATAAGCTTCGAGATTACTCTTTCCTTGGAAATAGAGTACTTTCATTTTCACATACCTCATCTCTCTATCCTCCTTATCATCTTCTCTTCTCCTCACTCTATTCCTTTTTCCTTGGTTTTATATCTCATATCCCTCTTCATGATCTCCTTTATCCCAATTGATATGTCAGAATTTGGGTATAAAAATCATACAAAAACTAAGCACATTCCCAATCAAGTTTAAATTAAAAGGTTCAACCCAAATCACACATATGAGCAAGCGTACTTATCATTAACCTAGCATAGGGTTCAAACAAGTGTTGATCCTCAAGGAACAAGTAGACATTAATCACCTTTCTTTTATTATTTAATCGACTCGATAAAGCGAAAAACAAATAAAAAGAAAAATAAAATAAAATTAAAATAAAAGTATATACATGTCAAGGATAGAGAAGTATGTAACTCAAACCATTGTTTAAACAAACATGATCTTAAAATACCTAACCATTATCATAACTAATCATTCTCTTGGCACCATGAAGGATTAAGATAAATTAGCATCATTTGGTCTATCTCAACTAATTACTACCTTCTAGATAAATTAGCATCACTTGGTCTGTCTTAACTAATTCATCCACAAGATGCATTAAACACAATCCTTGATTAAACTTTCTTGGTCTGGCAAATTTAAAACATGAAATTAATCAATGAATCCTTGGTCTAGCAAACTCAATCCTCAGCAATTAACCTCTTTGGTCTAGCAAGTTAACAGCCAATAAATATGAAATTAATCAATTGCAACCACCATCAACCTCTTTGGTCTAGCAAGTTAATGAAAAGAAACAACCAATTAATCTCGTAATACACCCAAGTAATTAAATACTAAAAAGAATAATCAATTAATTAAAAGATCAAAAAACTCTCAAAATCATGAATATCTAAAATAATGTCGAATTATAATAAAATAATTAACATATCATTGTTCAAGAAAAAGAAAACAAAGTAAAAGAAAACACTCATACACAAGCCTCATTTTTCTTCCTTTGAAGACCTTCTTGTACAACCCTCCTTGAATTAAAAAATTTCTCATTTGACTGAGTAATTTTCTATGACGATCAATGAATTCTCTCATTTTTCCTTATGTTTTTCATCTATTTATAGGCTTAGGAAGTGCCTAAACTAGTAGGTATAGAGTTCTTGGCCGAGTAGAAGTTGAAAAGTACTAAAACTCCACAGATTACCAAAAACCACGTAGAAAAATCAAGCACCGCCTTATCTTCAGGGCACAGTTAATGCCGCATTGGCCCTCAAAGCCAGCGCCAGTTGTGTTATGCTTCTCTACTCATTCGTCGATTTTTCTCTGAATTTTGCAAAATAAAGACCAGAATGCAGCCAGCGCCACCTTAACTCTTGGATCTGACTCCGGTTCCCCTCTATTTCGCTCTATTTTGACAATTTTTCATCACTTCGAAGTTCGTGTAATCCAGTGCATGGCTGGCGTCGGTTCTAGAGCCGTAGCCGGCGCTGCCTCTCCTCTGTTTTGCGACGTTTTTGTTTTGTTTTACCCTAAAAATCTGCAATAATGAACAAAATACCTTTCCAAGGGTAAAATCTCAAATATGAAGGAATATAACTAGTTATTGAACAAAATGTATCACAAAAAAACCTCAAATAACTAAAAAAAATATGACTAATTAAGCCCCTATCACCAATCATCCATTCTTTCAAATTCTTTCTTAATCCCCTCATGTTTTGTCCCTCATGTCTCCTATGCATTTTTCTTCTTCTTTCTTCTCTCAAACCTTGCCTACCTTCTCCTCTCCTTAAAGTTTGTTGGTAGCTACGCATAAAATGTTCATCCTAACCCTCTCCTTCTTGTTCATACAAGGGTGGTATGACATTACACTCTTCTCTTATTCTAGGGCTATTTTATTGTCTATAACCTCTCATTTAAGTAATGGTTGCTTGGCCTTGGTTTGTTTGCAATTCGATTATATCCATTATCATCTCATCCATTTGTTATATTGAGAGTTTAAAAAATGGCTCTTATGTTAAATGAATCTTCTTGGGACATCGTACTAGAAAATTTTCAAGAATGCTCACTTGAGAAATTTTAGCTAGAAAGAAGAAGTAGTTCAAGAATACCACTAAACAAAGACACATTGTAGTGGAACAATGAAGTAAGAGAAGCCATAAGGAATAAAAAGAGTGTTATAAAAACTTAGAGAAGTGTAGGAGTGCCGAGAATTTTGAGAAGTATCAGGCTACGAGAAGAGAAGCTAAAGAAGCTATTAGAAAAGCAATATCAATAGTTTTCAAGGGTTTAAATGAAAATGTAGATATTAAATATAGGAAGAAGAATATATATAGACTTGCTCATTTCAGGAAGAAGAATACTAGGGATATCGGTATGGTAAAATGTGTAAAGGACGATGAGCATAGAGTTTTTGGTTAAAGATGAGGAAATCAAGGAGAGATGAAGGTCCTATTTTGATAAGTTATTTATCGGGAATCAAGTTTAAATTCCTAATATGGGTGACCTTGTGATTTCGAATGACGAGGTTAAAACCATGAGTCTATTTGTTGCATTCAAAAGCATGAAGTTCAAGATACCCTTAAAAGGATGAGAACGAAGAAAGCAATGAGACCGGATGGTATACTAATTGAGGTTTGGAAATGTATAGGGGAGATAGGTATTGCATAGTTGATAATCTATTCAACAAAATATACAGAGTTAATAAGATACCTATAGAGTAGAAAAAGAGTGCTTTGATTCCTTTATACAAGAATAAAGAGAATATTCAAAATTGTGCCAATTACCGTGGAATTAAACTCATAAGTCATACTATGAAACTTTGGGAGAGAGTGATTGAACATAAGTTAAGCGGCATTATAAAGATTTCAGATAATTAGTTTGGTTTCATGCATGGGTGTTCCACTACAGATGCAATTTATTTATTACGACAAATGATTGAATATTATAGGGAAAAAAAGAAGGATTTGTATATGGTATTTATTAACATAGAGAAAACCTATGATAAGGTGCTCAGAGAAGTAGTTTGGTGGATATTGACCAAAAAAGGTATATCACAAAAATATATTGTCCTTATTAAAGATATATATGATAGAGCATGTACAAGTGTAAGGAGTTGCACCGAAATGACTACAGAGTTTTCTATTACTATCGAGGTACATCAAAGATCAGTGCTTAGTATTTTTCTCTTTTCAACCATTATGGATGAGTTAACTTGTGCTACACAGAAGACTGTGTCATGGTGTATATTATTTATTGATGCTATTGTGTTGATTGATGAGATACTAGAGCTGGTGTAAACGCAATATTGGAGTTGTAACGCAGACATTAGAATCTAAAGTTTTCAGAATCAGCAGGAATAAAATGGAGTATATCGAATGCAAGTTTAGTACTAGCATAAATATAACTCAGAGTGTAACTTTGGATGGTAGAAATATACTAATAGATTATTGCTTCTAATATCTAAAATCTATTATTCAAAAATATGAAGAACTTGATAGCGACATTGCACACTCAGTTCAAGCGAATTAGTTGAAATGAAAGAGTATGACTAGTATTTTGTATGATCATAATATGCCTTTGAGCCTAAAAAAAGTTATATAGAACAGCCTTAAGGCATGTTTTGCTATATGATACGAAATATTGGACAATTAAAATGTGTCATATTTGCAAAATGAAAACAAAATGAGAGAAAATTGCTTACGTTAGTTTGGACATATATAGAAAGGATAGAATGATGCTCCTATTAGGAGAATTGAGAGATAGAGACAGGATAGGTTGGACAAAGATAGTGGAAGGCCTAAAATAATATAGATAGAGGTGATTAGAAGAGATATATCTCTATTAGATTTGGATGAAAGTATGACGGTGGATAGAAAAAATTTGAGGGAGAGGATTCATGTGAATAACTACATATAATCTTATATTGGTTCATGTAGCCAATTCCAAATTTCTTAGGACTAATGCTTAGTTTTGGTTGCTATTAAGAAGAAGTAGTTCCTCACAACACTTCCTTACGTGTATCCACTCAAGAATTGTCACTCAACCCTCATGTTTAATTCTCTTTGGCTTTCATAAGATAGGCTCACTTTCTTGCCTTTTTCAATTCACTCAAATTCTCAATAGGTTCTTTCCACAAAAGGCTTCTCAATTGCTTAGGAGCTATTTCAAATTTGACAAGTCTATTAACCTTCTAAGAACAACCAACTAAACTTAGATGGAAGTTGAATAACAACTAAAAAAGGCCACAAGGAATTAAGTCAAACAAGAAAAACTCAATGGATTTAGAGAATTTAACAACTAGAGAGATTAAACAAGACTTAACTCACAAGAATGATTTCAAGGAACATAAGGATTCTAAAAATCATAATATTCAAGAACAAGGCATGATGATCATAAATGGTCAATGAACAAGAATAAGATTTTACAACTAAGTTGGCTCAATTGGACAAGTAATTTCCTAAACATAATTGCACTCAAGAGTTAAACAACTTTAGAAAGTGTTCATAAAAGATTGGACCACAATTTAAAACCACAAGTTTACTCAAACCAAATATCAAATAACTCGTGTGCAAAATTCAAAAAATATAACAGAAATTTCAAGCAAATTTAGCCCAAATAAACAACAATTCACAAGAAATTTTTAATCCCAATAATTATAATATCAACAAGGCACAAGTTTAACATGTAAAACATAAAAAATCTCACCAAAAAAAGAAAAAACTTGACCTTTTTGAAACCTATTTTTGAGTGACAAGATTTAGGGATGGCAATGGGGCCGAGCCGGGAACTAGAAATCCCAGCCCCGCCCTCGCATACCCCCCATTTCTCCATTCCTAGCCCATCCCTGTCACGGAGAAAGGCGGGGATCCCCGCCTCCAGCCCGCCGGGAACAAAACAATCCCCGGTCCCGGTCTCGGCCCAACAGGGAAGCGGGGGCGTATTTGAGCCGAAAATATTTATCAATATTTTTTTAGAATTTTTTTTTTTTTCCTCCAATATATTTTTATTCAAAACTTTTTAATCATTTCAAAAACTTTTGTGATGGTTTTCAATTGTTCACATTTATCATACACTAAATTAGTAAGAGTAAAATTGATAATTTATATTTTTTTCTTTTCTTTTTCTATTTGTTCTCTTCTTTACTATTTTATTTTATTTTATATACATATATAATCTACCTATAATTTATATAGTGCATGTATGTATATATATGTAATATATATATAAAATCTATATAGTATGTATACATATATAATACATATATAATTAATCTCTATATGTGTGTGTGTGTGTGTGTATATTACTTATAATATATATATATATATATATATATATATATATGTATAATATTACATAATATATAATGTAAAATATATGTGGATTGGGCTGAGCAGGCCAGGTCGGGGGAGAATATTATACAATCCCCATCCCCGACTCACCCTCGATTAGGGGGCCAAGGAATGAAGCCCGCCCCCGACCCATCCCTACTTAAATCGGGAAATCCTCAGTCCAACCGGGTCGCGCCGGGCTGGGTAACCGATTCAAGCGGGAAAATTGCCATCCCTAACGAGATTCACTATTTTGAAGCTTTTCTTCTTGAAAATCAAGCTTTGATAAGAATCAAAACTCCCCTTTCTCAGATTCCATATGATACTTGAGGGTGCATTTCTTGGTGAATTTCGTGGCTATTTTAGGGGGAAATACAAGACCCTTTTGAAGACCCAAAATAGAGATTTATCTAGAAAACAAACACACTCAATTCAAATACTAGGACCCTAGGCCAAATAGAAAATCTAGAACACTAGAAATGAAAACTAAGTCTTCTAAACCACAACTTAAGACCCTTAATTCAACTAAGAAACTAAGAACACTTGAAGAAGAGATTTAGTCAATCAAAATAACTCATACTCAAGAATTTTAGGGAAACAATTCTTAAGGCCCTTTTTTGATAAGCTAGATTGATATATTCTTATAGAGTTTATAGACTCATTCATAGGCAATAAATATAATCCTAAGAACTAGTTTTGGTTTTTATGGGAAACCCAAGAGAAAACTCTCACAAGAGTCTCTTTGATCTATATCAAAATATACAACTTACAAATGAAATGTTATAATGGCATATTTGTAGCTAACTTAACTTGGTAAATGGGAGATGAAATCTCAGCTAGCCAACCCTTAACTAAGCCTAAAATATCCTTATTACATATGGGAATTAAATTGGAATTAAAATAATACAAAATTAACTAAAAAACACACAAACGGGACACAACCTGACTTGAGCTAGGGCTAGCTCATATACGAAAACTAGCGATGCTTCCCTCTATTCAAAGGAAATTGTTCCCTGAAAAGGGCCGACACTGGCTACCCTACATGGGCCAGCGCCTACTCCAAACCATCCTCTAGCCTGTTGCCTTCCTTCCTCTTGTCCTCAGCCTTCCCTTGTATTTTTTTGGCCTTCCATACAAGTTGTTAGGTGAATTTAGCTTCCTTTGATCCTCCATTTGGTACCCATTTCTACGCTCTTCATATTCTTTAGCTTGGTAGATTGGTTTACTTGAATCCTCCATTAAAAGTCTTCATAATTTGAACCTTTCCTTGGCACAATGGAATATGGCTTGAATCTCCCTCCCCCTTCTTTAACATTGGCATGATAGTTGCATAGATTCCTATCAGAATCCTTGTCAAACCAAATTCACTTAACTTAGCACACATGTTTTTGTTAAGAAGGATATTACCTGGCTTCAGATCACAATGAATAATTGTTGTATGACAATGATGGTGCAGATAATCTAGAATAGAAGACACATCGATGGCAATGTTAATCCTTACCAAAATGCTCAAGTTTCTTTACTGGTATTATTTTAGTTTGGGATAAAGCCAATCTTTTAGGCTTCCATCAGGCACATACTCGAAAATAAAAGCTAAGAATTCATCACTCTTACTGTCAATGCTCGAACAAGAAGTAAATTTCTTCAATAGATTTTTGTGCCGAATTATTTTGAAAGCCTCCCATTCAGTATTAAAGGCTTTGTAAGCACCTCATTGCTGGAGGTTAATAGCCTTAACTGCAATATGTGTTTCACCTTTAAGAATGCCCAAGTAAACAGAACTAAAACTACTTCTGCCTATCAAATTACCTTCAGAAAGTCCATTGGTGTCCCTAAAAATTTCTATGTAAGATATATTCAGGGGCCAGTGTCCAACAGTAGACACAGAGGAAAGAGAAATCCCTTTCATTGATTTTCTTTGCTGATAAAAGGTAATGATGGAGATGGACAATAACGGAATCAAACAAATAAAAGTAGTGCAAAATGTTAGTTTTAGTTTGAAAAGAGAGAATTTCTTTCTCATATTGGAATGTTCAAGAAGGCAAGGAGAAAATTTCTGGAACACCCCTACAAAGCTTAACATTTCCCTCAACAAAAAAGGCACTGGCATTAGCAAAAAGGACTTCTTTAGGTATATCAGCTTCCAAATCATTGAAGGAAAGATCCAAATATTCCAAAGAAAATAAGTTGGAAAGGAATTATGGAATTTTTCCACTAAACTAGTTATGTGAAAGATTAATATATGCTATATCTTTCAAATAGCTCATACTAAAAAGAATGGTCCGTGAAAGAGATTACTTTCCAATACCAGAATATATAATCTCATTAGTCACCTATAGTGTTTGGAATCTCACCAAATATTTAGTTTCCTGCACATCCAAGGAATTAAGACTCATCGTAGTTCCCATGTCCGCAAGTAAGGTTCCAAACAAAGAATTTTAGGATAAATTGAGATAAAGAAAGTTAACTGGTAGATGTTAAGGTATGACACCAGCGAGGTTGTTTTGAGCAAGATGCAGTATTCTCAAACTTTGTATGTCTCCAATACTTTAGGGAAAGCACCCACAAAGATAGTTATTGAGTGCAGTCACTTCATATGAATAGGTAAGGTTTCCCATAGAGGATGGAATTGGACCAGGCAATCCATTTGAACTCAATCCCAATAGCTAAAGCTCAGAAATCATGCCAACTGTAGAAGGAACACTACCTCTAAATAAATTACTATTCATGCCCAGAAGTGTTAAGTTGGCCAAGTTCCTAATCCCTGCTGGGATGCTACCACTAATACCATTCAATGCTAGGGTGAGATTGGTCAATTTGGTTGAGAGATTAGATTTATAATCTGGTTAAGCTCCTCTAAAATGGTTAGTGGCAAGGCCCAACACTTCTAATTTGCAGTTTGTGAAAGATTCTAGGAAATCGAAGTCCTCAGATTCCAGACTATTTCTTCCAATATTGAAGTAAGTTAGAGCCCCAAGCTTTCCCAAATTTGGTGGCATTTTCCCTGGGAAACTATTTTTTGTGAAGTCCAACCAGAAGAGTTCAGATGCATTTACTAATGTAAGCGGTATTGGACCAGTAAAACAGCTTCCACTAAGAACAAGAACTTCAATAATTGGTAATCCCCAGGTTTAGTAGAAGGCTTCCATGAAGCTAATTTACAGCCACAGCTAAAGTGTACAAATAGGAAAGATTATATATTGACGAAGGAATAATACCAAAGAATGAGTTTTCCTCCAAAAGCACATTCCTTACTTTTCCAGTTTGCTCAGATCATCTGGAAGAATTCCTTACAAATTGTTCCACTGTAGAATCAATGCTGCCAAAGATGAAATATTTCCCAGTGAAGGTGGAATACCTTCTGTTAAGTTGAAATTTAAAATATCAATATATATGAGCTTGGGACACAAGCTAAGCTTTGCAGGAATTCTACCGACCAATTTGTTATAGGACAAATCAATAGGGAGAAGATTGTGGCACCTGGTTAAATTCGTAGGTATGGAGAGTTCCAGGGAGTTGTGGCTGAGGTTTACATATTGAAGACAAAACAACTGGCCAATGGCTTCTTGTATATTTCCATGGCAATTGTTGCTACCTAGAGAGATTTGCCTGAGGAAGGTAAGATTACCTATAGAAGGTGATATATGTACAACCAATCCACGGGACTATAAGTCTGGTATAGTCAATCTTTGTTATTGCCTGCCACATGTTATCCCTTGCCATAGACAGAAACAAATAGAATCATTCCATGAATTCAAGACTTTAAATGGATCATCAATTATCAAGGCTTTGAATGAGAGCAATTCTAGGCGATCTGTTTCATTTCCTAATATAGCACCAGATGCCTGAATTAAGCATATGAACGTGGAAAGGATTGCAATCAAAGAAAATGAAGAGATGGCCATTGAGAATGCTACAGGAAACATCAAACTCAAAAATGCTGCAAGCCAACCTTTTTCATACCTTTGTACTAGTAAGCATTGCCTCTATGATCTTATATATTGGTGAGAGTTGACAAGAGGAAATAACAAATTATGTGTTTTTTTTTTTTTTTTGCTAGCCCCAGTGCGCCAAGCACTCCCCGCCTTGCGGGGGTAGAAGAAGGGAACTAGTTATGTATAGGAAATAACAAATTATGTGATTAAGAAAATTAAATAAACTGCATGTGAAAGTCAACGACCAGGATACTAATGTGAAGTTTCTAATTCAGGAATTTTATTTTCACTCAAAGATGCCCTAGTACTTGCACACAAGTAAAACTAAGCACCAATCTGCAATAAGTAAGGCTATAGTTTTTCCTCTTTCTTTCTTCTCCCGCTTTTGAAGTTCACCAATCCAGACTTCCCTGAGTATTTCTAAGACCGTGGCATCAATTCTTTTTCAATGAATATGAGGAACAAATAACACATAATGTATCCATCAAATAATGATAGGCATATCATCCAAGTTCCAGTGTTATGACATATTGTCATATAAAGTCATCAAGAGAAAAATTTTAGATATCTTCCCTTCCTAACAAGAACAAATTATAGATATCTTTCCATCTTCTTATACTCTGAGGAGCAGACTTTGCCTTCTCATATCCTCTCATCTTCCACAGGTTATAAAATTCTCTGCGCACGAGACAGAGTGATAACTGAGAGCAGCAGGAGTTATAACTTTCTATTCACAGGCCATAAGCACATAGCAACTGCATTGGGGAATTTGTGAATGTTCAGAATGATTGAAAGATATTCCAAGGACTTCTCTCAGTATTGACAAAGGGATAGTAACACTTTGAAATTATAGTGAAATCTCTTTCAAGATTAGGGATAGTAACACTTTCACTATAATTTCTTCCCAAATAAAACAATTTGTATAATATTTCTAAGTTTGAAAGTGAGTGGATTTCTAACATATTTTAGCTTCATATCTAACAAGTATCATATTTCATTTTTCTAATAGAACTACTAAAAATTTTCATTAAACTCATTATCATTCGGTAATATTGTCACGCCCTAAGTCCAGAGATGACCTGGCAGCACTAAAAATAGAGTACCGAACCCATAACAGAACATAACTCCCAAAATTTCTTAATCAATCCAAATTATAATTGAACCTCAAATTACAAATTCCTCAAATTCAGTCGCAGTATAATTCGAGAAAAGTTCTAACTTTAATATTAACAAAATCTATCATCATTCTAACTGTCGAAAAGCTGTAAATAAAATAGGAGGTTCAGAAACCTTCAAATAACTATTACACCAAGTCCTTCTCAAACCACTCGTCTAACTCTTCTTCTTCTAACTGATGCCTTGCAAAAATGATAACAAAAAGGAATGAGCTCACTAGCTCAGTAAGGACAATATAGCTTTTCTGGGATTGTGCATGTTACTAATAACTACCCTTTGCAAATCGTTAAACAAAATTCATCATCAATGCAAGGAAACTCTTTATGTTGTGTTGGTTTGCATTCCAAGGACCAAGAGGGAACATTGGACATCGCAAAGGGAGCTCTCATGAATCAAACAAAGTGCTCTTAAGCTTCCAATAGAGATAAGGGGTGCAAAAATAATGCAATCGTGATGTACAGAGGGTAGCCGGCACCGATCCAAGAAGAAAGGATGGCACCGGGTCAAAGCAGGCCAAAAAGTCGGTGATTTTAGTGCTGAGCTAGCGCTGAGTGAGGGTGATGGAGCCGGCGCCAACTCCGCTTGGGAAAGGCGAAACCATTCTAAAATTTAAAGCAAAATAAGGTACAATTTTACCAATTTTTTAGTTTTTGAAGGTTCACAATGCCTCAACCAGAAAGCAGAAAAAGAGAACACAAACAACCATCATGTTTTAACAAAACATAATTGAACTCACACACACTCAAAACATAACTGAATCATAACATATTACAGAATTTGAGACATGCTTGAGTGCAAAGTTTTGATTTACTAATATCAGCTTCTAACTATTATATCCTGTTAGGAGAAGGGTCTGAACTAAAACTATGTACTGTATCCCCCAAGTAAGACCCTTATAATTGAAAATTAGGTATTATATCCCCCTAGCCAAGGGCCTTATAACAGAGATTAGGAATTCCACCAAAACCAACTCAAGCATCAATCAATTTTCATAACACGATACTGGCTCAAAACAGAATTTACTTTGCACAATTTCATCCACATAACCACAATACTTAAAGTATTAAACATACATCATGCTCAATCTGATTTAGTAATACAAAAATAACATTCATTGGAAAAAGGTTTATAATTTGATATTCGAAAATCAGAAGTCAGAAAACGCAGAAAAATCATAAATCCTTTACCAAACAAATTCAAAGACCAAATCAATCCACAATCTACAATCAGAGTATCTAACCACCTATAAGAACCCAAAAACATAATTAATTGCCATACTTCTAACTAATCCCCAAATCAAACCCTTATACCCAATTCAATAATAATCAAGCCCCAAGTGCAAATTAACCAGAATCCAAGCATGAATATCGAAAGACTTACCTAGATTCGAAACCTCTGGCACAATCTCTTCACCGGGTTCTTCTTTCTCACTGATTTCCCCTCTCTCCAAAGCTGTCTTTTGCAAAGAGTTCTTGTTTGTCAGGAAACAACATACGTTAGCCCCAAAACGTAACTGATCCTTCTTATTAAACTAAAGACTCTCTTGCAAATCTAATGCTAAATAACCCCAAAACTATCCCTCTATATTAAAATAACCCCTAAACACATGGCTTAAGCCTACCAACACATCCATAGAAAGAAAGACCCAATAACGAGTTGGGTCAGGGCTTATATTCCACCCCCCTTACAAAAAGCTTTGTCCTTGAAACTTACACACCTGAATCATCGAACAGATACGGGTACTTCTGACGAGCTTCCTCTTCTAATTCCCAATTGCTTCACATTCTGAGTGATTGGACCATTACACCTTGATATACGGGATAGTTATTCGCCTTAGAACCTGCAACTTCCTATCCACAATCCTTACCGTGTAACACCCTGCTACCTAGGCCTGCCGGGGCCGGGGATGTCGCCCCGTCCAAAGGACAAGGGGTCTTTATAACGAGGTTACACAAATAAAATAGCGGAATAAAAATAATAAAAATAATACTTCAACTTAAGATTTATTACAACCCAAGAATAAATCCACGAATTCCCAAAAGGAAACAAATCCATAAATAAAATTATCCACTCTCGTCTCCCCAAAGCAATACATAAAATCAAAAGACACATTCTCTTCCAATGCAGATAACACTAGCTACTCATCCCCACAGCAGGATCGGCCTGAAATCATGGTAAAAAGGTGATGAGACAGAAATCTCAGTAAGTCCGTGTGAGCTTTGGGTGTTCAGTGAAAACAGTTCGTGGATGTAAAGTGTGAAATCTTTATAAGAGAAATATTGGCAAGCAATAAATATTAGTCAAAAGCAAGAGTGGTGTTTTCCTCTTTTTGAAACCATACAAATGCCTAATAAAATCAACCACTCATAAAGGTGGTCATGGGTTACCACACGTTGGGCCCCATAACCGGTCAGAATGCCTAACACTTTGTGCAGACTGACAAAAGAAATACTGGCAAACAATGAATGATGTTCAAAAATAAGAGTGGCGTTTTGGGCTTATCTAGCCGTACATAATTTATAAGATCAACCACTCGAAAGAAAGGATTATGGGTTACCACACGTTGGGCCCCATAACCGATCAGAATGCCTATCACTTTGTGCAGACTGACAAAAGAAATACTGGCAAACAATGAATGATGTTCAAAAATAAGAGTGGCGTTTTGGGCTTATCTAGTCGTACATAATTTATAAGATCAACCACTCGAAAGAAAGGATTATGGGTTACCACACGTTGGGCCCCATAACCGGTCAGAATGCCTAACACTTTGTGCAGACTGACAAAAGTAGGTGATCAGCCTACTGGGTAAGATACTCCTCCTTCTCTATACCCAAACAACCGCCGGGTGTCCATTCCGCAAAACACAGCTCACTTGATCGAAACAAAATAAATCGCTAGCTCGGATCGGCTCGACTAAGTAGTACCGACGTTTCTCTAAGTTGAGCTTATCTTCCGGAGGTGGCCTCCCGCCGTAAGACTCACTCTTGCTCTTCAAAACTAGTACTACTAGCCTACCCCTGTTGAGTACTCAACGTAACATATCCCACTTGGGGAGAAAATGAACAAAACACAGTTCCACTTGAAAATGGCAATTAAGGTTTTCCAAAGTCTGGGGTAAAACTGGTTTTAGAAAGAGTTTTAGGTTTTGAGTAAAACCGCCCCTTGATTCGCAAATAATTTATTTGTCTGAAATGAGAATGGAAATAATCATCAATTGCCTTTACAGAAATGAGTGACCATGCACTCTACATTTGGCTTGCCATAAAAAAAATCATTTTTCATCAAACAGGTTTTATGCAGGAGCTTACCTGATCCTGGCTCACAACAAAGGTCTCCAATAGCTGACCTGACCCGCATAGGGTAATTACAAACCACAATCAAACTCAAGCCAAAGACTCACTTTCTCAAATAAAACTAACTCAACTTACTACAGTCATATCCCTAGTGTCCCAAGCTTTAAGGCTCAATAATAAATAAAATGGTTTATAAAATAATTCTAGTTTGATATTAAAATAACTAGAGTTTGGGAAATAGGTACAAAAAGTTGAAGGTTTAAATCTTGCTAAAAATAAATTATGGTTTATTTGAAAAAGGGTCCAAGGTAGTATTAGGTAAAATAATGATATATTAATAATTTAGTTGTTAGAAAATAATTGATAGCTAAAATTTGTTAAAAATAAATTTAATGAGTCTTGCTTGAAAAATAATAAGCAAATCCTTAATGGGTTTTGATTAAAAGATAATAATTAAATTTTTAGTAATAAATATTTTATTAATTATAATTATTTCCATAAAAGGCTTTAATTGATTTTATCATTTTAAATAATATATATATATATATATATTTCAGCAAAAACTATTATTTATTTGACTAGAATATCACTATTTTATATAAAAGACCAAATCCACATTTTCCCATGGTTTTTAAAATTTTACTAGAAAAATCATATTATTAAATATTTTATTAATGAAATAAAATTTAGCTTAGGGACAACTAGACCATGATCATATTCCTATAGCTAACCACAATCATGAACATATACAACCCTTCAATTCATCAAATCATCCAAATCATGCATACAAGCATAAATCTCAGTTTATCAAAACATGATCTAACCCCTACTAGCATAAATAAGATCATGGCTTCAATAATCCAACATGAATATAAATCCTATTCACCAAATGTGACATAATCTCTAGCAACTTCATCACAAATACTACCTATGACATAGAGACATGCATTAAATCTCAAATCATCATACAATCGACCAAGATAATCCATCCATGCATAAATCCCATCTCCTTCATATTCATACATACATTCATGCTTCAATCTCAACAATATATATATATATACTTAAATCCTATCTCCATCCACCTACTATCATCATCATCCTAGAGACATGAATCTAGAGTTTAAAAGAAAGGTTGAAGGCACTTACTTGGTTGATGAATTCTTTGAAGGAGTTTAGAGTAGATCTCAACTCCTAGATGTCTAACTTTGTCCATGGGAGATGGCGAAAGCATGTTCATGGGAGAAAAAGTCATTCGGCCAAAAGAGGGGAATTTTCGGCCATGAGAGAGAGAGAGAGAGAGAGAAAGAGAAAACGAAATCATTAGTATGTTTATTCGCATAGGTTCTCATTAGAGATCAAGATTGGAAAAGATGAAGTTGTTAGAATAAATTTACCTTGAAGGTGTTCTTGACCTTAACAGAAATTTCTGGTTTTTTATCCAAAAGTGCTAGTTGGATTTTGGAGTTTGATGTTAAAAATGGTACGGATGGACTCACAGCAATGAATAGATGAAATCTGGAATTTTTAGAGGTAGTTTGAAGTGATTTGGAGAGGTATTATGTGAAAGGAAGTAGTAGGTGTTCTTGGTGTAGTGTGTGTTCTTGAAGGTTGAAGAAAATCGAGAGATGGTAATGCGCAGCTGCTGAATTTTTGTGAGAGATATGGGTGGACAAATTTATGTAGGGTTTAGGAGGTTGATTCTCTTATTTGGAAGGGAAAAGGAAAGGTTAGTTGTTACAATCTTTGAAGAATATTTTTAGGAAATGAATTTGGAAACTAAATATTCCAAGAATATCTTGATTGTTGGACAGCTTTTGGAAATCTGCCATGGCTGATTGTTTGAGCAAAATTTCGGTGGGATTAAAGCTGGCTTATGGAGGCTTATGGTGGCTGAAAGTAGGGTGTATAATGATGAAGAAGAAGTCTGGTCCATTGAGCAAAATATTATGGAAGGTTGCTAAATAAGATGGCTGAAATTTTGGAAACCAATCAAGCTATATTACAGGGATTTGTTTGAGAGATTTTTGGACAGCCATTAATGGAATTTCGTGCAGAAGTTCAAGGGGATCAATGGAGCTTTGTTGATGGAGGTTTAAGGAAGGTTTTGACAGATTAAGCTTGGTGTTTTGGCTGGAAGAGAGATAGGAAATAAGCTGGACAAAAATCTGCACAGAAATTTCGCTGCACAGTGATTTTTCTGGCAGATTTTCATCTGCTGTTCAAAGCCATTTTGCAGCGAGTTTTGAAGGGAATTTCAGGGGTATTCAAGGATGGTTTCTAGACTTCTTTATGGAGGAAAAACATGGCTAAGGTGCTGCATAAAATCTGGGAGAAAATAGCTTGGTTTGGAGCTCTCAAAGTTGATTTTCGTACAGGATTTTTTTCTGTTTTGCTCCAGCTTGTGCAGTCCGAAATTGGACAAAAACTTTTAGGTTTCAAACTGATCCTAAAGACCATTTTTCTGGTAGCATTTGGGAGGGAATGTTAGCTAAAAATTTCGACCCTTTGAAGGTACAAGCTGGAAAATTCCAGCTCATTCTATGAAGAAAGATGAACTAAGCTAGAGGAAAATTTCAGCAAGCTCACTAGAGGGATTTTTCCTCTTGAAATTCCTCACAACTCTTCCGTATTTTTCAGACCATAAGGAGTCTTTTACGAAGACATTTTGATCCTAAAAGACCTCAGTACTTTATTGAATTTTCTGGAAAGAAAAAGGCTAGAACACCTTGATCAAACTAATGAGTTGAGCATTGAGAAAAATTAAAGAACAAGGAAGAATGAATTTCCCTTCAAGAATTTCGAGTAGTGTAAAGAGTGAAATGAGAATTCACCTAACATGTCTCTCCTAGGACATTATCACCACATTAATCTAGGCCCTTAAGGCCGAAACCATCCTTTCCCAAGCAAAATAAAATTTACTCAAGCTAAAGCTTCTATGATGGACTTTGAACCCAAGACCTCAAGAATTAATTCCAAAGCTCTAATCACTATACCACAACAACTCTTGTTGCTATTTCTACTAGAAAAATTATTTCCTATTCAATCTACAAGCTATCTTCTTATTTTCACCTCGGGCAAAAATTACCATTTTGCCCCTCTCACACATCACTCACCAACAAGACTTCAAGATAATAAAAATCAAATTCAAAGCACATAGAAATCATATGAAAGCATATTTAATCATGAAATAAAGCATTATATGCATCCCAACCCCCTTACTCTAAGGTTAGTCTTGACTGGGGTTTCACATACCGGCACCTCATCATAAGTCAAATCTTCCCGCACTTGCAAAGGAGATACCTCCAACACGTGACTTAGATCCGACACTTACTTCCTCAACTGTGATACATGGAATACGCTATAAATTCTCGACAATACTGGTGGCAACACTAACCGGTAAGCCAATTCACCAATTCTCTCAAGTATCTTATATGGTCCCCACATATCACAGACTTAACTTCCCACTTTTGTCAAATCTCATCACATCTTTGGTAGGAGAGACCTTTAAGTACACCTTATCTCCACACTGAAACTCTAAAGTCCTCCGCTTGCTATCCGCCCAACTTTTCTGTCAATCCTAAGCTACTTTTAATCTTTTCTAGATTACTTGCACCTTCTCATATGCTAACTATACCAATTCCGGGCCAATTATAGCTTTTTCACCCACATCATCCCAACATATCGATGACCTACACTTTCGACCATAGAGTGCCTCATACAGAGCCATCCCGATAATAGCATGATAACTGTTATTATACAAAAATTTTGCCAACATTAAACTGTCCACCCAACTACCTTTAAAATTCAAAACACATGCTCGAAGTATATACTCTAAAGTCTAAATCATCCTCTCCGATTGCCCATCAGTCTGAGGATGAAACGCAGTGCTGAGGGTGATAGTCGTTCCTATTACCTCGTTAAAATTCTTCCAAAATCGTGATATAAACCTAGTGTCCCTGTCTGACACAATGCTCACTGGCACTCCGTGCAACCGGACAATCCCATCTATATACATCTGGACTAATTCCTCCATAAAAGTAATCACTTTTATAGGTAAGAAGTGAGCAGACTTTATCAATCAATCCACTATGACCCAAATAGTGTCCTTTCCAGTCTTGGACTTAGGTAACCCAATCACGAAATCCATCGTGATATGCTCCTACTTCCACACAGGAACCTCCAGAGGTTTCTATAACCCTGCTGGCCTTTGATATTCTGCCTTGACTTGCTGACACACCAAACACCTAGAAACATAATCGCTATGCTCCATTTCATGCCATTCCACCAAAAGTTCTTCTTGAGATCTCTGTACATTTTGGTTCCTCCTGAGTGAATTGAGAGTTTTATATTGTGTGCTTTCTTAAGTACTTTCGTCCTCAAGGCCTCATCTTTAGGAACACATAATCTACCACAAAAGCGTAGACTGCCATCTTCATGCATCTAAAAATCTAGTTGCTCCCCTCCAAGAACTACTGCCCTCAACTTCTCCAATTCGGAATCCAACAACTGAGCTTCCTTAATGCGCTCCACCAATAATGATCTAACTGTTAAGGCGGTCATAACACTTGAAGTTGGTCAAACCACCTCCAATTTCAATCTTTCAAAGTATTTAATCAACTGATCCTAGTCCGTGAGCATAGCTACCAAAATTCCTAACTTCTTCCTACTCAAAGCATCAGCAACCCGATTAGCCTTCCCTAAGTGATAGTAAATCATCAAGTCATAGTCCTTGAGCAATTCCAACCATCAACGTTGCCTCATGTTGAGCTCTTTCTGCATAAACCAATACTTCAAACTCTGATGATCCGTGAAAACCTCACATGTCTCCCCATACAAATAATGCCTCCAAATCTTTAAAGCAAAGACCCACCGCTGCTAACTCCAAATCATGTGTATAGTAGTTTTGTTCACACGGCTTCAATTGACTAGAGGCATAAGTTATCACCTTACTGTTTTGCATTAGTACACAACCCAATCCATTCTTTGAGTCATCATTATAAATGGTGAATCCTCCTGACTCTGTGGGTAATGCTAACACCAGTGCTAAAGTCAAAAGCTCCTTCAACTTCTAAAAGCTCTTCTCACAGGCTTCACTCCACTTGAACTGGACTCTCTTTTGCATTAGTTGGGTCAACGAAATGGCAATCTTCGAGAAGTCCTCCACAAACTTACGGTAGTAATCAGCCAGTCCTAAAAAGCTTCTAACCTTAAAGGCTATAGTCGGTCTCGACCAGTCCACTATCGCTTCAACCTTCTTAGGGTCTACTGACAGGTGACACTCCTCAACCAAAACTCACACTTGCTAAATTTAGCATATAACTTTCGTTCTTGGAGTCTCTACAAAGCTACCCTTAGATGTTCTCGATGAACCTCCTCCGACGGTGAATATACCAAGATACCATCTATGAATACTACCATGAATTTATCCAACTCATTTTTAAACACTCTGTTCATCAACTCCATGAATGCTACCGGTCCATTAGTTAAACCAAAAGGTATAACCAAGAACTTGTAGTGCCCATAATGAGTCCTGAATACATTCTTCGGTATGTCCTCCAGACTAATACGTAATTGTTGGTATCCCGACTGCAAATCTATCGTGGAGAAGACTTTCGCATCCTTCGACTGATCAAACAAGTCATCAATCCTCAGTAACAGGTACCTATTCTTCACGGTTATCTTGTTCAATTCTCGGTAGTCAATGCACATCCTCATGCTACTGTCCTTTTTCTTCACAAACAAGACAGGCGCACCTCATGATGATACACTATATCAGATGAATTTCTTATCCAACAACTCCTAAAGTTGAGTCTTCAATTCTCTCAGTTCTACTGGAGCCATTCTGTATGGAGCTTTGGAGATTGGTTCTACTCCTAGTATAAGGTTGATCTCAAAGTCAACTTCCCTTTCTTGTGGTACCCCTAGTAAATCCTCTAGAAATACATCTAAAAACTCATTCACAACAGGTATATCCTGTGAAACCCCACCTAAAGCCAACCCTAGAGTAAGGGGGGTTGGGATGCATATCATGTTACTTTGTATGAATATATATATTTTTAAATGATTTTATGTGCTTTAGAATTATAATTTATAGTCTAGAAGGCTTGGTTATACTTATTGAGTATGAAGGGTAAGACGGTAATTTTGCTTGAGGTCAAAATAGGAAGATAGCTTGAGGATTAAATAAGAAGAATATTTGGGTGAGAAAATAAAAACAAGAGCTGTTGTGGTTTAGTGGTTAGAGCCTTGGAATTAATCTCTAAAGTCTTGAGTTCAAATCATATCATTTAAGTTTTTGTCATAATTATTTTAATTTAATGTGGGATTTTCGTCTCTTGCATTCCATAGAAAAAAAAAAAAAACAGGAGTGTTGTCCTAGGGGTGACATGAAGGGAATGTCATAATCTAATCCTTATGTCCTAAAAGAATTCTTGTCCTTCTATTACCTCTAGCTTATCCTAACCTCTTCACCAATTAAGCTTATTCAAAATTTATCCAAATCCATGTTTTAATTTCAGAAAATTCAGCAAGGATAATTGGTCTTTGAATTTCGAAAATGGCTTTTAGAGGTTGGAGATTTGACTGAAAATAGGAAAAGAGTTAAGGAAGGTTCCCAAGGGAAATTAATCTCCATGGTTGAACCTTCAAACTCCACTCCATAGTGTTCATCTTCTCCAGGGAAGAAATCTGAAATTTTTTCGAATTCTTGAACAGCCTAACCTTTGAAAATCTTAGCCATCTTTCTTACTCAATTGCTGCCAAAAAAATAGCCAATTTATTTAGCTTGAAGACTGAAATTCTTGTGCAAAAACCAGACTGCACAAAACTGCACAAACCAGAAAAAAATTCTGGGCAGTTTCGCAGTATAGCAGGCCGAGATCAAAGCTGTTTCTTCTGCCTTCAAACCAGTAAATTACCTCTACTTTTCCACCATATAGAAGGCTGGAAACTAGCCTTAAAAGACCCTCAAACACCTCTCAAAACCCTCTGCAAATCGACTGGAACATTGTAGAAAACTGCACAGTAAATTCCAGCAACCAATTCGAAACATAACCAAAAAAAAATTCCAGCCTTGTTCCTTTCAAGCCTTGGCCGAAAACCTCCTCAAAACCTCTGTAAGATAACCTTTGTTCAGCCATGAACTGAACTCCATTACCCCCTCCACTGACCTTGCACAACTAGACTTCATAGCCACTCCTTAAATTTCTCCTACAATCACTCTAATCAAACTTCCATTTGAATTCCAAAATTTTCAGCATTTACTCCATGAAAACACCATTAGATTAAGCTTCATAACCAGAAATCCTCCCACCATTGAACTCAGAAATTTAGCTAGCCTTATAGCTCCCTCAACCCTCATTTAATTCAGCAAAACATAGTAAACCAGTCAGCTATTTGCAGCTCCAAGAAACCTCCATCAATCAAACACTATTACCATATCTTTCACCTTAAAACACTCCTTAAATTTCTCCATTTGAATTTCAAACAACCAGATTTTTCTCTTCTCCCTATCTAAAAATCAAAATCCCATAACTCCCTTAATTATTCGGCCAGCCCCTTCAGAAATTCGTCCAGCATTTTCTCTCTAATCCTCTCCATTTTCACCAAGAACACACACTACCTTTCTTCAAGCTAAAGACCACTCTAAACACCTCCAATCCCTCCCAAAAACTCCAGAACGCGCCTACATACTCCCTAGAGTCCATTTCTGGATTTTATAACATCAAATCTAAAAAATAAAAATTGACAATCAGATCAAAATCAGAATTTTTCTTGAAATCTCAATAACATCATCAAGGTAACCAAGAACAACTTTTGTTCATCTTCTTCCATTCAATCTTTAACATGTCATACTAATGCTCTCTCTCTCTCTCTCTCTCTCTCTCTCTCTCTCTCTCTCTCTCTCTCTCTCTCTCTCTCTCTCTCTCTCTCTCTCTCTCTCTCTCTCTCTCTGTGCCGAAATGGTTACTACAACTGTGGCCGTTTTCTTTCTCTTCTCTTGGACAATTCAAGACTCTCAAGCGCGTGGATCTTCTTAAATCTTCATCAAGATAGTCATCAACCAAGTATTTCTCTTTAACCTTTCTTTTGAATTCTGGATTCATGTCTCTTGGTTGTTGATAGGAAGGATAGAATATGAATGGGGGATTGAGTATATGCATATGTATGAAGAAGTTGAGATTAGAGCATGAGAATGATTGATCATGGTTAAGCTTTATGAATTTCCTTGTGGATCGATGCAAGTTCATCATGTCTTAAGAAATTATGAATGTTTAAACATGCTAGAATGTTATGTCACCTTTGGTGAATAGGATATTATGTTCTTATTTTTATTGAAACCGTGAGTATGATTATGCTTAGTAAGGATTTGATCATGTGACAGTAGGTATGGATTTAAGCCTTTGTTCATGAATAGAATAGTTTGTTAATTGATGTTGATGCTCATGAATTTTGTTAGCAATAGGAAAATTATGATCATGACCTTGTTGATCCTAGACTATTTTGATTAGCAAATTTTATTACCCGAATTAAAATTATTACTATGTTTTTCTCCCAAGATTTCGAAATTCTTAGAAAGTTTTGAAATTGGAATATTCAATGAAATAGTGATATTTTACTAGTCAAATAAATGATATCTTTTATTAAAAATAATATATATATATATATATATATATATATATATATGAAACCTTTTATACAAATAAGTAAAATATTAATGACCTCGTAGACCATATATTCATAAGTTCTATTTATATTTATTTGTTATCTATTAATCAAAACTTGAAAAAAGTTATTTATTATTAATTATTTACTATGTATCAATTAAGAGATTAGTAATAATTTAATATTTATTTTAAAAATACTATTTAAGAATGACCATTTATTAATATCATCTAGAACTTAGGATTCTTCAACAATTAAACCCTGGTTTATTTATTAATAACAACACTCAAGATTTATTATTTGAACCTGTAACTTATTAGTAATTATTTTACAACCCCTAGTTATTTTATCTTATCAAACTAGTCTTATTTTATAAAATCATTTATCATCTAACCTTAAAGCTTAGGACATTAGGTTCATGATTGTAATAAGTTGAACTAGGATTATTTATGTAAGCAAATTTAGCTTGAGTATAATCATATGACTTGTGTTTACCCCAGGCAGGGTTAGGTCAGCTTTGGAAGATTCTTGAGTTTGATCAAGCAAAGGATCAGATAAGCCTCTGCATAAACTTATTTGAAGACAAAAGGTTTCTATGGCAAACCAAACATGAAGTGTATGGACACTCATTTTGTAAAGGCAATTAAGGACTATTTCCTTTTTATTTCAGTCAAGCCAATCATTTGAAAATTTAAATAAGCAGTTTTGCACAAATACTAAACTCTTTCTAAAACCCAACTTTGACAAGAATTTTAAAAACCCCTAATTTATATTTCCAAATAAAGTAATATATTATCAGTTTTCTCCCAAGTGGAGCAATCAACATTGAGTACTCAATAAGGGTAGATTACTAAGACTAGTCTTCGAAGGGTTAAGGTAAGTCTCGCAGTAGATGACCACCTTTGAGGGGTGAGTCCTTCCCGAATAGGATGCCAGTCCAATAGATCATGTCAGTCTAAGCTAGCAAGTTTCAGTCATGTGGACTGTGTGTTTTCGGAGTGGACAACCGATAAGTTTGAGTGTATAGAAGGAGGAGTATCTCACCCGGTAGGCCGATCACCTACCTTTTGTCAGTCTGCACAAAGTGTGGTATTCTGACCGTTATATGGTCATGGGGCCCAACGTATGGTAACCCATGGCTACCCATTTGAGTGGTTGTATTTATTGCGCACATATATGGTTTGAAAAGAAAATTGCCACTTTTTATTTTTAACCTTATTTATTACTTGCCAACACTTTCTCTTATATAATTTTTACAGGTTGCATACATGAACTGTTTTAGTTGAAACACTCAAAACACACACAAGCTTACTGAGATTTTTATCTCATCACCTTTTATGCCATATTTTCAGGTCGATCCTGCTGTAAAGATGAGTAGCTAGATTTGTTGCCTGCTTTGAAGACTTTATGTTATTTATTTTATGTGTTGTTTTGAAAGATGATAGTAATCAATTTATTTTGGATTTGTTCCTGAATTTTTGGGTTGTAATAAGTCAATTTTAAAGTATTGTCTTTATTTTCATTTGTATGACCTATTTATAAAGACCTCTTATCCTTTGGAAGGGACGACATCCCCGCCCTGTTAGGCCTAGGTAGTGGGGTGTTACTGTTGGATAGTATGCCCTCTTAGACTAGGTTTCTGATGTAAATATTGAATATTTTAATAAAAAAATTATTTTCAAAAATCGTTTGTGAATTTATTTTTTATTTGTGCACAATTTCGTTTGGAACAGACCCATTGTGTTTAAATAAGTAATCCATGTGAATGGTGGTCTTTCACAATAAGGTATGGATCATGGGTTATTTAAACACATAAACATTTGTTCTTAATCAATTGATGAGAATAGGAATCTCATCATGTTTAGGTTATTATGTTATGAATTTCAAATGGGGAATGGCTTACCTTTAGCCAGTGAGTAGTCCACTCACTTCATGACATAAACATATTTCGAATACGTAGGACATGACCTGTAGTAGTAGTTTCTAAAAGTATTATATGGTAGAAACCTAGACTACTACCGCTACAGTGTGGACTAGTACTCTACGACTTGAGTATGAGTTGGTGGTCTGACGAAGTTGAAAGCATATACTTTGATATACTATAGTTGAGGTTCTATGGTAGAACCAATATACTTGTGTTTTGGGTATACGTAACTAGTTAGTTAAGACAAACTTGTACAAGACAATATCGCCCCTTGTTGTGGATCATTGGGCTAGAAGCCTAAGGATAGTAGATGTCATTTAAAGAGGTGTTAGTACATTTTTTTTCCTCTCTAAATGTACGGCGATATGTAGAGGGGTATTTTAGTCATTTCACCTGTAGGTTGGAGACTTTGCTAACGCAACATTGTCCTTGGGGTCAATATTTCCTTATGGTGATATTAGAAAATATTTAAAATACAAAATACATCTATTTATATAGCATGGGTATTTTGGTCATTTTAGCAGCCAAAGCGATGTGTCTTTTTGATCCTCGAAATAGCCCATAAGTCCTAATTAATTTTAGTTTGAGGAATTGGCCTCAATTAAAGAGGATTTTATTTTATTTTATTTTATTTTATTCAGAAAGTTTAATTTATTATTAGACTAGAATAAAATAAATAAATAAAATAAAATAAAAATAGGAGTTGAGAGAAATTAATTATCTGATTTAATTGATTAATTAATTATTCGGGGCCTAGGTCCAGTTTGAATAATTAAAAAATTAACCTGGGCTTAAATTAGAGGGAAATAATTAATGCTTAATTATTTATTGGGTTATTTATTTAAGCCCAAGAAATAAATAATTGAAGTTTAATTATTTTGGTTCATTTGGACTCTTTAATTATTTATTAAGTTATTTCTATAAGCCCAGGAAATAAATAATTAATGTTTATTATTTTGGGCCTTTTTGGTCCAAAAATAATAATAAATATTATTTTGGCCCAATAGCTTGGACCGTAGGGTTTTTTCCAAATATAGTTCAGATAAGTTTAGGGTTAAGCCAAACATATTCTCTTGATAACATCCGGGTGTTTGAAATAAGATATCCCGGGGAATATCGTTATCAGATATTGGAGACCTAGTTTTGGCTAACAATAAACAAGACTCTTGGGGAAAAAAATCATAATTCTCCCTAGTTTTTCTCTCTCCCTGACGCAGCTCTCTCTCTCTTATGAGTCTCTTTTTGCCCTCTTGTTCTTGGAGCTTTGCTAACCAATAGCAGTAGAACCAAGAATGATTGAGATCACTCTTCTTCACTATTGTGTTCACTAACAAGAAGTTGGGTAGTGGCATATTCTGAGAGCTGAAAATCTTGGCATTAATGCACCTGAGGAGAAGCAGGAGATTGGAAGGATTACAACCGGAAGGTTCATCTAGCGGGCAAGGAGAGGGCGTTCCCATGGTTCAAATCGTTCTTCCACAACCTAAAAGGTTTAAAGCAAGCAAATGTATGGTCTTAACGCTTCCGTGCTGCCATTAAAAGGCTTGTTTTTTTTCTTTCTGTTTTTTTTGTTCCCGTAGCATGCTCTCTGTTTTACTGGAAACCATCAAAGTGGTATCACAGCCATGTGTTTGATCAACTTAAGGAGCATGTTAGTTAATAAAAAATGGAGAAAACCATTATTTGGTGCTTAAGGCTGTGATCCTTCACTGTTTTGGTATGGGATAGGCATTCATGTAAGCTTCATAGTGGAAGCATAGGGGCTCTGTAAAAATTTTTGCCTTGATAGAATAATCGTGTAAACCCAATTTGAAATGTATAGGCGAATGTGGTTTTGGTTTGGATGAGTTTTTTGTAAGTAAAAATGTCCAAAGAAGCCGCAAAAAGAAGCAGCAGAAAAACGCAGAAAAAGCTGGAAAAATTCGCGCGAAGAAAAATCGAAGAAGAAGGCACTATTCCTAAGCCGCCAGTGGAGCCGAGCCAAGAAGCTGAGCTACTGCCTGTTCTATATCTGGAGTCGCATTGCCTAGAACCGGCTTGCTACTGCGATTGGAACCGATTGCAATTGCAAATCAGTGATTTTGCGAGGGTCATGCACATGAGTCGGAGCGCGCAAAACAGATAAACACGCGAGTCGTCACGCAGGTCAGCGAGCGAAGCAGGGCGCGGGTCAACGGGCAGATATCCGAGGCGGTTCGTCGGTCTGGGCAGTCCATCAAGCACACAATCTGGTGTGGCTGGTGCACCGGGCGCGTGGTGGACAGCAGTGCAAATGGGCACTGATCCGGTGCGGCGAGTGTACGTGGACCGCCAGTTAATTTATGCAATTTTTTTATTTTTTTTCCCTTTTTCGTTTTGGGTCTCATACCAGGCGAAGTTAATATTTTTGCAATAGTTAATATTCTTGGAATATATTTGCATGAAATATATTAGTAATGGATTTTAGGATTAAACAAGATTATTAATTAATTAATGTGTTTAATTCTATTATTTGGGCACTTAGGTTTAAAAATAGAAAAGCATGAAAACGTTTACTGTTTTCTAGCGTGCTACTTTTTTTTGTGTACCTATGTGCGCATTTTCTCAAAGACCAAAGTCTTTGCGAACATTTTTGACAAGAAAATATTTTTCTTCAAAAATTAAATGGTTATTTTAATTTATACAAAAATTAATCCTTGGATATTCTCTCAAATGATTTAATCCTTGACATAGAAAATATATTGGATTTAGATATTTTTGTAAATTAAAATAGAAAGCCATTTTGTTTTATTTTGTACTAGAAAAATTATTTTGTCAAATAAACTTAAGACCAAAGTCTCTAGAAAGTTTTAATTGGAAAATTTTTTAAATCATTAAGTTTTTAACTTAAATAAAATTAGTCCATGGAAAAATCTCTCAAATGATATAAACCTTGACAGATTTTAATGGATTTAGATATTTTATTATTAAGTTAAGGAAAAACTTAATGGAAATTTCAAAAGGATATTTTTCAGAAAATCTTTATTTCAAAAGACTAAGTGGGAGAGGGGTTTCAACGGCCCCACGGCTTCCATCACGATCCTCATTAGAGATTGTGGGTCCCCTCGTGTCACCCTGGAAGTGAACCCGTATAGGATAGGGATATCACAAGGATCTAGATCTAATGGGAGGATGTAATTAATAACCCGGGACACGTACTATAATCGATCAGCCCACGTTGGAGGTTATAGTGCGAGGTATGTCCATAGGAAATGAGAGGAATCGGCCATCCCCTCGTTGGAGTTATTCTCTAGATCATTACCTAGAAGAAAAATTAATTTGAAGTAGTTAATACACTTAGCTTAGGGAATTGTTAATCTTCCTAAGAAGCTATGTTAGTTTTCTTAAGAACCAAATTATTTTTAGTGCACAAATTCATTTTGTTTTCACAAACTAAATCCTTTATTTTATTTTTTATTTTTTAGAAATGGTGAGAGGTTCTTTTAGTCCATTGGCCGTTATTCTCTGAGAGAATAAGTTAACGGATCCAAACTATGTGGACTGAAAGAGGAACCTGGACATAATACTCACAGCCAAGGAGTATAAGTATCTTCTTTACGAGACCTGCTCTGTGATCGGGGAAGGTTCTACCGTCAAAGAGCGAGAAGCTGAGAAAGCGTGGAAGAAGGCTGACGAAATGGCACGTTGCTATATGTTAGCTTCCATGTCTAATGTGCTCCAGTCAAAACATGAGCACATGGCTTCTGCGTATGACATTAGTCAGTTATTGGCCACTATGTTCGCAGACAAGAGCCGGCCCGCAAGGCAGGAGGCTCTTCGAACTATAATAAATACTAAGATGGCTAAGGGAGCATCAGTCAGAGAGCATATGCTTAAGATGATTGTTGCTTTCAAGGAGGCAAAAATCTTAGGGGCTGTCATTGACCCCGAGAGCCAAGTGGATATGGTTCTCGAATCTCTATCTGTTCTTTTACTCAGTTCAAGTTGAATTACAACATAAACAAGTTAAACATGAGTTTAACTGAGTTGATGAAGAAATTCCAAATGGCAGAGAAGGTCATGAAGCCACAGTCAAAGGCCATGATTGCTAAGGCTTCTTCTTCAAAAATTGGGCCCAAGCCCAGAAAGTTCAAAAGGAAGAAGGGAAACGCAGCAGCCCAGCCCAAGACCCAGCCTAAAGATAAACCAAATGACAAGTGCTTCAAATGTGGGAAGAAAGGACACTGGAAAAAGGAGTGTCCAGATCTTCAAGCCAAGAAAAACCCCACAGGTAATGTTTTCTATCTAGAGTCTATATCAATGATTGGATCAACTTCCACTTGGATTGTTGATTCAGGAGCCACTGATCATATCTGTAACTCCTTGCAGGGGTTTAGAAAAATTAAAAGACTCAAGAAGGGCGAACATGGACTACACGTGGGAAATGGAGCACAAGTCTGGGCTCTTGCAGTGGGAGAGCTGGATCTTATTTTTTATTGTAATAGAATAGTGATTTTAAAAGATATTTTATATGTACCTGGATTTCATCAGAATTTGATTTCAATTGCAAAACTAATAAATCAAGGATATTCTGTCTTTTTCCATTCTGGTATTTCTATCAGTAGAAATGGAGAAATTTTATGTATTGGGCACATGTATGGAAATCTATTCTTTTTAAACCCTATTAACAATCAATTGAATAACGCTCAATCTAAACCTTTAACTAAGAAGAGAAAGACCAATGTCAATAACTTATACCTTTGGCATCTAATGTTGGGTCATATTAACTCAACCAGGATTCAGAGGCTAATAAATAATGGGCCTTTGGGCTCATTGAGATTGAAAAATTAGCCTCAGTGTGAATCCTGCCTGATGGAAAAAATGACCAAAAGGTCATTTACACCAAAGGTGGATAGAGCCAAAGAAGTATTGAGTCTTATTCACACTGATGTGTGTGGTCCATTGTCTACACCAGCTAGAAGAGGTTTTGAGTACTTCATTACTTTTACGGATGATTGTACAAAGTATGGTTACATTTACCTGATGAGACGCAAGTCTGACTCTTTTGACAAGTTTAAGGAGTTTAAGGCGGAAGTGGAGTGTCGGATAGGTAAATAAATCAAAACCTTGTGATCGGATCGTAGTGGAGAGTACCTCCTGGTTGAATTCAATGATTGCATGGTACATTATAGAATAGTATCCCAGTTCTCTGCGCCGGGGACACCCCAGCAGAATGGAATAGCTGAGAGAAGGAACAGGACATTGATGGAAATGGTTCGAAGCATGATGTCTCATGCTACTCTTCCAGTGTCCTTTTGGGGATATGCCCTGGAGACAGCGGCATATATTCTGAACTTGGTACCTTCCAAGTCAGTACCTAAGACTCCCTATGAGATATGGACAGGGCGTAAGCCAAGTTTGAATCATCTTAGGATATGGGGTTGTCCAACTTATGTACTGGTCAAGGGAAACAAGTTAGAACCAAGATCAGAATTATGCTATTTTATTGGGTATCCAAAAGGGACAAAAGGTGGTTACTTTTATTATCCTAAGGAGCAAAAAGCACTAATTAGTACCAATGCTAGATACTTAGAAGATGATCAAAGTACTTCCACGAAAGGTTCAACTAGGTTGGAACTTGAGGAGAGGTTATCTACGGAATCAACTTCTTCTGACCCAATTGTGGAACAAGAAGAGGCACGCCTCAAGAGCTTCGTCGTAGTGGGAGAGTGTCTAGGGTTCCAGAGAGATGGACTGGAGAAGCTTTTGAGCTAGTCTCCGACCATCAGGAACAAGACCCCACTAGATACAAGAAGACTATTGCTGACGCCGATGTAAATCTATGGCATGAAGCAATGAAAGCCAAGATTGAATCTATGTACTTCAATCAGGTTTGGGATCTTGTAGCTTTACCTAAAGGGATAAAATCCATTGGGTGTAAGTGGGTGTACAAGAGAAAGAGGGGAGCGGATGGGAAGGTGGAAACCTTCAAAGCAAGGTTTGTAGTGAAAGGGTATACTTAGAAAGAGGGAATCGATTATGAGGAAATCTTTTTTTCGGTAGCCATGCTTAAATCCATCCGCATCCTCCTTGCCATCGCATGTCACTATGACTACGAGATATGGCAAATGGATGTCAAGACGGCGTTCTTAAATAGCCATCTTAGCGAAGACATCTATATGTCCCAACTGGAAGGCTTTATTGCTGAAGGCCAAGAACATATGATTTGCAAGTTTAAGAAGTCCATTTATGAACTTAAGCAGGCATCGAGAGTATGGAACATTCGTTTTGATGAGGTTGTAAAATCTTATAGTTTTATTCAAAATAATGATGAACTATGCGTGTACAGGAAACTTGAAGGCATTAATGTGATTTTTCTTGTCTTGTATGTGGATGACATTCTACTCATTGAAAATGATGTAGGGTCATTGTCATCTACAAAGGTTTGGTTGTCTAGTCAATTCAGTATGAAGGACTTGGGAGAAGCCAACTATATTCTCGGGATTATGCTTCTTAGAAATAGGAAGCAGAGAATGTTAGGATTATCCCAAGCAACATACATTGACAAGATGCTGACCAAATACAGCATAGACTCATGCAAGAGAGCTCTAATCCCTTATAGACATGGGTTGTCATTTTCTTCAAGAGACTGTCCTAAGTCTCAAGATGAAAATGACAGAATGAGTAGGATTTTCTACGCTTCGGCTGTGGGAAGTCTCATGTATGCCATGCTGTGTATTAGGCCAGATATTTGCTTTGTCGTAGGTTTAGTTAGCAGATATTAGTCAAACCCTGGGGAGGTTCATTGTCAAGCTGTAAAGCATATTCTCAAGTACCTCAAGGGAACGAGAGATTATATACTGGTTTACAAGGCTGATGATTTGGTTCCTACAGGATACACAGACTCAGACTTCCAGGCGGATAAGGATGAGAGAAAATTCACTAATGGATATGTCTTTACCATGTTTGGAGGAGCAATTTCATGAAGAAGTATCAAGCAATCTTGCATTTTTGACTCAACCATAGAAGTTGAGTATGTGGCAGCTTCAGAGGTATCCAAGGAAGCAGTCTGGCTTCAGAAGTTCCTTTCAGAACTTGGAGTCGTACCACATATGGACAGGTCAGTTGTGATGTATTGCAACAACACTGGAGCAGTATCGCAATCTAAGGAACATCAGAACCACAAGAAGAGGAAGCACATCAAGAGAAAGTACCACCTGATCCGAGATTTCATCCAGAGACAGGAAGTCGTGGTAGAACAGATTGCCTCAGAAAACAATCTAGCAGATCCATTCACCAAGCTTTTTGGCTAAGAGAGTCTTCAAAAGACACTTAGACGCCATAAGGATGGGCACATATGGACTTACCTAGTCTTAGAGTACAAGTGAAAGATTGTTGGATAGTATGCCATCTTAGACTAGGTTTCTTATGTAAATATCGAATATTTTAATAAAAGAATTTATTTTCATAAATCATTTGTGAATTTATTTTTTTATTTGTGCACAATTTCATTTGGAACAGACCCATTATGTTTAAATAAGTGATTCATTTGAATGGTGGTCTTTCACAATAAGGTATGGATCATGGGTTATTTAAACACATAAATATTTGTTTTTAACCTATTGATAAGAATGAGAATCTCATCATATTTAGGTTATTATAATATAAATTCCAAATGAGGAATGGCTTACCTTTAGCCAGTGAGTAGTCCACTCACTTCATGACATAAGCATATTTTGAATACGTAGGACAGGACCTGTAGTAGTGGTTTCTAAAAGTACTATATGGTAAAAACCTAAACTACTACCGCTACAGCGTGGACTAATACTCTACGACTTGAGTATGAGTTGGTGGTCTGACGAAACTGGAAGCATATACTTTGATATACTATAATTGAGGTTCTATGGTAGAACCAATATACTTGTGTTTTGGGTATATGTAACTAGTTAGTTAAGACAAACTTGTATAAGAAAGTTTCTACACAATATCTCCCCTTGTGGTTATCTGAATGATCTAAAGTGTCCAGGGCCCTAGGAAACATGACTTAGATGTTTGCTTTAGGGTAGCTCCCTTGGAAAGAGGAAACACTCCAGGAAATCGTGGATCATTGGACTAGAAGTCTAAGAATGGTATATGTCATTTAGAGAGGTGTTAGTATATTTTTTTTCCTCTCTAAATGTACGGTGATGTGTAGAAGGGTATTTTAGTCATTTCACATGTAGGTCGGAGACTTTGCTAACGCAGCATTGTCCTTGGGGTCAATATTTCCTTATGGTGATATTAGAAAATATTTAAAATGCAGAATACAGCTATTTATATGTAGGGGTATTTTGGTCATTTTAGCAGCCAAAGCGATGTGTCTTTTTTGTCCTCGGAATAGCCCGTAAGTCCTAATTAATTTTGGGTTGAGGAATTGGTCTCAGTTAAATAGGATTTTATTTTATTTTATTCAAGAAGTCTAATTTATTATTAGACTGGAATAAAATAAATAAATTAAATAAAAAATAGGAGTTGAGAGAAATTAATTATCTGGTTTAATTGATTAATTAATTATTTAGGGCCTAGGTCCAGTTTGAATAATTAGAAAATTAACATGGGCTTAAATTAGAAGGAAATAATTAATGCTTAATTATTTATTGGGTTATTTATATAAACCCAAGAAATAAATAATTGAAGTTTAATTATTTTAGTTCATTTAGGCTCTTTAATTATTTATTGGATTATTTCTATAAGCCCAAGAAATAAATAATTAATGTTTATTATTTTGGGCCTTTTTTGTCCAAAAAAATAATAAATATTATTTTAGCCCAATAGCTTAGACCGTAGGGTTTTTTTCCAAATACGGATCAAATAAGTTTAGGGTTAAGCCAAACATATTCTCTTGATAACATCCGAGTGTTTGAAATAAGATATCTCAGGGGATATCGTTATCAGATATTGGAGGCCTAGTTTTGGCTAACGATAAACAAGACTCTTGGGAAAAAAAAACCCTAATTCTCCCTAACTTTTCTCTCTCCCTGACGCTGCTCTCTCTCTCTCTCTCTCGTGAGCCTCTTTTTACCCTCTTGTTCTTGGAGCTTTGCTAACCAATAGTAGTAGAACCAAGAAGGATTGAGATCACTCTTCTTCACTGTTGTTTTCACTAACAAAAAGTTGGGCAGTGGCATATACTGAGAACTGAAAAGCTTGGCATTAATGCACCTTAGGAGAAGCAGGAGATTGGAAGGATTACAACCGGAAGGTTCATCTAGCGGGCAAGGAGAGGGCATTCCCGTGGCTCAAACCGCTCTTCCACAACCTAAAAGGTTTAAAGCACGTAAAGATATGGTCTTAACGCTTCCGTGCTGCCATTAAAAGGCTTGTTTTTTTTCTCTCTGTTTTTTTTGTTCCCATAGCATGCTCTCTGTTTTACTGGAAACCATCAGTTACATATCCTCTATCCGTGGTTCCTGCTCCTCCGCATCAACTACACAGACCAGATACACCTCACACCCCTTTTGTAAGATCTTACGAGCCCTGACTGCAAAAATCACTGGAATAGACTTCTTACCCTTCTCTCTTCCCTGATTCTGAAAATGAAAAGCTCTTCTACTTGGAAGAGCAAACTACACCCTCTTCTCTCGACAATCTACCAAAGCATGATTCTTAGCTAACCAATCCATACCCAAGATGAAGTCAAAATCCACTACGTTAATCTGTATCAGATTAGCCTCTAACTCCTCCTCACTAATATTCACCTAACACCCTTTATGAACCAAATTAGAGACTATCACCGTACCATTTGAAACAGACACCATATAGGGATTGGCTAGACAGGTAGCGGTTATCTTGAGGGTCTTAACAAATCTACGGGATATAAATGAATGAGATGCGCCACAGACAAATAATACCACAACAGGTACTGAGTTAATCAGAATGGTACCTGTCACCATATCATCTTATGCATCTGCCTCTTTGCGAGTGAGGGCAAACACTCGCGCATTGGACCTCTTCTGTTGTCCCCTGACCTTGGGTAGCCTTAAACTAACTGCTGCTTGCCTCGGTCCCTAAGCTAACTCTGTATACTGACCAATCTTATGACCTTGCTTCCCGCGCTTGAAGCAACTTTCAGTAGCCTATCTATACTCTCCTAGATGCTTCCTACAACACGGGCTGCAATCCTTTCAAATTGAGTTTGCGTTAGACGCTGAAGATCCTACAATACCATTAGTACGGGGCCCTGAACCAACTGGCCTCGGAACACTCGCCATAACCCTCCTTCTGTCATCCATAAGACCTAAGGGTGCTGCCTTAGGTCCCTGTCCAAAATGGAATCTAGGCCATCCTGACCCGGCACTCTGACCAAAACTGTGCACTGGTCTGGGACTCTGTTTCTGACTCACTACTAACTGGGTGCCCTGCCTTTGCTCAAACTATGATCTCAATCTCTTCTTGTCCCTCTCGGAGTCTGTCCATCTGAATTCTGCCTTTATATCCAAACTCCTCTAATAGGCCACCTTATAGTTGCTAGGCCAGATTACTGATAGTCTTCCTCTAATTCTTGCCTATAGTCCACGAATAAACCTGTTCGTCCTCAAGATAAGGTCTTGTGTGATAGCTAGAGCATATTTTCCCAAATTATTAAACTGAAGTGCATAGTCCGTTACGCTCATCTGCTCAGTCTGCACTAGTTCGAAGAACTGGTTCTCCTTTTTCATCTTAAATATGTCTAGGAAGTACTGTTCCAGAAATATCTCTCTGAACTTCTCCCAAGTGAACGACTCCTCCCCTTGACAGTAGATAGACCTCACACCCTTCCACCATCTCAGTTCCTCCCCTACCAAGAATGGAACAGCTACTTTCCGCTTGACCTCCTCCGGGACCTCCATGGTCTCGAAATGATGCTCCAGTTCCTCGATCCACTCTTTAGCTCTACCCAACCCACCTACACCATTGAATGTTGGGAGCCCCATTTTCTTCATGCATTCATATAATGATCTTGCTTCCGAATCATTCCTCTATACTTGTGCTTCCGAGCCCACTAGAGCCGCTGCTGTTCTTCCTGAAGTCTAAGCTGCTCCTGCTGAACTCTCATATGTTCTTGTTGCAATAGCTGCTGGCTTTGCATTGCCTGAGCCACCATAGCCAAAGCTATAGGCATGTCTAACGGTGTGCTAATCCCTAGTATAGTTGGTGGGACGAAAGTGGGCACCCCTGTGGGCAGAGAAGTTAAAGATGGCCCTGAAGTAACTGGCGGCGGTACAAACGGTAGAGGCGGTGGCAGACTAACCTCCACATGCGGTACATCGAAAACCCTATGCAGTGTTGAAATCGTAGCGGAGGAACTCGTACCTCGGACTGCCCGACTAGTCTAGCCCTGAGCTCACGTGACTACCCTGTCCCTGTCATTGTCACCAACACCCTCCTGAACCGTTCTTCTGTTTCCTCTTGCCATTGCTAGTTCCTCAAGACGTGCATGCTAGTATAATCAAATAAATAAAAGAATCAATACAACATCAAACAGTCAAAACAACAGGAAGTACTTCTCTTAGTTCTATCTTTCTCATGATTCAAATTTAAATACGAGTCTTAATTCCTATCTTAATTAATTTACTGCAAATTCGAACTAAGAGAATCAAAACCTATTTCTTTGATACCACTAAATGTCATGCCTCGAGTCCATTGATGGCTTGGCAGCACCCTAAAAATAGAGTACTGAACCCATAACAAAACATAACTCCCAAAATTTCTTAATCAATCCAAATTATAATTGAACCTCAAATTACAAACTCCTTAAATTCAGACACAATATAATCCGAGAAAAGCTCTAACTTTAACATTAAGAGAATCTATCCTCATTCTAACTGTCGAAAAGCTGTAAATAAAATGGGAGGTTCAAAAACCTTCAAATAACTATTACACAAGTCCTCCTCAAACCACTCGTCTAACTCTACTTCTTCTAACTGATGCCCTGCAAAAATAGTAATAAAAAGGGATGAGCTCACTAGCTCAGTAAGATTGGGATTGAACGTGTTACTAATAACTATCATTTGCAAATCATTAAAAAAAAAATCATCATCAATGCAAAGAAACTCTTTATGGTGTGTTGGTTTGCACTCCAAGGACTAAGAAGGAACATTGAACATCGCAAGGAGAGATCTCATGAATCAAACAAAGTGCTCTTAAGCTTCCAATAGAGATAAGGGGTGCAAAAGTAATGAAATCGTGGTGTATAGGGGGTAGCCGGCACCGGTCAAAGGAGAATAGACGGCGCCAGGTCGAAGCAGGCCAAAAAGCCGGTAATTTCCAATACTGGGCTGGCGCCAGGTGAGGGTGATGGAGCCGGCACCGGATCCGCTCAGGAAGGGCAAAATTGTTCCAAAATTCAGAGTAAAACAAGGTATAATTTGGCCAGTTTTTGAATTTTTCAAGGTATTAGGATTCGTAGACTCCTAAATGCGAAAAACACCCATAAATCCCTTTCGATGACCTAGGCCAAACAATTAGGTCAATTAAGAGTTTATAGAATTACCTCTGTATTGTCAAAAGCAAGACTTCTGCATTCAGATTTCCAGGCGTATATGCACTTCGGACAATCACCAGATGCTATAATGCACGAACGTCCTTTATAGAATACACACGGCGAACTCAGTTCATTACCAGTGAGTGCTAGTGCCTAGGGTTTTAAGAGGTTAGATTTCTGGTTATGGAGGCACAAAAATTTTATGAGATAGCTACCATGAGAAGACGACTATTGTTTTTCTTTTAAAAATAAACGAACTTCTTGGAGTTCCACTCTCATAATATCTTATTTTAAATTCAAATTAAATTAAGAAAGATATGATAAGATTCTGTCATTATCTCGATAATTTAACTAATTAATTTATCGAGTCAAATTCTTATAATCTGGACATTCTCCAGATATATAGAATGTGGATATATTTCCAAATTCATTGTACCTTGTCACTTTTCTAGGTTCGATGAACCTAGACATATTTCCAGATACATCGAACTTGATCACCAGAAAAATAACCTAACGTGTTTGCTTAATATGTGACCTTGTAGGTTCATTTAACACTAATAGTATGCCCAAATCACATTTAAAATGGCCCATAAGTTATAAGCGATTTCTAACAAAAGATTATAACTATCCAGATTAAATGAATATCAGTGATCTCTTGGAACCAAACCATAACTTCATATTTAGTCTTTTCGTCACACGATATCCAGATTAAGTATAAGGCACGGAACATGTCATCCTTATTAAGTTTAATCAACTATTTCTTGATCTCATAGTAGACTATTCAAATAAATAATATCAATATCTCAAATTGATATATTTGAGTACGGCCATCCATTTTAATAGTCTAACTTATCAATGGGCCCGGGCCATCTTTTCCAAAATTGAGAATGACAAATTTCTTCACTATCAATCGTATTCCTCTTCCTGGTTTATTTTATATCCAACACTGGTCTAATTATTATCTGGTTAAAGACAACTTTAGACAACGTCAAGATATAGAATTTATCAAGTAACAAACTATAATGAATTCTGGTCAAAGGACTTCTAATATCATTATAACTAGAAAATACTTATGACATGTCCCATGGAGTACTCTTACAGTGGGTCATGTCTAATACAATGTTCTCTAACATTTATTTATATTTTGACTTGATATCATATATATCCATGACCAATAAAACATAGACATCAAGTCACAAACATACTAATCTTAATTTATTATTATTCCACTAATAATAATCGAATAGGGACAATTTAAAAATAGTCATTGTATTTGTTATAGAGTTTTACTATCAAGTTACGTACTTGATAACCACAAAACTAAATGCACTACTCATGAAAAGAAATGCCTCATATTATTACATAAAACATAACAACAATAGTATAAGTACAAATTGTTTTAGGGCATATCCCTAACACAAGGTTCACAATACCCCAACCAGAAAGCAAGAAAAGAGAACACAACCAACCACCATATTTTAACAAAACATAATTGAACTCACACACACCCAAAACGTAAATGAATCATAACATTTTACAGAATCTGGGACATGCTTGAGTGTAAGGTTTCAGTTTATTGATATCAACTCCTAATTATTATATCCCATTAAGAGAAGGGCCTAAACTAAAAGTAGGTACTGTATCACCCTAGTAAGGACCTTATAACTGAAAACTATGTATTATATCCCTCTAACCAAGGGCCTTATAACAGAGATTAGGAATTCCCTCAAAACCAACTTAAGCATCAATCAATTTCCATAACATGATACTGACTCAAAACAGAATTTACTTTGCACAATTTCATCCACACAACCACAATACTTAAAGCATTAAACATTCATCATGCTTAATCTGATTTAGTAATACGAAAATAACATTCATTGGCAAAAAGTTCATAATTTGATATTCGAAAACCAGAAGTTAGAAAACGCAGAAAAACCATAAATCTCTTACCAGACAAATTCAAAGACCAAATCAATCCATAATCCACAATTAGAGTATCTAACCGCCTACAAGAACCCAAAAACATAATCAATTGCCACACTTCAAACTAATCCCAAAATCAAACTCTCACCCCTAATTTAACAATAATCAAGCCCTAAGCTCAAATTAACCCGAATCAAAGCACGAATATCGAAAGACTTACTTAGATTCGAAACCTCCGACATAATCTTTTCACTAGGTTCTTCTCTCTCGCTGATTTCCCCTCTCTCCAAAGCTGTCTCTTTCAAAGAGTTCTTGTCTGTCAGAAAACAACGTACGTTAGTCCCAGAACGTAACTAATCCTTCTTATTAGACTAAAGACCCTCTTGAAAATCTAATTGCTAAATAACCCCAAAATTATCTCTCTATATTAAAACAACCCCTAAACACATGGGTTAAGCCCACCAACATATCCATAGAAAGAAATACCCAATAACGAGTTGGATTGGGGCTCACAAATATTGCCTAAGTATCTTAACCAACCGATTAAGAGGTCAGGGCCATCCAATGAGCAATTCTTACATGGACCATAGACCGGTGGACCAAGTGCATTAGTGAGTTGTACCGTACAACTTGTATTACACACGGTACAAGTTGCTAATGTATTTGGTCCATGGACCAATGGTCCATGTTAGAATTTTTCCCACCCAAGAGCATACCAACATCTCTCTTTCTATATATATATATTCAAAATTTTATATCATTAAAAGACATTTGACAACTAAATATAGAACTTCACACAATTTGAGATTGATATTTTCAAATTTAAGTATTACTATTCATTTTGTATTTTATACAAAGTCAAACTAAAATACTACTTACAAGTATATTTGATTACATATTTATATTAAGGAAAAATCTTTAATTTGGTTCCTTAACAATTATTTTCAGTCGGTTATGGCCCCTAATCTTTTTTTTCATCTTTTTAGATCCCCTAAATATTTTTTTACAACCCATTTGGTCCTTCCGTTAGTCACACCGTTAACTTTTCATTTTTTTAAGGGCAAATCTGGAACTTCACTATATTTCTACACTTCCCAAAAGAACTAAAAGGTAAAATCTCCAATTTGGTCCCTTAACAATTACTTTCAGTCAGTTATTATCCCTAATCTCTTTTTTTTTTCATCTTTTTGGACCCTATATATTTTTTTACAACTCATTTAATCATTTCGTCAATCATACTATTAACTTGTCATTTTTTATGAGGGCAAATCTGAAACTTTACTATATTTCTACACTGTCCAAAAGAACTAAAAAAAATACAAATGTTGATTTTTAATCAACAAGATTGAAAAGAAAATTTTAAGCCACATCCCTTTGGTGGCCGTAAATTACTAGCAAGCTCGAGAGAGACGAAATCTACTAGGGCATTGTCTCCCCTCCTCTATGGACTTTGTTTCCATCCTTTGCAATTTTCTCTTGTTTTATTCCTATTTTCTTCATCCTTAGACACTCTGGTTGTCGACCTAGGTGATTTTCCCCAATTCCATAGCTTTTTTCTTCCAATAGTCCCCCCTATGTATATGCTTTCAAAAGAATTCATTAATAGATGCTCGCACTGTCTTTTTCAACTCCAGTGATGTGAACATCAGCGGCGGCAGCAGCAGCGTGTGCTTCACTGGCAACACTGAATTGCCACTTTTGCTACTAGATTCGTTTGCACTCAGACCTTTCTAAAGTGTTGGAATCAATATTTCTCTCCGATGCGTCAAACCTAGACTTTGATTTCTTTGCCGATGCTACACTTGTGGCTACTGATGGTAGTAGGGAGATTCCAGTTCACCGCTGCATTTTATCGGCAAGGAGTCTGTTCTTTAGGAACATTTTCTCCCTTGCGAAGAAGAAGAATGCTAAGGTTGAATTGAAGGAGTGGATGAAGGATTCTGAAGTCAGCTCTAATGTGTTCGTGACTGTGTTGGGGTACGTGTATACAGGCAGAGTTAAAGCTTGGCAGAAGGATGTGTGTGTTTGTGAGGACAACGAGTATTCTCATGAGGCATGTATGCCTGTGGTGAAGTTCATGGTGGAGGTTCTGTATGTTTCTTTCATTTTTCAGGTCTCAGAATTAATTGCCAAATTTCAGGTAATTATCTTTTTGCTTATTACCTGAACTATATGTTTAGCAACCACCAAAAAAAAAAAAAAAGTTGACTATTGTGACCCTGTTGTCTATTAGTGAAGTTCATAAAAGCTTGTGTTTGCTTCATTATGCCAGGTAATCCCTATTTGGTTACTTATTTTGTATTCCATTGGTGTGTCAAGAATTTTAAATTTGTCCAACACCATGTTAAATGTTAGGCTAGGCCGTTAGGGTGGCAATTGAAGTGTGCTTGCCAGTTTTTTAATCAGCACTGATGTGTTTGGTGAAGTTTAGGATTTAGCAAGATGTCAAAAAACATTACAAGAACAAGCATTTCAAGAGGTGGATGTACAGACAATAGCTATGTATCAAAATTTGCTGCCAAGTTGGATTGTTGCCGTAAAAAGAAATGAAAAGGAAGAAAGAGACATTGATGGGTTTGGCGGCTACAGCTTTCTATGAGCCATTTTTTAGTAAAACAATGGCCTCACCTTTCTCCCAAAGAACACCAAAACCCATGGATTTTGCTGGGAGGCACGGATCCATTTCTTCACTTTCTTTCTGCTGGGTGCAGACCACCAGTGTAGAAATGTAGTGAAATTTCAGATTTACCCTTACAAAAAATGACAAGTTAACGGTGTGACTAGCAGAAGGATCAAATGAGTTGTAAAAAAATATTTAGGAGATCTAAAAAGATGAAAAAAAAGAGGAATTAGGGACCATAACTGACTGAAAATAATTGTTAAGGGACCAAATTGGAGATTTTTCCTTTTAGTTCTTTTGGGCAGTGTAGAAATATGGTGAAGTTCCAGATTTGCCCTTAAAAAAATGGCAAGTTAATGGTGTGACTAACGGAATGACCAAATAAGTTGTAAAAAAATATTTAGGGGATCTAAAAAGATGAAAAAAAAAAGATTAGGGACCATAACTGATTGAAAATAATTGTTAAATGATCAAATTGGAGATTTTTTTCTTATATTAATTAATTAACTTTTAATTTTTATACATATATAATAAAATATTTACATAGAAGACTTGAAATTTTTAATTTTCTTAACCATTCAAATTTGAGATTGATTTCAAACTTGCAAACTCTTTAATGGTGTGAGTGGGAAGGGATTCTTACTATCCCAAACCAAAACTCAAATTTAAAATATTATTAATTTAAATAATTTTTATTTCTCGAAATATGCCGTACACTCACAACACATCGTATTTTTTCTCTCTTTAACCCCACTTTAGACCCCACCTAACTCTATATTTTAATGTAATTTTTTATTACATTCAATCATTCTTATTTCAAATAAATTTCTTTTTATTCACAGTTTAAATAATCTAATTTTAAATTAAATTTGAGATATAAGATATATTTGGTAAACAGGGTCTTTATTCAAATTAAAATTGAATTTAAATTGAATATTGTTTCAAAATATTAAATTTAACTCAACCTGAATAGAATTCTAAATTGATGTAAATTTATAATTTGCAGTTTAACAAAAAAAATTTAACCCATTAAATCAAAGACAAGAAGAGGAAAAAATAAATTCAACTACCTTGAATCAAGTTAGCCTTTGCATGAAACATTCCACCGGGCGCCATTATCTGTTGGCTCTAGTAGAGAAATTTGTAATTCCCAAGGTCAACGCTAGCGAAGTCCATGTAGACTTGTAATTCCCAACTCCCAAGGTAAGCAAAAGGAAATATATAATTATATTTACGAAGAGAAAAATATATTCAACTTCCTTTCTCTCCGACTTTTCCTTTTTTATTTCTTCAATTCGTCTGCCCTACTGCTTCGATTCAATCACTGTCTTCGAAGACTATGGCGAGCCTATGGCGGGCGGCGATGGGATCAGCTCAGGGCAGCGAAGACTACGACGGAGTGGAATTCTGGTCCAACCCGGAGCGAACCGGTTGGCTCTTGAAACAAGGCGAGTACATTAAGACTTGGAGACGCCGCTGGTTCGTTTTGAAGCAGGGAAAGCTCTTCTGGTTCAAGGAGTCTACTGTCACTCGCGGTTCTAGCCCTCGTGGGGTGATCCCTGTGGCGACTTGCCTCACTGTCAAAGGTGCCGAGGATATTCTCAACAAGCAGAATGCTTTTGAGCTCTCCACCCGGTCTGAGACAATGTACTTCATCGCTGACTCGGAAAAAGAGAAGGAGGATTGGATCAACTCGATCGGAAGGTCAATAGTACAGCACTCAAGGTCCGTTACTGACGCTGAAGTCGTCGATTATGATAGCAGCAGGAAATAGTAATTTGAATAAGGTGAAACTAGGTATTTGTTGATTCTATCAGTTTTTTTTTTTTTTTTTTTTTTTTTGGTGTTCTGCAAGCTTGAATAATTGAATTTGAGATCGGGTTTTGTTGTCTATATTCTACTGTTTTTCTAATTGTGTATTCTTCCTGGATCTACTGCTCTGACTTATCTCTTCTCACTGTTAATCCGAGAAACTTTCTTATTTTCCCTTAGTTTTCTTCTTGTTCTTGGAGGGTTTTGTGCTTCTTTAGCTAGTGGATCAGCAATTATGTATTTTTGGCTTAAGTATGTAATGTGTATATCAAGGTGTGTGCTAGCTAGGGCATGACTGTGAAAAGTTACTTGGGGAATTGGGAAAATCAATAGTACCAGGGAATGGTTTTAATGAGATTGGTATTGTTGATTATTGATGATTAAATGGAATATTGGAAATATCTAAACTGTGTGAGAGACTTCATCAGAAAGGTAATTGTCTGTGGTGTTTATTTAAGTTTGGTGAATAGCTGATAGGATTGATGGGAAGTTCTGCATTTCGAGTTATTAACTGCATTCAGCTTCATACTCAGAATTCTGTGTTTCAAGGGAAATTTGGCTTTTTCATGCAGTGGCTATTCAGAAGTCAAGTTGATGTTTATGGGGGAAAAAAAAGGCTTTGAGCAATTCACTCCTATTTGACTGCAGACTCAAAATTCTGTTCTGTTGGTGAAGTTCATATTCTTATGCATATATCAGTGGACATGATTCTATGTGTATCCACTAAGCTTCTGTGCTTATATCGGTTTGTTGTCATTGACTTATGGAACTTGCTGCAGTAACTCATAGGGGAAAGTCAGGCATTTACCTTTTTTTTTTTTTTATGGCTCTCATTGTTTCATGATCTTTAGAAGTGAATTTAGCATTATTAGGTCCTCCTGATGATATATATGCTTCTGCAGTCCATGTAATACCCTGTGAACTTTCTAGTTTTCGGCATTCATGAAAGCTGATATCACTAATTTCTTGGTCTCTTTATATCCAGAATCTTCAAAGTAATCCTGTGAATTAATCCTTTTCTTATTCAATATAAAGGAATTTTAGATTGGTATTACCTGCTACATCCCTGACCCCTGTCAATTAAGGTCATCTCTCCAGAATGTTTTCTAACAGTGTTAGATAGCATACACCCAATCAAACGAAAGCTTAATATTCTGATAGCTTTCTTGTAAGTACCTAAAATTATACAGCTCTAGGTTCGTGAAAAGAACTGGCTTTCAGGATATAAATTAACTACAGAGCATAATGAACAATGATCCTTGTGTTTGATTTCTTCCCTAAAAGTTAGAACAAGAACAGTAGGAGGATGAATGCTTCCCTGAAACAAGGACTCTTGAGAGGTAATGTACAGAGTACAAAAGTTAAAAGACTTCTGGAAGAATGCGGTACTTCAATGTATGGGTTTTTCAGGGCATCCTTGCTGACAAGTTATTTTCAACATGTTAAATGCATCAGATGCAGTTATGTGGATATTGTAGTTCAGCAGAGTTGTCTTTACGAAAATCATATTGCCATGTCCTTCTGATTTCTTTGAATTTGTGAGATCCTATAAGGAGATGGTTTCAGTTAAACTTTTGTATTGGTGCCTCATAAATTGATTTGTCATATTCTAATCGGCTGAGACATTATGCCGGGAGAAAGAAAGAATACACCAGCTGCAGGGCTGTTGCTTGATAGAAAGTGAATCAAAACAGAGGTAGCTTTTCTCTATTTGTGTGACGAAGCCAAAGTATTAAGGGAAGACGGAAAGACAGTTTCCTGGATCTCATCTCAGCTAGGTGAAAAAGAAAGCTTGGTCACTGCAATAGAGACTTTTACTAAGAGTAAGAGGCAGGTGATCTATAATAAAGTACAGTAAGCTAGTTCTCGGCGTGGGGACTGGAAAAACTGAACAAGAATTGAACTAAATCCTGCAACCGACCTAGCAGTTTCGAGCCGCAATGTTTTCAGAACCGGTCATCGAACCGAAAAAATTATTGGTTTACGATTTAATGGTCCAATTTTAATTAGATCGTAATTGAATTATAATTGAATCGGTAATATTATAATTTAAAAAATTAAAAATATAATTATTTTTAAAGAAAATTAATTAATAATATAGTGTAATTTAAGTTCATAAAGATATAAATATTCAAATTCATGATTAAAAATAGTCATTTTTAATTTATAATTAACAATTTAACACATTAAAATAATTTATTGAATTATATAATTTAATTTGTCTCTTAAAAATTATAAAATTTGTTTCAAAAAATTTTTTTAAAAGAAATCGATTTTATCGGTTGGACCGATCGGTCTAATATAATTTTTTTAAAATTATTAATTTTTGAAAAAATCGATCTGAATGATCGGATCGGTTGAAAGATCGATTTACGATCAAATCGATCCGATTCAAACAACAGTGCCGAGCCGGCCCAACCCCTGCCCTGCACCTTGTTTTCTGGAATGAAAGACTTTTAGGAGAGGAGGGGTAGACGAGGATTTCTCTGTTTTCAACCCTGGCGCTATTGACTTAAGTGGTGGCATAGTATCTTGCCATTGCAAGGATGGATTCCTGGAATAGTCTAAATGGGGCAGAACTTTTATCACATTGTAAGTATGGAAGAATTTGATTAAATAAATTGAAGATGACTATAAAAGGATATTTTAAGTTAGGGTAAAATATGTTAATTACTTTTGAAATTTTATAAATTTTATTTTTACTCTCAAATTTTAATATTTGTAATTTTAATTTTTAAACTTTTAAATCACTTAAAAAATAGTCCTTTCAACAATAAACATTTAAGTATAATATAAAATCATCATATTGTAATTTTAATTTTTTTAATTTTTAATTTTAATTTTACTCTCTTCTTTTTGAATTTCTTTACTTATCAATAATAATTTTAAGATTTAACTTTAAATTTTTTATGTAATTTAATAATTTAGAGATTACACTTTCGTATTTTTTTAAATTTAATCTTACAATAAAAATAATATATTTTATTTTTTAATAAACAAAATTAAGATAAGATGAATAAGAAAAAAATCGATTCAATTCTTGACGAATAATAATATAATTATTTTTTGCATTTCTACAAAAAGGAAGAATATAGAAGTGAATTATTAATATATATATATATATATATATATATATATATAAAGATGAGTGAGACGTGCAAATCGTAATATTTTTTTTATTATTATATATAAAAGTTACTTTGTAAGAATTAGAAAAATATGAAAGTCATGTGATGAATTTTTGTAAGCACTTAATAGTTTTAAGTGATGAAAGAATTATTTTTTAGATGTTTTAAAAATTTGTGGGTTCAAATTATATATTTTAAAATTTAAAAATAAAAATTTATAGCGAGGTTTACCAGCAAAGACATTTCGCATGATTAATACTGTCCAGTAATTCTGGCCGTTCAGCTTATTCTGTACCACGTGCTTGATTGCTTGCTAGGCTGGGCAAGTTTTTCTATTGGTGAAAACATCGCAATTCTTTGGGCCTAATCAAGGATTTAAGAAACAAAATGGAAATGGGCGCTTCGTTTTCTTTTCTTCACCAATACTCAAGGTCCAAATAGGCTCTCTTCTTCCCTTGAACTCCATGGTTATATGAGTGAACTGATCCAAGATGCTTTAGCAAATGGAGGTTGTTCGAATTCAAGAAATGCTTAAAGATTAGTAGATTCAGAATTCTTTAAAAGCTTCCACCTAATTGTTAGCTACCGTTCCATGTCTTAAGAGTCGGGATGAAATATAGAGTTAATTGGCACAAAAACGAAGGAGAAATCACCAAGTTAAAACGCTCTTCAGTTTCCAGTTTTCAGACTACAGGCTAAAATTAGACTAATCCTGATTGATGTTTAGCCATTTCTCAATATGCTTACCACTCTTATTCCTCCGGCCACTCCACTTCAGGGGAAAAACAAAACAACCGAGTTCAAACAACCAAGGAACCAACACATGAATCCCACTAAAGAAATGCTGATTTTACGAATTGCATCGAATCCTACGTGGGTAGTTTAGTTAGGAAATTGAAACCTTATATCAGTTTAGTTAACATCCTGTTTCCAATATCAAAAACCAAATGGAAGTCCCTGCTTCCGTCCCGGAGATGTTGCAAAAAGAAGAAAACGCAAAGATGCCAGGGGGCAGTGCTTGTTTGCAGTGACTAAATTGTAGACGGATTTTATAAAGGCACATACGAAACTGAGAAAAAATAATTAGAATGCCAAAAATTTTACGGAACAACCCCGAGATTTTAGCAGTAATGCTTCAGAATCTAGCAAAAAAGTAATGCCTCATAATGCCAGAAATTACATCAGAAGAAACAAAGTGATCTCCCATCAGCTCAATCTAAAGACTCATCAATCTCAATTTTGACAACCTCACCGTCATCATATCGATCTTTCCTCGGCGGAGCCGGCGGTGCTGGAACCCTGGGCGGTCCTCTGCCTTTCTTCTTATTCTTTGGCCTTGCCTGTACATAGATAACATCAAATTAACATCTCCAATTAAGAACTGAAAATAAAGTAAAAGCAAATGATAAAACTCACATTTCCAAAGGAGTGATTGAAGCGCTTGCCTCTCGCAGTCTTATTGTCGCCTCTTCCGCAGTAAACTGATATCAGAAACATAATACGAATTCGTTAGCCATATTCGTACAGACGTGTACATATTGGAGGATTTGGTAATGGTTGCTTACTGAGAGGAAGGGTTACAGAGGTTGGTGATGGAGATGAAGGTGAAGTTGAGAGAGAGGAAGCAGCAGAGCGAGAGAAGCAGAGAGCCGAGAAATGGGAAGCCACTGGAACAGCTCCCGCGAGGAGCGACGCCATTGGAACGGATTTCAGGATTGGGCGAGTTGATACACTGGGAGGACTCGTTTGCTGGTGACCACTTAAAACCTTTACGTTTTGGATAAAAAGGTTAATTTCGAAATGACCCTCCAAATCTTAAGAAAACTTCGGCGAGTCTGCGAACTTATAAATATTTTCAATTTCATCCTTTGAAGGGAGGAATTGTTTATTTTGTTGAAAATTTCTCATTTATTATTTGTAAACTTTTCGGCTCTCAACTTTTTATTATCCACTTTTAATGATTCAAAGATAACCCTACTAAATCATTGATATTTCCTCACAACTTATAGTACAGAAATGTAGTCCTGCTTATACAGGTTCCACTGAGAACTACACAGAGAAAAGGTCAACTTGTTTTCCTTCACTGCGAAGATCCTAATGGACTGCCTTGCAAAATGCTTTACAAACAGTCTGGGAAGTTTTTAAAAAGGATAAAATTTCAAAATGTTCTTCCCCTGCCAATCAAGAAACAGTATTCCTTCATATTTTTGTGGTTTAACATATTCCTTTTTTTTAATTTTGTTTTTGGCTAGAGAACTACATGCATAATGCAAGAATATGGCTGTACGGCTGCATTTTCCAGCACATTATTGTGTTAAATCCTATTTTTAAAACCACACTTATACAAATGCTCAGCCAACTATCCTTGTGCTGGTGCCACAGTTTTAAGGTCATCTACTACAATGCTAGCCTTTTCTGGTAAACCAGTGCTACAATTCTTCGAGAAAGGCCTCATTCTACTTAATGTTCAAGTAAAATATGTGCGAGTATTATGTCCATTTGGCTTCTGTCTGTCCAAGTAAATCAAACTTCCACCTCCACAGCTGAATGTTGTCTCCAGGGCAGGGAAGCAAATGAAGCCTGCTGGGGCTTCTGCTTTTCTGGTTCTCTATTAACAAATGCAGACTCAGCCAACTCGATGGCACGAGCAAGGCCAGCAGCCTTATTTTCACACTCCATCTGCTCATCCTCGGGGATACTGTCTGCCACAATTCCAGCTCCAGCTTGAAGGTGAGCAACCCATTCTTGACGTTTTTTGGCAGCATCCTTGTAGGAATACATTGTGTCATAACGAGATCCTGTTGGGAATACGATAGTCCTCAGAGCCAAGGCAATGTCCATGTTGCCTGCAAATGAGATACCTCCAAATCCACCACTATAGGGACCCCGTCTTGCAACTTCAAGTTGATCAATCAACTCCATGGCTTTCACCTGTGGAACGTTGCAGCTATTATAATCAGACGAGACAAAACTATTTTATTCTAGGATGAATAAAATATTTCAAGTTTCATGAGCATGGAAAAGTGCTGGGTGATCTAAGACACTCCAAAACAGTGATCCCTCAGAGGAAAGGCTAACTGCAGCAACATTCATGTTCTAATGCTACAGAATCAAGCATTGTCAGAAACTAAAGAAATTTCTATAAAGAACGTATATCTCCATTGTAAAGCACAGTTGATCCTCTGTGCATTAACACATACATATGCATGGATTTCTCCATTTACCCCTTTACATATGATCCTAAATGGGCACTATCTCTTATACAGCATTTACCTGTTACTAGTGGGAGGACAAGTCTTGGATGGAGATGCAGAAGTCACTACGTATCAGCTATATACATACATACATATATATATATATACATATATATACACATATATATACATATATATATGCCTTCCAGAATGTGGCACAGAAAAAAAAGAAGAGTGACCAAATATATTTTCCACGATTCTATATATGCTATGGTGACCATAGCAGCATGCCAATTAGAATTTAATTATTTGGACATACTTGCAATGTTGACTATATTCACCAATTACTTTAAAAAGGATACTAACCTTTGGGGCTCCACTGACAGTTCCAACAGGCAAGGCAGCACGTAATGCATCCCAACAAGTAAGATGATCCAGCAACTCCCCTGTGACCTGCAAACAAAATAGAATGGGCAAATATGATTTACGAAATAAAGATTTGCTTTAAGGGCTATATATAGAAAATATTTAGAATTAAACAAGCTCTTGTAACACGGGAAAATAAAATAAGCTACAAATGAATGTCTGCATGAAAACTTGGTAATCGTAATCTACAGCCTTGTACTATTACTAGGATAGGAAATGATCTTGAAATTCATAATAATTTACAACTTGAACCACATTCTCACCGTAGAGCTGATGTGCATCACATGGGAATACCGCTCAACAGTCATAAGCTTTTCAACATTTACAGAACCAGGCTTTGAGACCTATATGAACAATCCTATGTTAGTCATAGACAATTTTAGGAAGCCAAAAACAAAGGGTTAGACACTACGTGTATAACTTAGAAGCTATGGACCATATATTATACCAACGAAATAGAATCACTCAGGTAGAAGCAGTTCATAACTAAAAAATGTGTATCGAATCTATCCCAAGGAGCATAATTAAGTTTGGAGATACCTTTCCGACATCATTTCGGCCCAAATCAACCAACATGACGTGCTCCGCACATTGCTTTTGATCTTTTAGCAGCTGTATCTCCTGCATCTCATCTTCATGGGGTGTCTTCCCTCTCCTTGTAGTCCCAGCCAATGGTCGGTTAACAATCTTTCCCTGTTGACAAGAAAGATACATGCACATAAGCTTTTAGTGGAAAAGAAGTAGGGTTCACAACCAAAGTCATCTGAGACAACCAGAGTTTTGTCAGTGACTTACATTCTTCACCCTTGTAAGAATTTCCGGGCTGGAGGCAACCAAAATGCATCCTCTTGCCTGACATAAACACAGAAAGCATACTAATTAGTTGAAGAACAAAAGTCAGGCAATTAAGAAAAGGATAGCTCTTCAAAACAAAAGAGAAGGACAAACCTGTAAGTAAGACATGTATGGACTTGGATTGATTACTCTTAATGCTCTATAGATTTCAAATGGATCAGCAAATGTTCGCTTTTCAAAACGTTGACTTAGAACAATCTGGAAAATATCACCCGCGAGAATATGCTCCTTTGCTTGTAGAACCGCGCTTTTATATTCTTCCCTTCTCATGTTACTCTCATTCAGAGATAGCCCAAAATTATTGGTTCGCATTTCTACAGCACCCGGTGATAGCCTTGGTCTGAACATGAATTGAATTACAACCTTAAACATAAATAAGAATAAATAGACCCAAGAACATTTGTATGATAGAAAAAGTGCAAAAATAACAACTCACGGATCTATATTCTGCACTTTGGATAATAGATTTTCCAAGCGCTTCATTCCATCCTTATAAGCCTTCTCAGTGGATGGGTATTGATCTAACTGTACCCAGTGAATTACAAATGCTTTCTGCCAAACAAGAAGTGTTCCAGAAAACACGCAGTCAGCTTTAGTGGCTTCAACCAAGGAAGAGACTGGCTAAAAACTACTCTCATCAATGAATTCTAGACAGGAGTGCCATTTGATAATGCAGGAACCCTCAAATGAAAGTATCTGATTATTAGGTTTCCATAATTGACAAAGAATCAGTTCTGCTATGGTTCGTAAGGGCACCACGTACATTATATCCAGCAGACAGGAAAGAAGACTGTTAAACTAATAAGGCATTTCCCATGTTACATGAATCTTATGCTAGTTGTTGGCCATCCAACAAGAACCTAAAGAAGATAATTCAACTGTTCATTTTTAGACATTACTTAATTACTTTTCACCGATTTAGCTTATCGGAACACAAATATAGACAGATACATACAGAGAGAAAGGCTTATGTTTCATTGGCCAATAATACCTTCTCTACATGATCAAATACTATCACATCATCGTAGAGCCCTAGATGAATGTCAGCAAGATTCCTATCATCTTGTGGTGCTGTGGAGAATGGCAACTTCTTCTTCTCTAAGTAACGGACAGTATCATAAGAGAAATATCCAACCCATCCACCTGTTCATGATGCCAATGAGCTAGAAATGTTAGCATAAAAGTGAAAGGTCCAAATGCAGTCATTATCAGTTCAATAAGTAATGCATTTCCATTTTTACTACCGTCAGAAGACAAGAAATGCAATCTATTGCTTCTGTTTTTTAAGGGATTCTTTTTCCCCCCTATTTGGCTTCAAAAGCATTCCTCCACACAAAAGCAAAGCATCTGGTCGATAATAAAATGTTTTCGAAATAAACCTATAAGAATCATGCTTTTCCATCTCGACAACTGCATCCCATCTCAAGTGTGGAAAAATCTATGAACACAGTAACAAAAGAAGTACACCATACACACTAAACCCACTTTTGCATATATAAGATTAACGTGACTCTAAGACATAAGCATACTGAAAAATAAAAGCGCATATTTTGAACAACTCCTTTTTCCCAACTAAGTTCATTCATTCGCAGTTATAGAAGGTTAGTCCAGAAAGTAGTACCATCTCAGTATCACATGCTTCTCTGTATGCCAAGGGCTTATGATTACTCCGCCATTATTAGATAGGGATACCAACTCTCAATTATTGAGGTTTCCTATTTACCTCTAATAATGAGTTGCAACAAAAAACAATTTCCACTATTAAACCTGTCTCTGTCACCTTTCTCTACAACATGAGGAGCAATATATTCACCAAAATGGCAAGGAAAGACTCATTTCCAAGGCTGAAGAGACTTGAAGTTCCAAAAACCACACACAGCAATAGAAACCAACCAAAAACATAATATCCAGAGAAGACAGCTTATGTGTTTTGCGCTCATAAGAGATCCCCATTAATGAAGCACTTGGGAAGAAAGAGCAATAGCTTACACAGTTTTTACAGAAACAAGAAACAGGAAACAACTTAAGAAAATTTACATCCACATTTGCTTTGAGATTACTGGCATTTTGTAGCCAGTACAGAATTCAATTACTTTCCACCAAACGTATTCTATTTTTAAATAAAAGCACTTTTAATACTACTAGTTATCAAGTTCAAGGAAAGATAGAGAAACAATATGCATATATAATTAGTTATGACAATGATTTTCTCACCACAAAATGTATCAGGAAGTTCATTAATCAGTTGAGGCTTCCAGCTTTCTGAAATCTCTCTTGGAATGGTCATTGGATCTTCCACAGCCTTCTCAGTTAACTTTTGTCTGTAATGGTCTAAAATCGTGACATTATTTTCTTTCGCCACGATCTCCATTGATGGCTGAGCACCCACAACGCTGTACCGACCCTATCAGAAATCCATGTAGATACAAATCAAATGATAAGATCTAGTGATTTACAAAAATCCAAGTCACAAAATACATGGACATCTCAAACAAGGAAGAAACTATTAGTAAGTGTTAAGACTTACGACACTAGAAGCTCGGAAACCAGGCTCGACAGACTCGAAGAGAAAGCTTGGAGCCTCTCTGTCGTCTTCTTTAACCAAACACCGATAAGCAAGCACCGGTGTTAAGTGATCCGAGAATATGCACTTGTAAAGTGGAATTACATTTCCATTCTTCGAAGCTTCCATAAACCTCGCTTCGTCAATTACTAAACAAATAGGGAACAAAAAAAATCAAAGTAAAATTTCTATGTAATTCACTAAAATAGCAGGGGAAAAAAAAGAGTAGATTATATTAACACTACAAACATAATCACATTTGTACGAATTAACACGTAAAAATGTAGAGACCTGGAGATGAAGAGCGGAGAGAGCAGCATTTGACTGTACGGCAGCTAAGAGCAAGAGAAGAAGAACTCGAGCTACGACCGCGGTTGTAGTCAAAGGAAACCGAAGACCCCCGTTGACCGCTGAAAGCTAAGCGGTTGGAGTCGAAAGACACCGAAGACGTACTCTTGCCAGTGACAGGCAAGCGGTTAGGAATGTATAGAGATTGCATTGTGTCAATTCACGTTTTGAAAAGCAACGGAAGTGAAGCGGTGCAGAGTCGTCGATGGCACAGTCCTCCCCAGTCCTTGTCTCCTCTGTACCAACAACGGGCGCGTGATTGTGTGAGAGAGAGAAAGAGAAAGATATATGTTGTTGCGAGGATAAACTCTGAAAGGGTGCGTCCCTTGCTGGAGCTGGGGGAATGAGACTGCCCCGAAGGCCCTCAAGAGGCTTGCTATTTATAGCATTATTGGAAGAGGCAAGATGGCGTACGATGACGCTGGACGGAATTCATCGTGCATAACGTAAAATTACATTAAATGCCACCAAGTGGGGTGGACGGTTCGGCCTCGGGAAAGTCATTTAACGCATGCTAATTAGTTATGTGTTTTAGTTTCATTGTTATACTACATCCATTGTAGGGACAGATTAAATGGTCCATTATCTTTAACCAACTATACGAGTCCGGCTCTATATTTAGATCGCTTCAAAAAAATTTATAAAGCATATATAAATAAATAAAACTTTACTAAGTCTTTCAATAAATAATTTTTACTAACTAAATATACTGTTATTATTTCTAAATTGTTAAGTTCAAAATTTAAAATTTTTTAAGCATTACAGAAAAAGAAAAATGAAATCTTTTCTCGAATCCAATTTTACATTACCTCAAAATTCAGGTATATTTAGATTGGGGTTCTTATATTAATTTAAAATTTATTTTTTATATTTTTATTTTTTTAAAATTATTAATATATTCACAATATATTATATTTTTTACCTTACATATCACTTCAAATCTTACTTAATTTCATATATTTAATATTATTTATTCTATTTCTATAGACTCAACTCAAGCGGACTACTATTTATTCATTTAATAGTACTTAGCTCGCGGCGGACTGGCTTACCCCATTTTAAATTCATTCCCCTTTCAACTATTCTAGAAAACAATAAATATCTTACAGTAAGCTAGTTGGCAAACTTTGAAAGGCTACATAAGTAGGATTCAGATTGATGATATTTGATATACAAAAATTACGTGACAAATTATAAATAAATATCATAATTAGTGAATATTATTACAATTTATAAAAATAATCATAATTCTATGAATATTCATTACAATTGAATAGATAGAATTTAATGTGATAAAATAATGTCATTTTATTAAAAAAACTTTTTAATATGAAGTTATTTTTATCATGTTAAATTTTTAACTATATATATATGTATATGTATATATAAAATGCTCTTGAAACGATATGTAACAGAACCTTGTGGTGACTGATGATTCACGAGTATAATCGAATTCAATTAAATGAATTCTTTGTTTGACACGTAAAAGAATTTAGTGATAATATATGGACATAATTAAATTTATTTAAAAACTCATCAATATACGTACATTTTAATATGTATATATTAAAAATATATACAATAAATTCATATATTTTATATGTATCAAAACGTGTATATTATATGTATCAAAGCGTGTATAATGAATACACATCGCATGCACATCAAGTTATGGAATGCTATATATATATGTATATGTATATATAAAATGCTCTTGAAACGATATGTAACAGAACCTTGTGGTGACTAGTGATTCACGAGTATAATTGAATTCAATTGAATGGATTCTTTGTTTGACACGTAAAAGAATTTAGTGATAACATATAGACATAATTAAATTTATTTAAAAACTCATCAATATACGCACATTTTAATATGTATATATTAAAAATATATACAATAAATTTATATATTTTATATGTATCAAAACGTATATATTACATGTATCAAAACGTGTATAATGAATACACATCGCATGCACATCAAGTTACGGAATGCTCTGAAGCAACATATGACAAAGTGGTGTAGTAATAGTCGACGTAATCTAATTCAATTAAAGGCTGTTTTTTTATGCATGTACAATAAATCCCTGTAACACGTACGTGGCATAATAACGATAGCTTGAATCATAAAATGACTGCAATTTCTATAATAATATTGCACAGCCCCTAATCCACATACGTGGCACGGGGATTGTTCCGTTGTATTATAATTCTCACCACATGATATGCCACCTTCATGTATGGGTGACAATTGGGATAATAATAATAATACCAAGTAAATATCTAAATCTATTCATAAATGAATGGATAAGAATGATTAAATTAAGTAAAATAGATCTAATTAAGTATTTATTTAAATTTATCAAATTTAATAGATTTAAATAGATATTCATATTTATATAAATATATATATATAGATGTACAAAAATTATATAATTTTTACAGTTCGAATAATAAGTTTGTTAATACATAAATTTCATTATTAATATATTAAATTATTAATGGGTAAAGTGGTATAATAAAATATTTATTATTTGGTTTAAATAATATCTTTTACCATAGATGTCCTATCACTAACATATTTAATTAATAAAAAAGTGATAAAATAATTTTGTTATTGAACTAAAATATATAAATGGATAAATAGATATCCATCATGCATTTAAATCCTTCCATATAAATTTATTTATATGGATTCATTAATATGAATTGGATTTCATTTAATTTCATTCAAATCCTATCTATCTTGCCACTTGTACCTCCATGTAGCCGCGACAATTTGGATAATAGCGCAATAGATATCAAAATCCATTTACAAATAAATTGATATGAATTATTAATTTAATGAATTTAAATAGATATTTATGCAATCTATTTATATATATTTAAAGATAGAAAACTTATATGATTTGTACAATTTGAGAGATAAGTACTATTAATATATGGATCTCATTACTAATCTCTTTAATTAATAAAAAATAAAGTGATAAAATAAAATATTTATTTATTTATTTGATTTAAATAATATATTTCAATACTGCAGAGATTCCATCACTAATATATTTAATTAACATAAAAATTAATAAAATAAAACATTTATTAGACAAAAATATATAAATAGATATATATCATTTATTTAAATTCATCTATATAACAAATGAATTTAAATAAATTATATTCCATGTAATTATATCCAAATCCAAATGCATATTCATCTTACCATCTCTACTTACATGCAATAAATTGCTATAAACCATAGACGGAATTAGGGGAGGCAGGCGTTGGCACCTCAGCACCCCCCCCTCCCCCTCTCCCCTAAAATTTGACATTACGCTTAATAAAATTAAAAAAATTTTAAAAAGTCTTTTAAAATTTACTTTTCGATCTCTAAATTTTTTTAAAAATTATAACTTCACCCTAATCCCATATTACTGATTCAGTCCTTGCTATAAATTACTATTATCATTTCTCTCCTTTCTCTTGTTTTTTTCTTTTTTTTTTTTTCCGGCTTTCTTGGATTCAATTCTGTCCCTAAACGCCAGCACTGACGGCTGCGAGAGCCACCGGAGATCTGCCAGCAGCAGCAGTGGAAATTTGACTAGGAACAGACAATGAACATGTGCAAATTTTCACGGGTATATGTCCAAAACAATTGAATGAAATAACATAATATTATATACTTATGTCAAAGACATTGAAGGATATATGATAATTAAAGACAATCAAATATAAGGGTACAATATTTAAATGTTATATTAAATATATTAGTATAATATATATTAAATATATTGCATTAAATACAATTGGTGCTAATAATTGATCTGTCAACTACTTCTGCTCTGAAGTTCATTCCCCCTTGGTGCCACTTCTAATTAGGATGCATATTGGATAGAAAAGAGCAATCTCTTTTTATATTCTCTCAAAAGCAGAAGATTACAGGCAGATATTATTCATTATAGATATTTTTCTTCAACCAGCAAACTAATATTATTTTGCATTGTTAGTATTCCACTCGATAGCTTCAAAAAGCTTATTTATACAAATATTAGATCACACACATTATCTCTCCCTCGGGATAAATGTGAAATAATCTGATGGTATTCAAAACAAACTCAAAATTACTTATATGCAAGGATAATATCACAAGCTTTTCTCGTACGGTCATATTACTTACATTAGACATGACAAATATTCAAATTTAATAATTAATTGCCAAATTTTCTCTTTATGATTCTATAATTTTATTCTTCAAAAAATGTATTCTATTTACATCTAACTAATAAACACGTACATTTTAAAATTTAGAATTTATTTTGTGTGTTACATAGTTTCTTTTAATGCTACTTTTGCAATGTAAGTAACATTGCAATTATAAATTCTTATCATGATATTGATAAATTATATTCATTATTATTTTATAAACAAAAAATTTACTAGGACAGCAATATTCACTGAAAACGCGTTTGATAAAATTGAAATTTGAATATTGCATTATAAAATTTGAAGTCTGACTATAAAGATTAAGTTTTATTATAATTTAAATTAAATTTAAAAGAATAAGTATTAATAATAGTAATTATTATTATTATTATTATTATTATTATTATTATTATTATTATTATTATTATTATTATTATATTAAAACTTCAATTTTAAGTAAATTTTATTTCACTCAAATTTTATAATTGAATTTTAGTAACATTTTAATCAATTAAATAATAACAAAAATATTTCATTAAACACATTGAAGTAATTAAGTACTTAATATTATATTTCAGTAAATACACTTAATTATATAAGTACTTAATTAATTACATAATTGACGTTCCATTAGATAAAGCTGAAAAGTACATATTTAAATACTTAATCCTGAAAATTGAAAATTAAACTATGAAATTTGAAATTTGAATCTGAAGAATGAATTAATTGTAATTTATTTTTATACTGTATTTTATTATAATTTATAATAAATAAAATAATATTATTATATAAATATTTAATATATTCTAACTTTAGATTTAGGACTCATAAAATTTAAATTTAAATATTAAAATCTGACTATTTAAATTGTAAATTTTAAAATTTAAAGTTTGAAGACCGTATTTTAAAATATGAAATTTGAATATGAAGTTTGAATTAATTATAATTTATTTTTAAACTATATTTATTACAATTTATATTAATATAAAATAATATTAATAATTAAATGAATATTTAACATATTCAGTATTCAAATTTAAATAACTTTCATTTTAATTGAAATTTATAATAGAAGTTCAGTACATTTTAATTAAATAAATAATAATACAAAATTGTTATTAAACACATTTAATTAATTACTTAATATTACATATTATCAAACATATATTAATAAAATAAAAACTTAATTAATTAATTTTAAATTCTTAATTGAGGGGCTCATTTGATAAAATTAAAATTTGAGTATTTATGTATTGAATTTTAAAAATTGATGTATAAAAACTGAATTCTGAAATTTGAAATCTAAAGATGAAATCTAATTTAATTATAACTTATTTTTACACTATATTTTATTACAATTTAGATTAAATATAAAAATAATATTAATAATTTTATAAGTACTTAACACGTTGATCAAATTTCAAATTTAAATAACTTTTATTTCACTTAAATATTATAATATAATTTTAGTACGTCATAATCAATTAAGTAATAATAAAATTTTTCTATCAAATATACTTAATTAATTACGTATTTAATATTATCCATTATCAAATAACTTTATAAAATAAATACTTAATTAATTAATTTTGAATACTAAAATGAGTTATCAAATAAAATTTGAGTTAACAAAAGACCTATAGGTCTTGAGTTATGCAATAGGCCTTAAATATTTTAATACATTGGACATCCCAATATTTTTAAATTTTCTTTTGATTTCTTTATGTTTCAATTTTATTGAAAAGATTTGAAGTAATTTTAGAACTATTTATATTATCTTTTTTATACTTTATATCGTTAATGTTTAATAATTATGTGTGCATAATAATTTTCAAATTACACACACACACACACATATATATATACACTATTTATTAATACTAGTTATACTTCTAAAGGGCAAAATAAAAAGAAAATTTAATTATTAAATTTGATATTTTGTCACTTAAGTGTCGCATCTAAGAGAGGTAAATGATATTTTTCAACATCTCAAGGGTTCAAATGATATTATGATATATTTTAAGGAATATTTTTTTTAATTATTATCCTGTCCAAAATATGCTACGTGTGTCGTCACAAAGAAATGAACCTAAGTGTGAAAAAAAAAAATAAAATAACTAAGAAGAAAAAGAGATAACAAAAGGAATTCTTGAAGTTTCTATTGCCTTGAAAAAGAATTATTGATTAATAGGTTTAAAATTCAATTCATATATTAAAACAAAAATGAAGAAGAAGAGGAAAAGAGAGATTAAGAGTATACAACATAAGGAGCACATGAGAATAAAGCTAATGTCTTCTGCAATTACACTTTGAATAATTATTAGACTTGTCCTATATATACCTAGTATCCACATCTTCCAACAACATATTACATGTATAAATGGATATGGAATGGTTGCTGTTGCCTACTACAACACATATTCTAAAACTTAATTAAGGTGTATAATATATATGATTATCAAATTATCTTTTCACCTTTTTGCAACACAAGTTTCTCGATTGATGGAGTCAATAATAAATGATTTAATAAACATTAAGCACTTTATAAGTAATGACTTCAATTGTCACTTGTACCAAATATGTAGATGTACTTGTAATTACAACGAGGTGTTTCTCTTACACCATACAACAACACGAGTTACTTGATTAAGTGAAACATTAATAATTTAACAAATATAGTTTATAAGTAATTACTTCAATTATTACATATACCAAATGTTGAGATGTGACTACAATATTGGAAGGTTTTTAATAAGGGCAACACAAATTGCTTGATTAAGTAGAACACTAATAAATGATTTAACAAATGTTAAGTAGTTTAAGTGATGGTTTCAACTGTTGCTTATACCAAATGTTTAGATGTATTTGTAACTACAATGAAAGATTTCTCTTATACCAAACAATGACACAAGTTATTTGATTAAGTCAAATATTAATGAATGATTTAATAAATGTAGATTATAAGTAATGACTTCAATTGTTATTGATACCAAATGTTGAGATATAACTACAATGGGATGTTTTTCATATACCAAAGGGCGACACAAATTGCTTGATTTAGTGAAATATTAATTAGTGATTTAATAAATATTAAGTAATTTATAAGTAATGATTTCAATTGTTACTTTTACAAAATATTAAGATGTACCTGTAAAAGTTGTTCCATATGCTAAATGGCAACTCAAATTGCTGAATTAAGTGAAACATTAATAAATGCTTTAAAAACGTTTGGTAGTTTATAAGTGATGATTTCAATTGTCACTTATATGTTCTAGATATTGAGATGTTTTTCTAATTACAGTGGAAAGTTTCTCTTATACTAAACATTTAGATATGCTCATGCCTACTATATTGGGGTTGCAGGTTGGCTCACATGATAAAATATGACGATTTTTAAATACTAGGTCTAGAGTTTAAACCTTCCTCTAATCACCAAATACTCTATTCGTCACATAATATAAGTCGTTAGACTTAATTTCACACATATTAAGATTCCTAAAAATAAGGTGACTTTATTTTTTTTCTTCTTAAAACAACCCTATTTAAATGTCTTGAAAAGAGAAGAGAGAGGAAAAGAGGAAAAGAGAATAATAAATAAAGATAAAAATATAAAAATAGTTTTAAAACCTCATTGAAAAGTCTCCAACGACTTATAATTTGGAATAGTAAAAATAGTATCTAACGACGGAAGGAGTAGTATTTATTTTTATTTTGTTTGATTGAGATAGAAGAAAAATAAATAAAATTTATTTATAAATTTGTTATTTTATTCGTTGCATATACATATTATTTTAAATATTAAAAAGTGGAAAGGAAAGAATATATTTATTTTAAACTTTTATTTATATCTAAATCCTTCCAAAGTTGGAGGAAAAGTTTTGCTAATATTGGCAGTATGTTTGGTTGAGGTGAAAAGAGAAGTGATGTAAATTTAAAGATAAATAAATAAACCTTGTTTATAATAGGAAAAAAATTTTTAAAAAAATGTAAATTAAGAGGAGGTAAGCCCTCTTTCTGTAAAAAAAAAAAAAGAAAAAAAAATTCTACCCCTTTTTTAACCAAATTAAATTACATTTACGGCCCTTCATGAAAGCAAAGTTCTTCTACCCCATCCTTCTCCTCTCTCCTATTTGTGAACTAACATAGTGTGAGTGGGAGTAACTTCCTATTCTAATTTACTTCCATCCTTTATTTACTGCAAGTCATATCTGTATTTTTTTTTATTTGTCTCTAAATTTACTTTTTCTTTCCACATATTTTATCTTTTAACTCGAACCAAAGGTAATATTAGTATGTTACTAATCTCATTATTGATTCGAAACTCCAATTAAAGAATAAGCTGGGAAGCATTGGTATCTTCTAATAATTTTGAGTTGTCATATGCAAATGAAATTTGCCATTTAGAAAACAGTTGAGAAGCACAATTTATGCAACTGCAACAACATCAGGATCCACACCACAAAGGGAAAAAAAAACATGGGAGATTGAGACAAGGAGGATCAGGAGGCAAGCGCCGTAACGACACATGTCTCCTGTGATAAGTCTCGCCATTTATATTCAGACTTATGCAACTAATAACTAATACTCTCTCCATCTGAAAATACTTATTCACAAAATTTGTTTGTTTTGTTTTAAAATACTTGTTCATATATATATTTCTAAAATTAATAATTAGTTTTTTCCTATTGTATTCCTATTTATTCCAAGTCAACTACATAACTTTCCAAAACTCTTCTATTTTCTTACTTCTTGGGAATTTTCACTAACTAATAGTTATATTATTTTTAATATGGATAGAATAGAAACTTTATCTAAATTATTGTTTATTTTCAATACCCTTAATCTGTGTGCAAAAGACTTCATAAATAAGTATTTTGAAATGAAAGGATTACATGCAACTTCCCCTTATAATAAATTAATAATGGAGATGAGCAAATACAGCTGCACTAAATATAATTAATATTTGCCCTCTTTGCCATTTACGACCAAAAGTTGGGTACAGTTAGTGCAATAATTTTCTTATTTAGAATTAAATATTTTATTTTAACTTAATACAAAATTTAAAAAATACTGTGTTATATTTTTAAAATTTTAATTAATTAAATTAATAAATAAAATATATATGTATTTAATATTAATACATTAAAATATATAATTCTTCGAATATTATATAAATTCATTTAAAATCTTAACTAATTAAATAATTAATTAAGTTAATAAATAATATATATGTATTTAATATTAGTACATTAAATCTTAATAATATAACAACCCTGCACGAGACATCAACCTAATAAAAAAAGAAAGAGAAGGCAGAGATACTTGCGAATTATTGAGAGTGAAAGAAAGGCCTGCGGTTAATGAATTTGATTAAAAAAACACATAGATTTAGGTAGATATTTTTTAAATAAAATAGTCTTAAGGACTTATTTTTTGAAATTCTTAAATCTTAAGGACTTGTTAAAAATTTGTTGAATCATATTTATAAAATCAAGGGCCATGCATGTGGACCATGTGGTGGTTGCGGCTCGCGGTCTCCTTGGACGGCCAGAACCCGACAATTCCTGTCGCTTGAAATGGCAGGTATAAACAATACACCACATGTTAATTTTTTAAAATAAGGCATTGGGTTCCCTTAATAAATTTCACACGTGATCGTATTTTAATTAAAATGTACTCTTTTCATCTTAAATTTTTCATCTTAAATTATATGTCATTGTTAATTCATCATGTGAAGATTAAAAAAATAAAAATTTATTTAATTAAATATTTTTTTCTATTTTGATTTTTATAATTCAATTATAAATACCTCTATTTATATTAAAAAGTACACAAAATTTTAAGCTTTGATATAATTCTAAATTACTTCTATCTCATAAGTATTTAATTATTGTTAATAAATAAGTCAAAATATTGATGAGTATTTAATTCTCTCTCTATTGATATTTCTTGAGAATTAACAAGATGAGCATAAATATCAGAATCGTAAAATGAGTTTTTGATTATATTTTAATACGTTTGAGAAATAAAATATTATTAAATATGAGTAAATTTGAAATATTAAATTTTAATTTTTTTAAAACAATAGATAATTTAAGACAAACATTAAGTTAAAAAGTGGATTGATAATTTAGAACGGAAAAAGTATATTTTTTTTAAAAAAAAAAATTGGTGGTTTGTTGTTGGGTACATGGTCGAGCATTAAATTGAATTTGTTTGTTAATTAGTAGATTAATGGAGCGGGCAATGAAGGTAAAGAGATGGAGCTAGGGATGGCAATGGGCCAAGGCAAGGCAGGGATGGGCCGAGATTTAACTGGGTCGGGCCAAAGACTAGAAATCCCGGCCTTAGCCTCGCATACGCCCTCATTTTTCCATCCTGACTCGTCCTTGTCATGGGAAAAGAAGGGGATTTCTGCCCCAACCTGTCGGGGACAAAACAATCCCCAATCCCAATTCAGCGGGGGAGTGGAGGCCCGTTTGGATCCGAAAATATTTATAAAGATTAAAAAAAAAAATTACCTCCAATATATTTTTATTCAAAAATTTTTAATCATTTAGAAAATTTTTATAACTGTTTCCAATGGTTCACGTATTTATCATATCACTAAATTAGTAAGAGTAAAATTGATAATTAATAATTTTTTCTTTTCTTTTTCCTTTTTCCCTCTTCTTTTCAATTTTATTTTATTTTATATACATATATAATCTACCTATATATACATATATAATCATATATAATATATATAATCTACCTATAATTTATTTAGTATATATAATATATATATATATATATATTGGTATGTATACATATATAATATATATAAAATCTATATATATAACGCATATATAATCCACCTATATATATATTTATTTATATAATTTACTTATATATACATATAAAATATATTTATAATATATATATATATATAATATGTATAATATAAAATATATTTATAATATATATATATAATATGTATAATATAAAATATATATATATATATATATATATATATATACGAGCTGGGCAGATCGGGCTGGAGGTGAGATTATGGAATTTCCGTCCCCAGCTCACTCCCGACTGACGAGCCAAGAAATGAAGCCCGCTTCTAGTTTGTCTCCACTTAAATGGAAAAATTTCCAATCCAATCAGATCAGATCGGACCGAATTTCTTATTTAAGTTGAGAAATTGTCATCCCTAAAAGGAACTATCCATCAATTATCAAACAGCCGCAAACACATGCAACACGTTGATCATAAGTATTGAGTGTGGCTTTGCTCCGGTCTACCTCACCGGACGTAACAGCGTTCCAGATTTTCTTCCTTCACGGGCCGAAACCCAAATTTTCTTCTTGGCTGATGGCAGCGGGATTTGGGAATTGTGATTGGCTGATAAGTGCCATGCCATTAAATGTTTGTTGACGTTTTCAATAATTTATAGGTCTATAAAAATTTTGAATTGAGACATGCCTCAAAAAATTCATTCAATGATCTAAATGTTATGAATTATTGGAATCTTTATTAATTAGTGGAGGTTCCACTAATTATGGATTTATGTGAATTATTATAGAAGATTTTTATGGATGTCCACTATTTAGTGGAGACACCACTAATTAAGATTAGTGGAAGATGATGTATGCCATGATGTAATCCACTAATTAGAGCTCTATAAATAGAGCTATTCTCTAAGCTTGTAATACACCATTATTTTGTGAAAGAAAGATTAGTGAAAGAAAGATTAGAGAAAGAATTGTGAGAGAAATAAAGAGAGAAGTTTGAAGAGAAATTCTTGTGCAAAGAATAGTTAGAATTTTCTTAGTGTGTAGTGTGTAGATTTTATTCTAACACTACCCTAATTTTAGAACACGTTATCAGCACGAGTCTCTACCGGTACAAAAGCCAGAAGACTAAGCACGAGTTTCTGCCGTTACCAAAGTCAGAAGACAGGTACGCATTTATTGATATCTATGGTTAACATCGCTAAACTCGAATTTGTAGCCCTTGATATTTCTGGAAAAAATTATATGTCATGAGTTCTCGATGCAGAAATTCATCTAAATGCTGAAGGCCTTAGTGAAACTATTCAAGCAAATAATAGTGCATCTGCACAACACAAGGCTAAAGCTTTGATTTTTATTCGTCGTCATCTCGATGAAAATTTGAAAATAGAATATCTTACCGAAAAAGATCCATATGGCCTGTGGGTAAATTTAAAAGAAAGATTTGACCACCTGAAGATAGTCGTACTACCTACTACATGGTATGAATGGTTGCACCTGATGTTGCAAGATTTTAAAATCGTGAATGAATATAGCTCCGCAATGTATAAAATTACATCTCAATTAAAATTATGCGGAGAAAAAGTGACTGATGAAGATATGTTGGAGAAGACATTCTCTACCTTTCATGCCTCGAATATTGTCCTGCAGCAACAATATCGAGAAAATGGGTATACAAAATTTACAGATTTAATTACTGCCCTCCTCATTGCAGAGAAAAATAATGAGTTATTATTGAGAAATCATGAAGCCAGACCAACTGGCTCAACAGCACTCCCAGAAGTGAATGTTGTTGGCTCCAGCAGAAGCCATCGTTATAGTCGTGGTCGTGGCCATGGCCGTGACCGTGGTCGTGGTTATGGTCGTAGACACGCTCGATATTTCCCTTATCACAATTATAATCAAACTGTGAGAAATACTGGCCACCTGAAGTGGAACAGAAAAGATCATAAGGGAAAAGAAAAAGAAATTGAAGAAAAGTATGAGGATATATGTTATAGATGTGGCATGAAAGGTCATTGGTCACGAAACTGTCGTACGGCTAAGCATTTAGTTGAATTGTATCAAGCTTCATTGAAAAATAAAAATGTGGAAGCAAATTTTTCTCAACATCCAATAAATAATGTTGAGGATGATGATATTGATCCTGAAGATCTTAATATCAATATTACCCATATGGATGTATCAGATTTTTTTGAACACCCAGACGGTAGGATAGACCATTTAATTGGTGATGGCAGTGTCCACAAGAACTAAAGTCTCACCATGATATTTTTGTATTTTCATTTTCATTATATTCTAATAATATTTACGTTTACATATATATATTTGTGTTCAGATGGCTATTGTTAATAATGATGTATGCATTATTGATAGTGGAACTACACACACCATACTAAAAAATGAGAAATATTTTTCAAATCTCAAAATGGGAGAAATAAATATTTATACGATAAACAGTAGTGCAAATGTAATTGAGGGCTCCGGAAGAGCTAGTATATTATTGCCTAAAGGAACAACAATTATTATTGATAAGGCACTATTTTCCTCAAAATCCAGAAGAAATTTATTGAGTTTTAAAGATATCCGCAGAAATGGGTATCATGTTGAAACAAATGAGGAAAATGGGATTGAGCATCTTTTTATTACTCAAATGCATTTGGGTAAGAAATCGGTATTAGAAAAATTGCCGTCTTTTTCTACTGGTCTATATTTTGTAAAAATACGTACAATTGAAATTCATCATCTAGTAAACCAGAAGTTTACTGATCCTATTACTTTTAGCATTTGGCATGACCGGTTGGGTCATCCGGAATCTACCATGATGAGAAGAATCATTGAGAATACACATGGTCATCCTTTAAAAAATAAAAGGATATTAACATCAGAAAAATTCGCATGTACTGCATGTTCCCTAGGAAAATTAATTATTAAACCATCACCAGTAAAGTAGTAGGAGCTGAAAGTCCTACATTTCTCGAACGGATTCACGGAGATATTTGTGGACCTATTGATCCACCATGTGGACCTTTCAAATATTTTATGGTCTTAATTGATGCATCATCCCGATGGTCACATGTATGTTTATTATCTACTCGCAACCTGGCGTTTGCGAGATTACTTGCTCAAATAATTAAATTACGAGCACAATTTCCGGACCATCACATTAAAAATATCTGTTTGGATAATGTCGGTGAATTTTCATCACATGCTTTTGATGCATATTGCATGTCAATTGGGATTAATGTTGAACATCCTGTAGCTCATGTTCACACACAAAATGGTCATGCTGAATCTTTGATTAAACGATTACAATTAATTGCTAGACCATTATTAATGAAAACAAATCTCTCAACATCTGCCTGAGGACATGCTATTCTACATGCTGCAACACTTGTACGTATAAGACCAGTTAGTTATCATAAATTCTCTCCTTTGAAATTGGCTTTTGGGTCAGAATCAAATATTGCTCATTTAAGAATTTTTGGGTGTGCTGTATATATTCCAATTGCACCAAACCAACGTACAAAGATGGGTCCTCAAAGAAGAAAGGGGATATACGTTGGATATGATTCTCCCTCTATTATCATGTATGTTGAACCCCGACAGAGATGTATTCACAAAGCAAGATTTGCTCGATTGTCATTTTGATGAATCATTATTCCCTAAATTAGGGGCGAACCAAAACAAGATAACAAGGATCTCGCTTGGACAACATCATTAAATTATCTTGATCCGCGCACAAGCGCATGTGAACTTGAAGTTCAAAAGATAATTCATTTGCAAAGCATTGCAAATCAAATGCCGGATGCTTTTGTTGACTCAGAAGAGTTACAAAATCGCATATTCCAGACTATAAATGCTCCTATTCGAATTGAAGTTCCAGTAGAACAAAATATTATACCTATAACTCGCTGAGTCAAAAACACGCCGTAAGCGTGGCCGACCTCTTAGTTCTAAAGATAAAAATCCTCGAAAGAAAAGAAAATTAAATGATCCGAAGATCATATTGAAGAAAAGAATGATAAAGACCAAGAGAGAACCGATGACAAAGAACCGAAGTTGATGAAAGTAACACCGAAATTTCTATCAATTATACCACTTTCGGTAGAAGTTGGAATCGGATAGAAACCGTTATTGATAATATATTTGCATACAATATATCTCTTGATGTTACACAGGATAATGATGATCCCGAACCAATATCGATTGATGAATGTCGGCATAGAAAAGATTGGCCGCAATGGAAAGATGCGATTCAATCGGAGTTAAATGCACCGACAACACGTGAAGTCTTCGGACCTGCAGTCCGAACACCGTAAGGTGTAAAACCCGTTGGCTACAAATGGATATTTGTGCGAAAGCGCAATGAAAAGAGTGAAATTGTTCGATATAAAGCGCGATTAGTAGCCCAAGGTTTTTCACAAAGACAAGGTATTGACTATGATGAAGCTTATTCTCCCGTTGTTGATGCTATTACACTCCGATATCTTATCAGCTTAGCAAGACATGAAAAGATAGATATGCGCCTATTAGATGTTGTCACCGCTTACTTATATGGAAATTTAGAAAATGATATTTACATGAAAATCCTCGAAGGATTTCATATGCTCGAAGCATATAAACATTATCCTCGTGAAAATTACTCCATCAAGTTTCGTAAATCATTATATGGCCTCGAAGCAATCTGGCGCATGTGGTTCACACGTCTTAGTGAATATTTATTGAAAGCGGGATTTAAAAATGACCAGGTATGTCCATGTGTTTTTATTAAGAAATCTGATTCTAAATTTGTGATATTAGCTATATATGTTGATGATATTAATCTTATTGGAACTCCTGAAGAGCTCCAAGAAACAATTGATTATTTAAAAAGAGAATTCGAAATCAAGGATTTTGGTAAAACCAAATTTTGCCTTGGTTTACAAATTGAACATCTGGAGAGTGGAACCTTTATTCATCAATCAACATATACAGCAAAAGTGCTAAAAAGATTTTACATGGACAAAGCACATCTATTGAGTATTCCAATGATCGTCCGATCATTAAATGTGGATAAAAACCCTTTCCGACCTCAAGAAAATGATGAAGAACTCCTTGGTCCTGAAGTACCATATCTCAGTGCAATTAGTGCATTGATATATCTTGCTAATAATACAAGATCTGATATTGCTTTTGCTGTCAATTTATTAGCAAGATTTAGTTCTTCACCAACACGATGACATTGGAATGGAATTAAACAAGTCATTCGATATCTCCAAGGTACAATTGATCTCGGATTATTTTATTCAAATAAAACCAGTCCAACATTGATAGGTTATGCAGATGCTGGTTATTTATCTGATCCACATAAAGCACGTTCTCAAACGGGCTATCTATTTACATGTGGAAATACTGCTATATCATGGCGTTCTACTGAAACAATCTATAGCGACCTACTTCTTCAAATCATGCTGAAATTATAGCCATTCATGAAGCAAGTCGAGAATGTGTATGGCTAAGATCCATGATTCATTATATCCGAGAAAGTTGTGGATTATCATCAATCAAAGGTATTCCAACTCCTCTTTATGAAGACAATGCAGCTTGCATAGCTCAATTACGAGGAGGATATATTAAAGTAGATCGGACAAAACATATTTCACCAAAATTCTTCTTTACTCATGAACTCCAGAAGAAAGGTGAAATTGATGTGCTACAAATTCGGTCATGTGATAACCTCGCAGATATTTTCACGAAGACTTTACTGACTGCAACATTTGAAAAGTTGATATATAAAATCAGTATGCGTCGGTTTAAAGATTTAAAGGAATCATCTCATCAGGGGGAGTAATAAATAGACATATAGAATAGTGTACTCTTTTTCCTTCACTATATTTTTTTTCCCACTGGGTTTTTATCTAGTAAGGTTTTAACGAGGCATATTCTTTATGTAATGGATGGACATCCAAGGGGGAGTGTTATGAATTATTGGAATCTTTATTAATTAGTGGAGGCTCCACTAATTATAGATTTATGTGAATTATTATAGAAGATTTTTATGGATGTCCACCATTTAGTGGAGACACCACTAATTAAGATTAGTGGAAGATGATGTATGCTATGATGTAATCCACTAATTAGAGCTCTATAAATAGAACTATTCTCTAAGCTTGTGATACACCATTATTTTGTGAAAGAAATATTAGTGAAAGAATTGTGAGAGAAAGAAAGAGAGAAGTTTGAAGAGAAATTCTTGTGCAAAGAATAGTTAGAATTTTCTTAGTGTGTAGTGTGTAGATTTTATTCTAACACTACCCTAATTTTATAACACTAAAGTATTCTTTTCGTCTTTTTTTTTATATGTCATATTTAATCAATTATACAAGTTTAAAAAAATTAGTTAATTAATTAATATTTTTTATTTTATTTTTAAAGACTTTTTTTTATTAAAGATAATTAAATTACAAAGATTTATGTGTTATAAGTATAATTAATTTATTTCCATATTCCTCCTACAAATACTGTTAATATGGCTCAATTTGCTCAATTTACAAGACTCAATTAATTCAAAAGGAGTTTTTATTTAATCATACTTATTATACTGTATTAAAAGAGGTATTTATAAAAATTAATAATTAATATACTCTTAATTTGTTAGGACGATACATTGAGATAAAAACCTTAATTAAAATGAGACACATAAAAGGGATGAAGAAAATACTAATCAATATTTTTTTTTTAAGAAAAAAGAGAAAAAATCTCATTAAGAAGCTATCAAAACGGCAAGAGCTATATTAGATGGATAGTCTTGATATTACTCTAACGGATAAAGAGACTTTAAACTAGTATAAACTTGTAAATGGTTGAGTTTATTACCCTATCCTCAAATAAATGAGAAAATAAAAGACTACGACATATCTTCAATTAAATGACCAATTAAGAATATATTAGAGAAGGAATTATTCAACTTACAACAACTTCAATGTAGTCACCTTTCAAAATTACACGTGGAAACTTATGCGTAGCAGCAAAACGAAGGCAAAGAAGAATGACATATGCTTCTATGTACTAATTAACATTTTAATAATTTCTTTTTGCATCTTTATTTAAAATGAAAAAAAAAAAACGTTTACATATCTTATTCAATGTAATTTAAACATCGTATAATTTCGTAAGTATTATTTTGTATATCGAATTTAATATTCTTGTCTTGTGAACGATGTTGATAATAAGATAGATTGAGAATGAGGGTATCCTAGCCTATGTTACATTTCCAATATATATGTTAAATTTGCCTCCAAAGCACTTATCATAAGGGAAGAAATGCATGGTAACTGCCCTTCTAAAAAATCAATAACATACAGGTAAAGTTTATTTCCAATTTTAATAATATTGGAGATTCTTTAATATTTACATAAAAATGTATTACGTTAATAGTAATTATATTTGACAGTTAAAATTAAAATAAAACTTCAATCAAAGGAGGTAGTTATTAAAATAGACTTTTCAAGGTGAGAAAAAGTAAAATGTTGAGATTAAATTAAGAAAATTAGTCTATTTAGTCTCTAAAATTTGAAATTTATAATGTTTTCGGCCTTAACAATTTTTTTTTACCATTTAACCCCTAATAATTTTTTTAAAACTATTATAGTCCCTAATTCTCTTATTTCTAGTATAATTTATTGGATACTATAATTGTAAGAAAAAAAATAATTATAGACCATAACGATAAAAAAAATTATTAAATACGAAAACATTACAAATTTAAAATTTTAAGAACTAAATAGATTAATCTCTCAATAAATAATTGTATAAATTATTATTAAATAACATATTTTTATACAATTAAAACACTCTAAAATCTTAAGTTGTATTTTGATAGGAATTTAATTAATATGAATTTGTTTAAATTTAATAAAATATTATTAAATATGAAGTCTAATTATTAATAAAAGAAAAAAATATAATATATTATAAACATATTATAAATTTTACGAAATAAAAATTATTTAAGTTAATATTATTTTTAATTAAAAAAAAATTCTTCTCAAATATAACCTTAATTTCAAAGTATCAAAAGGGAGCCATTCCCAAAGCACACTATGCACATGGGGCCCTAACTGTTACAGAACGCGAGAAAGCTGCCCCGTTTGTCTCACAGAGAGATGAGTCGCCGAGGGTCGAGTTGTTGGGCAGGACTCCTTCTTTGGGCCAATTTAATCAAGGATTTAAGAAACAAAAAGGAAATGAGCATATGAGGATAAATCAGTCCGTGTGTGTATATATATATATATATATATATATATATATATATATATATATATATATATATATATATATATATAGGAAATGTAGAAAGCTGTTATTGTAATACTTGTCAACCTTTTTTATTAATACTTGTCGTGTCGAATTTAAATAAATATTTTTAAAAAAAAATATATAAAAAGTTATTAATTTAGAAAAAAATTATTTAATAAATAAATATTTAATAGATTTTTTAAAAATTATAAAGTTATAAATAAAGTTAATATTTAATATATTTTTATTAAAGTGACTTTTTTATAATGAACAAAAGTAAAATATTATGATTAAATTATAATTATGTAAATTATTTTCCATTTGTTTTAAAATAGATATTTGTGAAGTTTTTTTTTATTCTATTTCAAAATAAATATTCATATACATATTTCTAAAACTAATGATTAATTTCTTTCTATTTTACCCTTATTTTTTCTAAATCAACTATACAACTTCTCAAAACTCTTTTTTTTTTTTTTTTTCCTTAGTCCTTAGCAATTTTCACCAACCAATAGTTATTATGTATTTAATAGGGATAGAATAAGAATTTTATTTGAATTGTATTACTATTTTCAACGTATATGTAAAGGATTTTATGAACATATATTTTGAAACGGATAGAGTATTAAATACTCCCTCTATTTCAAAATAGATGTTCATTTATTTTTTTTATTTTGTTTCAAAATAGATATTCGTTTACATTTTTCAATGTATTAATCATTAGTATTTTTCTACCTTACCCCTCATTTAATATAATGCAGGTGGGAGACACAGAGGAAGATAAGTATAAGAGTAATTAATTTGGAAAGAGAAAAGAATATTTATTAGGGTTATACTCCCTCTGTTCCTATTTATCGGTCACAATTAATTAGTTCACACAGTTCAAGAAAAATTAGTTATTCTCTTAAATTTATACTACTTTGTTTATATATTCCAAAAGTACCATTGTATTTAATATTCTCTACAACTATTTTCTTACTTTATTTGCTCAACTCCCTCCCTAAAGTTATTACACTTTTATTTTTCAAAGTTATTTAATACAAGGGTATAACAGTAAAATTAACACTAATGGCACTTAAATTTTTTTAATGTGACAGATAAAAATAGACACTAAAACTTTTCTATTGTGATAGATAAATAGGGACGGAATGAGTAATTAAAACTTTATATAAAAAATATTATTATTTTTAAAACTTTTAATTTGTATGTAAAGGGTTAAATGAACGTTTATTTTGAAATAGTGAGAGTAACATATTTTAATAATGTACTCCCTCCGTTTCAAATACTTGTTCATGAAACATTTTGCACAAAGATTAATGGTGTTAAAAACAATATTACAATGTAGATAAAGTCCTGATTCTAACAACAACAACAATTTAAGCCTTAATCCCAAGAAACTTGAGGTCGCCTATATGAACCAATATCAGATAACGTGTAGTCATCCACTTGAATCATCTCTCTCCACTTCTTTCTATCGACCGCCATACTCTCATCCAAATATAAGAAAGACATATCTCGTTTAATCACTTCTATCCGTGTTGTTTTAGGCCTATTTTTACCTCTGTCTAACCTATCCTGCCTCCCTCCCTTAATCCTCCTAATAGGAGTATCATTTGGTCTTCTCTGTACATGTCCAAACCAACGCAGGCGGTTTTCTCTCATCATTTCCTCAATAGATGCCACTTCCACTTTTTTCCTAATAGTCTCATTTCTGACTCTATCCTTTCTAATATATTCACATATCCATCGTAACATACACATCTCAGCTACTTTTATTTTGTGAATATGACACGTTTTAACTACCCAACATTCCGTGCCATATAGCAAAGCAGGTCTTACGGCTATTCTATAAAATTCCTTTAGGTTCAATGGTATATTGCGATCACATAGAATACCAATCGCACTCCTCCATTTCAACCAACCCGCTGTAATTTGGTGTGCAACATTGCCATCAAACTGTTCGTCTTTTTGAATAATAGATCCTAGATATCGGAAGCAATCACCTATTGGTATATCTTTACCATCCAAAATTATACTCTAAGCTACATTTCTACTACTACTGAAGTTGCATTCCATATACTTTATTTTACTCCTACTAATTCTAAAATCCTTGGATTACAATGTTTGTCACTCCAATTTAACATTTACACCGACTCCAATATCATCAATCAACACAATATCATCAGCAAACAACATACACCATAGCACAACCTCTTGTATATTGCAGATCAACTCGTCCATAACGGTCGTAAAGAGAAAAGGGTTAAGTGCGATCCTTAAGGTCCCCGATAGTAATAGGAAACTCTGCAATCATTTTGGTGCAACTCCTTACACTTATACATGCTCCCCCATACATATGTTTAATTAGAGTAATATACTTTAGCGATACACCTTTCTTGGTCAGTACTCGCCAAACTACTTCTCTAGGCACCTTGTCATAAGTTTTCTCTACGTCAATAAATACCATATGTAAATCTTTATTTCTTTCCCTATAATATTCAATCATTTACCGTAATAAATGAATTGCCTCCATAGTGGAATGTCCAAGCATAAATCCAAATTGATTATCTAAAATTTGTATAATACCCCTTAACCTTTGTTCAATCACTCTCTCCCAAAGTTTCATAGTATGACTCATGAGTTTAATCCCACAATAATTAGCACAATCTTGAACATTCCCTTTATTCTTGTTCCTATTCTACCCATATTAAAAATATGATAGTTATTGATTAGTGAAAATTCCTAAAAAGTAAGAAGAAGAAAAAAGAATTTTGAAAAGTTGTGTAGTTGACTTAGAATAAATAGGGGTAAAATAGGAAGAAACTAATCATTAATTTTAGAAATATGTGCATGAAAAAGTATTTTGAAACAAAATAAAAAAAGTTTCATGAATAAGTATTTTAAAATGGAGGGAGTAATTAAAACATTATAAAAATTTTAATTTTAAAAGTATCAGCTCTAAATGTTACTACCTCCATTTCACAATATAAGTCGTTTTAGATTTATGCACAAGAATTAAGGATCCTAAATTCCACACAATTTTAAAACTAAACTTTTAAAAATACCCCTAATTAAATCTTATCTACTTTAGTAATTGGGGAGAGTTGGATCATAATTAGTGAAAAGAGAGAGATTGTAGGGAGGGATAGAGATGGAAAAAAGTAATAAATATTTATAGAATTTTGTAAAATGAAATATATTGTGAAAAAACTTTTCAAGTCCAAAACGATCTATATTGTTAAACAGAGGTAATACAAAACACGAGAAAGTTGCCTTGGTTGTTGGGCAAGACGAGTTGTTTCACTGGAATCGCATTCCTCTTGGGGGGTTATCGGGAAAACTGGGATTGTAAAGTGTTCCCTCCGTCCACAAATAACTGGCCTAATTGTAAAAACTTCGCATATTAAGGAATTGTGGAATTCTATAATAAAAATGATTAAAATATCCATTATACCATTTGGAACATTTTTATTATCATTCTCACCTCATTAATTTGAATCCCACCACTCCTTAATTACACCACTCTAATAATTACATATGTTTCTCTCTTCTCACCTATGTTCTTTGTCTCTCTCTTCCTATTCTTTGTTTTAGAGTCTTCTTTTCACCCATATTACCTCATTAAATTATATTTTTGACTAGTTTTATAGAATAACGTGATTTCATTATTGGTTAAAATAACTTTAATATGGATAATTGTAATACTAATTAATTAATAAAAAATTGTGCTAAGGGTAAAATTGAAAAAAAAATTAAATACAACTTACATTTAGAAAGTGGACAGTTATTTTTGGATAAATTAAAAAAAATTAAACTAATTATTTGTGGACAGAAGGAGTAAAAGCTAAAGAAAGAGGACGCCCTATGATTCTTATCATTGTAGTGATATAAGCCTTGGGAACAAGCCCTACTAGTGCCACACAGCTAGAAACTTAGGTCGAGTGACATTTACAAGTAAAGGCAGACAAGTACAACAAGATATATGCGAAGATGCAATTCCACAACTGAAGGGCCCCCAAAGTTGATCTTTGGAAAGGGATAAGAAGTGGGGAGTTTGACCGAATTGGGTCAAAATCCAATTCAAAAACTAAATAAGGGGTGAAATGTTTCTAGGTACCTCGCATTCGGCAAATGCGAGGTTCCTAAGGTTCTCGCATTCATCAAATGCGAGATGGTCGTGTTGAACATTTTCGTTGTCTGTGCATCCAAGGTGGCTACTGAGTTGTGAGCATTTATTTATTTATTTTTTCTCTATTGTTATTAATACTTTTAAATAACACAAAATATTTTTTTTTCTTGCAATTTCTTTTTCTACATTGTAAAAGAAATTAATATTTTTAAATAACACAAAATATATAAATGCTTATATAACTTTAAATAATTAATAATTTAATTTTATTAATTTAAATTTAATCATTACAAGTAATATACATGTTTTTACTATAGTTAGTTTTATTTATATGCACATATTTTGAAATAAATTTTTATTTGTAGTTTAATTTATAATATTAATTATTCATAAAAAAATATAAAATTTTAAATTCTCAATTATCTAAATATACTAAAAATATATATATATTTTTCTATATTGTAAGCATTTTATCATTTTTGTGACTTCTTCCTCTCATTTCTTTTCTATTGAATTTAAAATCTCCACTATAATCATCCGTTCATTTTATTTTTTATTTTTATAATTTTTTTCTCTATTGTAAAAGGAATTAATACTTTTAAATAATACAAAATATATAAAGACCTATATAAATTTAAATAATTAATAATTTAAATTTGATCATAACAAGTAATATCTGTATTTTTACTACAGTTAATTTTATTTATATTAAATTTTGAAATAAATTTTTATTTGTAGTTTAATTTATAATATTTAATTATTTGTTAAAAAATTAGAAAATTTTAAATTCTCAACTATTTAAATATACTAAAAATATCCTCTCTCTCTCTCTTTTTTTTTTTTTTTCTATTGTAAGCATTTTGTCATTTTTGTGACTTCTTCCTCTCATTTTTTATATTTCAATTTTATAAACTTCCAACTTTGTATTTCAAATGAATTAATACTTTTAAATAACACAAAATATATAAAGGCTTATATAAATTTAAATAATACACAATTAAAATTTATTAATTTAAATTTGATATTAACATGTAATATACATATAAAATTAATACTACAGTTAATTTTATTTATATTGCATTTTGAAATAAATTTGTATTTTTAATTTAAGTTTAATGTATAATATTTAATTATTGAAGAAAATTATAAAAATATAAATTCTCAACTATCTAAATACACTAAAATTATAGTGTCAGCTATTTAAATAATATTTAAATTTAAATATCAATTATCTAAATTTCATAATCCCCTTGCATTTCATAATTTAAATAATTTATAAATTAACTGAATTCGGATAATGTGTGAAAGATTAAAGTTCTAAAAAAATTATTTAAAAATTTATATTATATTTGTCTTTAAAGTTCTATTATTATTAATTTTGTCTTAAAAATGGCCAAACTAAATTGAACTCTAAAACGTGATATAAATAATAAAATTTATTACACATGAAATAATCTAAAAAAATGATGAAAGCTAATCCCACAATAAAATCCTCGACGGTTCTTTGGAGGTTGAACTCGTCTCTGAGGCTGTTGTTGTTGTTTTTTGAATGGTTCTTCTGGTTGTATTGTACCTTACTCATCGTAACGGTGAGATAGATCGGGAATATCTATAGAATGTCTGTGTCGTATCTGAGATTGTCCAAAAGAAGGATCGGCATCAAATTCGTATCTGAGATCGTATCGAAGATTAGGTGCTGTGGAGTAATAAAATCTGCTTGCCTATCTTCAACTTCTGCAGGATTACCTTGTTCATAATCGTATACTAGTGAGTAGTGATCCTGCATAGGAAAACCAGGTACAACACGTTTGCATGCCCATCTATCCCTTTTCTGCACCAGGAGAACTTCGCGATTGACTTCTTGCGGGATCGGAGGTATCGGTTGAGCAGTGTAGCTTCATCTAGCTGGCTCATAGGGTGGGTGGTTTAAACGACTTGCTTCACCAGCAGTAGTCAACGAACGCGTAGCGAGATCCGTTATTGATGCAAACACTTGTCTACTCACAGCATCCGCATTTTGATAGACTTCATTGTCGAGGTACAATATCCGATGAATCAAACAGCCTATATATGTATTTCAAAATATCAATAAATTATTTGAGTGTAAATTATATATTTTATAATACAATGTAATAAAATTTACATATCAATACTTCTGTTGCCTCACCACTCAATTGGTAGCCCGAAGGATTAGGTTGCGTTAGCAATGGCCAGTGGGCCGGTTCGGTCTGTTGGGCCGGGCTCGGGCCGAAGGCCGAATCGGTCACTGGGTTGGGCCTAGGTCCCAGTTTGGTCTGATCTGGGCCAAGGGTTATAGGCCGGCCCGCCTGAGAGAGCCGTTACCCAACGGCTCTCTCAACTTTTGTTTATTACATTTCAACCCAAAAAATGGTTGAAATATTTATTTTATATTTTAGTCTCTAACGGTTATATTCTTTATTTTTACCCCCAAAACTCTATAAATACACCCCAATTCAACCCAAAACTCATCAAACACTTTCCAATTCTCTCAAACTCTCTCAAATTCTCTATTTTCTCTACAAAAAGTATTAGAATAGAATTTATTTTTGTGTTATACTTTTCAATTCTTCAAGAAAGTCTTCATATTTTGGAAGATTATTGAGTAGCGAAATAGTAGATACAAGAAGTAAAAAGCTCCACAAAATATTATTATTCTTGAATCTTGGTCATCAACGAGTTAATATTTTTTAATCTTATATTCTTATATTTTGGCTTTATTAATTGTTTGTTTGTTTTAGTTATTTTTTTAATTTTTAAGTTGATTTATTTTTTATAATTTTCAATTCTTTTATTTCATTATTTGTTAATACTTTATTTTTTTGAACTTTTTTTTGAATTTTGATTGCTTGTTTTTTTTTAAAAAATATAATGGATCCAAATCAATATCATCATTTTTCTTCATCCCAATCATCTGCACATTTTGATTTTAATATAGATCTAGTCTTGAATTTAATAAATAATGAAATAGGTAATGAAGAAGAAGGTCCTAGTAGGCCTAGTGTTAGTGTTTCATAATCACAACCAACTCCAACAATTAATCTTGACGAATCTAATATAGGTGAGGATGGTGTTGAAACAATGGATGTTATAACTAAAACAAAAACATCTATGGTTTGGAGTCTTTTTAAAAAATATAATGATAATGATAGAGCAACATGTAAAATTTGTAGGGTGGTATATGCACATAAGAAGGGAGGAGGGACGAGAACATTAGTTAGACATATGAAAAGGTCACGTAATGATTAGTTAGAAAATCTACTTAAACAACAACAAATACGTACTATAGGAGGTTAAATTGTTGGTAATTTTCAAAATGATCATAGAAAAAATAGAAGTGCATTTGGTAAAATGATTGTTCAAACTAAATTACCTTTTAATTTACAGAAAATCCATATTATGAACAATATATGCAAAATAATTGTCAACCAGCATGGAAAAGAATTCCTAGAATAAAATTAAAAAATGATATAATAAAGATATATAAAGAAATGAAAGAGTATCTAATTGCTATTTTTGATTCTTGTAATTAGAAATTTGCTCTTACTTGTGATGGTTGGACTGCAATTACTAATGAATTTTATTTGTGCATTACATGTCATTGGATCGATCATGATTGGTTAGTACAAAAAAGAACTATTTGTTTTAAATTATTTGAATATATCATGTAGGTAGTAGTATAGCTAGAATGATTACTCAAACATGTCGTGAATATATAATTTTAAATAAAATTATTTCTATTTCTTTAGATAATGCTTTAAATAATGATTTCGTCATAGCAATTTCAAAAAATACTATGAATCCTATGTTAGATGGTATTTTATTTCATACTAGGTGTTCTTGTCATATACTTACTTTATGTGTTAAAGAAGGATATAAATATATTGATGATATTGTTAATATAATTAGAAATGTTGTTTTATTTATTAAAACTTCCCCAACTAGGCAACAAAATTTTAAGGCATTATGCCGAGAACAAGGTGTATCTTTTAAAAAATTTAGATTAGATTGTAAAATTAGATGGAACTCAACTTTAGATATGTTTGAAAGTGTTATACCTTTTCAAAACCAACTTATTGAATTTTGTAATAGTAATAATTTTCAACCTCTACTAATTGAAACTCATTTTGAAAATTGTATTGCACTTTTAACATTTTTATTTACTTTCAAAGAAGTTACTGAACTTTTATCGGGATCCTATTATCCCACTACTCATCATATTCTTCCAACACTTGCTAAGGTAGCACATATTTTTGGTGAGTATATGGATCATCCCCAATATGGTTCTTTTATGAGAAGTATGTTTGAAAAGTATAAAAAATATTATGAAGATATTCCTATTTTATATTATATGACATTGTGTATGGATCTTAGAGTAAAGACGACTGATTTTCATAGTACTATTGAATATTTATATGAAACATTAGATTTTGATGAATCACAAACACTTAAACAATGTATGATAAAAGATATAAAAAATAAAATAGCTAAAACTTTATGTGACATGTATAATTTGTATAAGTTTGAGTCTTCTTGTTCTAATTCTCCTAGTTTAAGTGGGCAAGCTTCATCATCTAGGAGTCACTTTCAACCTCCACGAAAATCTACCTCTTCAATTTCATCAGTATTTAATCCATGGGGTATTATGAAATGTCAAAAAAGATCGACTACCACTTATAACAAGATGACAATTTATGATATGCAGCACTTGACAGAAAATGAAGATCAATATTTTGATATTTGTGGTTGGTGGAAGGCTCATGTAAGTCAATACCACATTTTATCTAAAATGGCACGTGATCTTTTGACACCATCAATCTCTACAGTGTCATCGGAAAGCGTCTTCAGTAAGAGCGCTCGAACAATCGATGAAAGAAGATCTTGATTGGTTCCTCAAACTTTTGAGATGTTAATGTGTTGTAGTAGTTGGTTTGCAGCCGAAGATAGGACAGCTAATTCGTGGATTATTGATGATGACTTAGATGATGAATAGGGTGAACTAAGTAGTTAGTTTAGTATTCTTGTAATTAGGAATTTAGGATAAGTAATATTATTTATTTAATTTTATTTTTAGGATATTTATTATATTTTTAAATTTTAATCATTGCAATTTAGACATCAAATCATTCTCTTATGTAATCTTTATTTTATTAATTAATAAAATAGGTAGGGGTCCCAGCCAAATCCCCACCACTTCAAGGTGACTTTTTTATAATTTTAAAAAATTGTGTTTAGTAGGAGGGAAAAAAAAAAAGAATAAGCATACGGGCCGGCCCCCCGGCCCGCGGGCCTCATGGGCCAAGGTCCCGGGCCGTGCCAATCCCAGGGCTTCTGGCCCAGGGACTGGCCTGCACACCACGCGGGCCGGTCCTCGGGCCCGGCCTGAAATCGTGCGGGTCGGCCCAGTAGCCATTGCTAGATTGCGTTATAATCGGATTACCAATCAGTCGCTTAATGTGAGTTCAATACTATGCTGGATAGTCAGGCGAGACTATAGTCTAACCATAACTATGTTGTCCAAAAAGAACTGTTGAATGCCTATTAACCCAATTCGTGAGATGTATTGAATCTATCTCGAGCCACTCTACACCGGTAGTTCTCATGTCACGAGCATGCAAATTATCACCGGTGTCAATTGCAATAGGTATTGTCTGCACAAATCTAAATTGTCGCATGACTCTATCTGGGCGATGCACTTCTATTATTTCCCAACAAATTAGGGATGTGATAGATGCCCGTATGTGTCGTCCATGAGTGCAATACGGGGGTGAGGTAGTTAACATGTGCTCACCATAAGGCTGCCAAATAAATTGCATAAAAGTAAACTGTCAATATTAATAAAAAATAACGAATTTAAAATTAGTATTGAAAGCAAATTGGTTGAAGTAAGACTTACATGATCATGTTGCATTCTATCTAACTGATCCCTATAGGTAAGAAGTATATGTGTTGGGGTGCGTGAAAGCTCTAACAGTCTCTCTCATGCTGATCCTCTCGGGGCTTGGGGATCAATCGTCAACCGGACGAACTCTAGTCAATCTGATAGTAGAGATACGCTCCCAAGCCCACAACTATTTCAACATTAACAACCAAGTCTAAAGAAAATACTATATTTATTATTAATTTAAAATACTAATAAGATTTTTTTAAAAATCTACGTTCCATATCTAAACCAACAATAATGGGCTACTGATAGTGTGCACTCTGTAAGACGTAGCGTTACACAGACAACGATACAGATGAGTCAATGCTGCACTTTCCCAACTAAGGATGCCAGATACCTCTAAATCACGAATGTGTTTTAAGAAGCGCAGATGCACTTTGTTGCCGGACTTGTCCGAAAATAGAAAGCCACCGATGAGTTGCATAATACGACACCGTGTATATTGTCTTATCATTTCTGGCGTCGCATGTGCAGGTAGTGGCTGACTCAATATTCTTTCGAGTGAAATGATCTTCATTTCTGGCATCGCATACGCTCCCAACCGACTCCGATGGAGCTTGATGGATATCGATTGAAATCCCAAAAGCTGGTCGCACATGTCAATCAACTCTACAGATATATGTAGGAACTGACTGATACAGATAGGATCACCATCTACACGTAATCCAAAAAGAACCTCTATGTCTTGTAGGGTGATAGCAACCTCTCCAACTGTAAAGTGAAACGTATGCGTCTCTTGACGCCATCTTTTCACTAATGCTATTATCAGTGGATGGTCGATCCTCATATAACATAAACGACGTAGTCCACCAAAACTGGCAATATCCATGAGTTGCTCAACACGATGATCGAATGGTTGAGCTTCCCAAAATATGCTATCATTTCACTTTGCATTAATAACGTCATTGTATAATTGTCCTGTCTAAATATGTGACGACCTATATTTGTACTGCAATCTCAATACGTTCGGTATAATAGGATCTGGATCCATTCCATGAGAAGTAGGCTCATACATTCTATCCTAATTAAAAGAACTGATTTAGGAAATTAAAAATAAATACAAAAGAACGATATATAGCCAACATCAAATTAAGTACAGAAAAATAAACACAAAAGTAAAGATAAATAATTTAAATAACGATATATAACTAATATTAAAAATTATGGTTACAAATGAGCAATGTATCTAAACAAATTTAGCTATCTAAATATAAAAATTAAATCGATGTTTAGTTCATTCTACAGCATCATAAGTGTAATTTCTCATATTGTATCCATTGTGATGACATAAGCCGCAACGAGGTGGTGAATCGGGATTACGTTCATTCTGTTGGGGATATGCCCTAGAGTCAATTTGTACTTATACAATTGTCATTATGTTTTATATAATAATATGAGGCTTTCCTTTCCATGAATAGTGAGTTTTGTTTTGTTGGTCATCAAGTACGTGACTTGATAGTAAAACCCTACAATGAATACAATGACTATTCTAAAGCTGTCCCTGATCGATTATTATTATTGGAATAATAATAAATTAAGATTAGTATGTTTGTGACTTGATGGCTATATTTTACTGGCCATGGATATTTGTGATATCGAGTCAAGACATAAATAAATGTTAGAGAACATTGTATTGGACATGACCCACTGTGAGAGTACTTCATGGAATATGTCATAAGTACTTTCTAGCCATAATAATATTGAAAGTCCTTCGACCTAAATTCATCATAGTTTCTTACTTGATAAATTCTATATTTTGACATTGTCTAAAGTTGTCTTTAACCGAGATAATAAATTAGACTACTTGTTGGATATAAAATAAATCAAGGAGAGGAATATGATTGATTGTGAAGGAATTTGTCCCTCTCAATTATGGGAGAGATATCCATGGGCCCCTTGATAAGTTAGACTGTTAAAAATGCATGGCCGTGCTCAAATATATCAATCTAAGATATTGATATCATTTGTTTGAACAGTCTACTATGAAATCAAGAAATAATTGATTAAGCTTAATAAGGATGACATGCTCCGTGCCTTATGCTTAATCTGGATATCGTGTGACAAATGGACTAAATATAAAATTATGGTTTGGTTCAAAGAGATCACCGATCTTCATTTAACCTGGATAGTTATAATGTTTTGCTAGAAACCGCTTATAACTTGTGGGCCATTTAAATACGATTTAGGCACGTTGCCGGTGTTAAATGAACCTATAGGGTCACACAATAAGCGAACTTGTTAGGTTATTTTTACGGTGACCAGGTTCGATGAATCTGGATGATATCCAGATTATAAGAATCTGACTCGGTAAAATAATTAGTTAAATTACCGAGATAATGGCAGAATCTTATCATATCAGTTTTAATTTAATTTGAATTTAAATTAGAATATGATAAGATATGATTAGGGTTGGACTCTAAGAGGTTCGAGGGTTTTTTAAGAAAACCCTAGCCGTCTTTCGATAGTCCAATTTTTTTCGGTTGAGAACATTCGTGCCATTCTCTACCAGAAGAAAAAAAACCTCTCAAACCCTAGGCGCTAGCACTCCCCGGGTATCGAGTGAGTTCGCGGTGTGTATCCGTAGAGGACGTTCGCATACTGCAGCGTCTGGTGATTGTTCGGGTCGAACGTACAACAGCGCAACCAGAATCGAAGGATTTCGATTACAGCAACCAGAGGTAACTCTTAAAGCTTAGATCTTCTTAATCGTTTACTTGGGTCCTCGGGAGGGATTCGTAGATGTTTTCCGCGTTTAGGAGTTCACGAATCCCAACACATTCATCTCATTCTGAATACACAACGTCCGCAATCTACTCCTATGACGATTCTTGAAACGGTAAGTAAACGGGGTCAAGCTAAAGCCAGGATTACTCCAATAATCCTCGTGTGTAATGGGCCTGAACTGTACTGTATAAGTCATTCTATAGGATAGTGTCGTATTTTCTGATGATACTAAATCTCCAAGATTCAACCCTAGTTGCTGACATACTGCAAACACGTGCGAACAAGTTATTCCATAAATTTTTCATTTGCAATAGCTGCACTTCCTGGCCCCAATATTAACCTCATACGAGTTATTTCCCTTCCCATACTCACGATGAGGTGACACAATATTAAAAATACCATGATCTCGATTAAAAATCAATACACAGTGTGTTCGTGTTTTCATCTCATTCTTCATAAATTTGCCCCATATTATAGAAGAAAAGTGATATCGTCCATGAGTAGCCTCCTGTCTATGGTCATTGAAATATTTGATGATTTTTTTGAATGAAGACTCCACAATCACTTTGATGGGCAGGGCACGTATGCCTTTTACGACACTGTTGAAAGATTCTGCCAAATTAGTTGTCATATTACTACACCGATGTCCACTGTCATAAGCAAGCTTTCATTACTCTTTCGGAATCAAATCTAACTATGCCTTAGCTTAGGGGTTTATCAAATAAATTTCTTCCATAATCTTAAAAATTTTTCGCTTTTTTGCTTTGATCCCCGGCTGTATACGTCAATTTTTTTAATTCATGCGTTCTGAACTTTGCATTGAAATTACTCCAAATATGCCTAAGATAAAATCTATGTACTACCATTGGCTCTTACCAGAGGGGTAGTCGATGAACTACATTCACAATCCCAATGTGTCTGTCAGATATTAAACAAACTTTAAGATCCTTTAACACATGTTCTCTTAACAAGGTCAAAAACCACCCCAAATTGTCATTAGTTTCTTCGTCAACGACGGCAAATGCAAGAGACAATATATGGTTATTGGCAACTTGATCAACTACTGTTAAAAGTTTTTCCCTGTATATACCCCTAAAAAATGTCTCGTTAACGCTGACCACCTGTTTCATATGAATAAATGCATCAATACAGGGGCGTCCGAACGCTCAAAAAACATATCCAAAAGTCTTGGCCCCATTACTGTCCATAGGCAAGAAGTGCCACGCCACAACAGTACCAAGATTCTTATCTTGTAAGGCTTGCATATATTGTGGTAGCTGTGCGAATGAAAAAGGCCAATCTCCGTAGATCTCCTCAATAGCATTCTTGCGTGGGTTCCATCCTTTCCTGTATGACGGGATGAAGTGCAATGTGTTATGAATATGACTATTTACTTCACTGACTTTAATCTCCGAATTATCATGAATTATTGACAAGATGTGTTTCACCATGAATTTCACACTCATGTTTCGATGGTTCTCGTCGACTGTTCAGACTAGACAAATATGATTTCCATGCCATTGACTAATTTGCCACAAGCCACAACTTTTCTTTTTCGTGCACGGATACGTCAATAACATGGATATTGTGGAGTTAAATTTTTACACTCGGCAGCCCAATATGAACTCTTACATTCTACCATAGTAAACTCGCGACCCAATATAATAGACCACGATCGAATAGTCTAAAGCAACTCATTCTTATCCCTAAACCACATGCAAACCCTTAAGTCATTATTGGATTTCGACCATAAATCCATCCTCGTACTTGGCACTAATCCACCAGCTTTAATTTTCAACTTTTGCGAAATATCTAACCGGTCAAGATATATTGAATACGTCAATTGTTGGTCGGCTAACTATGGCCACCCTTATGCCGACATTTATTGATAGACAAACCATCAATAGCTAATTCTTTTATGTGTCAAATATTTATCGCTTTTGAAGTTTTTTAAAATTATCTGTTATTTTGTAAAATTATAAATATATTTTTTAATTGTAATATTATAATTTATTATTTTATTAAATTATAATATTAAATTTTTAATTTTTAATAAAAATTTATTTTTTCTTTTAAACTTTTCATAAATATTAAAACTTTTTAATTTATATAGTTTATATAATAATAATAGATATTTTGAAATAAAAAGAATATGTGACTAGGCATAGCATAGCATCCAGTTGAGGAGGTGTACAAATAGAGAGGGGGATGAATCAATGATGTAAGTGAGTATGAATTGAGATAAATTTGTTTAAATATAATAATAAAGTATTATTAAATATATAAAGTTAAATAGGATTAAGGAAAGAAGATATGATGTGTTGTGAGTATATGAAATTTTTAAAAATAAAAATTATTTAAGTTAATATTATATTAAATTAAAGTATGAATTTGAGTTGGGAAGAGTTGGTTGCTCTCCCCCATTTATTTTGGGCTGCTAATTGACACTTCTCTCCCATTACATCAAGCTCTAATGCACTTTTTGCTTCAGGAGAAATACGGCACCTTACAACATTAGTCATATTTTGGCCTACTTTCAGCTCTTCTTTCTCCCCCATTGACAATCTTAACATCATTCCACGAGGACATCTTTATTGTCGATTTTTTTTTGTTTTTTATTTTACTATCATAACATCTTATTAAAGGTCCGATTAGACATTTCCTGTTTGGATAGGATACTTGCAGGGGAAAGTACTGTAGTCTCATTACTGCAGACCGTCTTCACCTTCCAGCTATGCCGAATTTAATGCATTCTGTTGCTTTTAGTAGCATATGGGCGTGCAAGCTGCGTATGTAACTTGTGTGATGATTTTATGATTTAAATAAAAAAAATAAAAATTTAATGTCTGAAAAAATAATTGTGTGTAAATTTTTTTTAATAAAACGACGTCATTTTAATATTTATGTAATTGTATAAAATATTTAAGTAATCGCATGAAATGTTTAGATAATTATGTAAAATATTTATATAATCGTGTGAATATATTTAAATGATCGCGTAAATTTTATATCCAACTTGCGCGCCCCAGAGCCCTTTAGTAACTGCACTAAACCTCCTAACAAGTGTTTCACCGGAAGGAGAGGCAAAAGGAATCAGAAGACCGGCATTAACTCCATTGCACAGAACATGGATTGTCGGACAGTCGACAATGGGATGAAGTCGCAATGCTACGGATTGAGATCAATTTGGTATAAAGGAAAGGGATGCAACATTAAAACTTTGCTAATGTAGCAATGTCACTTTTTGTCCACTTCTTTAATAAATAAGGTTCATTCGAATGCAAATACTGTTTTTGTTTTTCAATAATAGTGAAGTATGTAATTTTTTTTTTAATACATCAAAGGAGAGAACTTAATTTAATCCAACTTAGAACCTTTGATGTGTAAGAGATGCATTTTGACCAACTTAGATGCCACATTGCCAACGGTATGTAATTAATTTAAAGCAAAAAATTGTGATGACTAAAAGAAAGGGAAACAAAAACCAAAATGAGAAAACACGAGGGAATGGCGTTCTACTATTTATTTCTGTTTCATCAACTATAAAGGCTTTGCCAATGGTTTTATTAGATGACGGGAAAAGTATTTGCAGAAGTTTACCTATATGATAATAACAAAGAGGACATAACTAATAGACCTAGAAAGTAAGAAGAACAGTGAACTAAATCCCTAGAAACTGGAGAGGACTTCGCTATTAAAAAGGAAAGGATAAGGCAAGCATACCAATAGGCCTAAAAGCAAAATAACCGTCCCAAGGGTTTTATATTTGTTGTCCGGATCAGTTATTTCTTCAGAGAGTGGAGCAATTGGCCCTCTCTGCAAGAAGAATATCAGGACTACCCAATAAAATGCCACATCATTCACTAGCGAGGACAGTCCAAGGAGTGCAATAGACAGCGAGGTTAAGCGAGATGAAATCTGCACAATGAATACGTTTATTCAGCAGTTGCAAACAGCCAATGATGCACGGGAAATTCTTGGGTGGACCCGGTCCACCGTGGACCAATGCATAGATGTATTGTAGACTTTCTACAATACATCTATGCATTGGTCCACGGTGGACCGGGTCCACCCAAGAATTTCCCATGATGCACCAGCCCTCTTAAAACATGCCCATGCATAAGATTCTCAAAGACCCAATTGCACAGGACACCTAATCTATGATATCCTATGCCAAAAATCAGAGTGTTGTTTTCACATTCCCATTTTGCAGTATGTAAGCAGGAACTAAGCTGAAGAAATATACCTTCCTTCCCCATATGGCAAAAGAAATTCGGCCACCATCAAGCTCTCCTGCTGGGATACTGTTGATAGCATTAATCAGAAGTCCAGCCCATGACCATACTACAAGTGGGTTCACAGATATTGGGGTGCCTTCCTTGAGAACATCGCCAAGGAGTAACTTAGCTGGATATAGAAGAATAAGAAGCTTTCAGGCCTTTGAACATGCAATCAGGTTAGGTGACGAACTTCTGGATTGTAATGCTTGAGCAAAGAAGATATTGTTGCTTGTCAAGACTATAAAATAACACACTTGGCATTCACCATCGACTCAAAGATCTATGTAGTCTCTAATGGCTTACCTATACCGCCAACTAGCAGGGATTCATGAAACACACTAGAATCAACAACAACGCCAAGACCATCACTAGGTGGCAAGATAAATCCTAAAAGCAGGAGAATGAGGCACAAGGAGAACCCGGCACCTGGTCCTGCCACTGCAACCTTCAAGAGATCCTCACGCTTGTTTACAATACTTTGGATTCTTGTTATAGCACCAAAAGAGCCTATCTGGCGCCAAAATAGATTATTAGACATACTTCAACATGTGTAAATTCAAAGTTGGAGGCAAGAACAATGGAGATGGAAGATAAGAGACGTAATACAAGAAATACAGGTGAAGAATTAGTGGAAGCATCAAGGCATAAGTGCATCTGAAATCAGCAAAATGACTAACTTGGCACCCACCTGCCTGGCTGGGACAGGGAGGTGGCTGCCAAAACAATTAAGTGGCTGAATGGAGATTAACCTAGGTTACCTCAGCAATTAGATCATCTGGAACTCATTTAGTACAATACAATCAAGTAGTAGGTTTTTGCTTCTAGAAAATTAAATGACCCCTGTAAAACCCTTGGAAGGTTTATCCTTGAAAGAAAGTATGTTCTTTCCCCACAAATGCGGTTTCACCCGCTAAAACAATAACGAAAACCAGGTCCAGCAACCACGTTGGAAGGTCTGGGTTCCTATTAACTCAACCCAACATATCACTTGTGAGACAGTTTGAAGCTACATAAGCAACTGAAAGTGTGCTAGACAAATAAGTTTCAGCTTTCTCCAATCTTGGTAGACATCAGTGATGTGTGATGATCTCATTCAGTAAGCACATCATTGGAGAAATCAAAACAAGAGGTTTTGCCTCTTTCATCCAAATTAGACCATACACACTACATTCCAGAAACAAACTTTAGTGACAGTACAAAAAGAAGACCAGAAAAAGAAAAAGAAAAAGAAAAAATCAAATAATAGACACGAGGAAAGATATATTCAGATGGTCACAAAAGAGAAAAACAAAATTCTGATTAGTGAATTCCATTCAATGAAAGAAAAGTAATTAGGTTCAGTCTTGAAACAATTCATTACACTTTACCCTAAAGTGTTAGGTAAATCCATTTCATTATTCAATAATAAGCCACTAGCTATATGAGTCTACTGAATGTACTTGTGTATGTATACTTCTGTATGCACAGGTTTTGGTAAAGCAAAGCACAAGTTAAAGAACTGGTAACTCACCTGCCAACTAGGAACAAAATATGGCAATCCAAGTTTGATTCCACTCCTGTTTGCTACTAATATGTGACTGAATTCATGCACGCCAAGGACCAGTGCAGTTACAAGGGCTCCTGGAAGACCTCCCTTCAACAGTTCAAGATTGTCAAAAGTTGATCTGTGGAGTAACCAGAAGAAAATTTATGTGATATACTATTCTTCAAGTAGGCTAGTAGAACAAGGAAATACAAAATGCATTTCAAGAAACAATTCAAAATCATCAGCAACAGATTGTGTTGTAACAGTAGACAGGAAAAAAGAATTAAGGCCAAAGAAAACAAGGTGGATTTCCTATCCAAAAGAAGGAAGGAAAAGTAAAAGTACATTAAGTACGATAATGATCCTGGAAATGCCCACGCTAGTATTCCTTGCTCAGAAAGAGCGGAAGTCGAAAATGAATGGGCACTGCCACAGACTTCCATATTTGCAAGCACAAGCCCAAGGAATTTCACTCACTCTCTCTCTCTCTCACACACACAAAATGTTTATCAAATTAGAATATTCAGATAATATATACCTTTTCCATAAGCAAGCAATTGGACAAAAAGCACACCCCAATCTCATGGTTGAAGAATACAAAAAAGAACTAGCAAAGTTTCATAAGAACCCTAAAAATGTTGGTCAGTTATTATCCAAATATGTGATAAGCATTCTTTAAAAAAATATATGAGACATGATCTAATGGTATATACAATATGAGTACATACAATAAGTTCGACTGTAGTGCAGGCACATTTCGGAGAAGCAAGGTGAACACAGTCACTAGTCCAAAAGCACCGGCTGCAAACCATTCTGGAACCGCTGCAGAATTCACAGCAGGTAAATAATACTTGTGCATCAGATTTAGCAGTTTCAATTTCATCTTGTTCAATAAGCTATTTCAAAAAGTACCAAAAAGTGAAGAAAAAAAAAAAAGTGGAAGAAGAAGAAGATGATGATGATGACGAGGTGTGGAGAGAAGTAAGAAATCTTCTTTCTACAAGAGTGTAAGATTACCTGTGGTATCTGCCTGCAGGGTCTGTCTGGGGACTACAACTGCTACAGGTTTATCATCCTCTGGATCGATTAAGAGGAAAAGTTTATATACATCTCCAAGTCTATCCTGTACATATAATCTGGATCAACTTGATAATGCTAAGGCCAGAGAACTGCTCAAACTCAAACAGCAGAAGTAAAATACACCAACCTTCATTCTTCTAGTTATCTTCTCATAACTTTTTGCAGCCTGTCCTCTCAGGTTTCCCTTGAACAGAACTCCACCCTTCAAAGTTAATCTTAAAATGTATTAAGAATACAGTCAAAAGAACTTGATGAAACCCTCTTGAAGCATATTAGGATCAGCTGACAGAATACAACATTTGAATATGCTATTAATGTCGTATTCATACGGGGCCTGACTTACAAGTTCCCAGTTGTAATAGATGTAACTTTGAGTTTCTAAAGAAGCTCTTAGCATCCATCCTCCGACAATGTTGTCACTAATTCATTAATTTATTTTTAAAAAAATGGAATAAAAGGAGATCTAATTGACTAACCTCATATGGCTCGTGGCTTGTCACAAAAAATGTGTCAAAACCAAATATTTGATCCTTCAGAATATCAATTGTTTCCTTTGGAATCCTTATTGATTCATCAAGTTGTTGTGGCTGTTAAAAGTATGAAAAAGGAATAAGGAAAACTAAAAGCGAGAGAATAAAAATAAGCAATGTGGCAAATGTGAGATCTAAAGAATGATGTTTCAGAAAAGTGTTTTAATTCTCATCACCTTCACACCTGGCAGTGGTGATCCACTGGCAACTTGAACGTCATCGTCATCCTGTGTGAAACCAGGCCAATAGAATAAGGTGAACCATAGTTCAAATGCAACATGAAGAAAAGTCCTCCAAGAAAATTGCTTCTTACTCCTCAAATCAATATGTGAAAGTAAAATCAAACAAAGGAATAATAACAAAACCACCAAATTGGGAGAATGTAGCTTATAAATTTAAATAACAGGAGAAACAAACAAGCCATAACATGGTTGTATGCTGTAATCAAGAAATTTGAGTCAGTAAACAACATGACCTGAATTAGTAACAATCAGACATAAGCAGTAAATGCAATTACATATAATAGCCCATTCAAGATGCTAAAAGAAATGAAGTACCTTGGCTTCCATTTGGACGTTAGTCCCTAGACCATTTTGGTTTTCTAGCCTGTTAGACTCCAGCGATTGAATCTCAACATTTTCCTCCTTAACCTAACACAAGCAGTTTTCAATCATAAATAAGACGTAGGACAAACTACAAAGTGACATTTTCAATGGTAAAGTAAGTATGCAAACAGAAAATATAGAATTTACCAGATTAGAATAATTGCTCGAATCGGACTCGCTAGATTTTTGGCTATCCCCTCCTTCACCTGATTTTGTTTCCTGTGTACCAAAAATGGCAATAGCAACACATCAATTACAAATACGAAACGAGCTTAGTTCACTTAGAGAAATGCCACAACTTACGGTATCTTTATTATCACCGTCAGGCTCAGTCTCTGTCTCCCTCATGCTGCAGACCACCTTTCCATTGCCTCTAAAAACAATTCTAATCATACATATCAATTCGAAGAGAAAATTTTAAGAGAGAGATATAAATGGAGTACATACAAAACAGATCCGATAAGCACATTTGCACCGCCACACAGCGAAACGGTAACATTTACCTGGACAACCGAATATTGCCGTGCGTTTGCCGATCAATTACCCGAGGAAGAGCCAAAGGTTGGAAACGAATTACAAAGCAGGAGCTACAGTGTGATACCGGAACGAAACTCCGGAGAAAGCTCGCCTGCAAATTCATAGCTCCACAACACTGCTTTTTTGTACTCAAAACATATGATATGCTTACGACATTGAATTTTCGGAAAGCTAGGGTTTAAGGACTGAGAAACCTGTGGATTTGATCGAAACCTTAGAGAAGATTAGGGGTTTATAGGTTAAATTTTAAGCACGTACAGGAGGAGAGTGTTGGGAAATTTTGGAAGGAAAATCTTATCTGGTGTTGGAACTTAGGAAGTTGAAAGTGAAAAATATCCTTGGTGTTTTGTTTTGTTCGTTGGGATTTGGTTCGTTGATGCTGCCCGCCTAAAATCTTCGCAGAGCTGGCTCTCATTGAAATGAGAGCCTCCAGTTGCTAATCATGGACTGCCACGTGTCAATGAAAGCTAACGTAATCCATTAGGCTTTGGGCCCCGTAGTTTAATATTTTGGCCAAACCTAGCAATCGGCTCAACAGCATAGTTTTTCCCTTTCTTTTTCCCCACTTAGTAAGCTGTCAAATATTGCATTCTAAAATACACTAAACCTGATTGGAAAAAACAAAAGGAAAGAAGAGAAAGAGAAATAAAGGGTTTATATTTTAAGTATTTGAATGATATTTTTTAAAAATAGAGAAAATGAATGAAAAAGAGACAAAGAGATACTCCTTTTCTCTCAACAAAATTTACCTATTTATTAATTTGGGTTATCCAAAAAATTTGACATTTTTCTTAAAAAAAAGTTTTTACTATATAATTTATTATAATATAATCAATATACCCCACATATATTATTTTTATATACTTAGATTTGACACAAAGTATTATGAGACCCATATATTTTTTATTTTTATTATACTATATTATTATTATTATTATTATTATTATTATTATTATTATATTCTAACTTTTATTTTTGCATAAAATCTCGAGTCAACCACTATCAATTTTAGTGAGACGGAGAGAGTAATATTTAATATAAAAATTCTATTATCCCTTTTGTAGAGTGAACGAAAATAGAAGGAAATGAAATTTTATTTAGTGAATTTATATTAAATGGTTTAAAATACTTCTAAGAAATAAAAGGTTTAATATTATTATATAAACTAGTATAAAAATATAAATTGAAAACGTATCATTTCTTTTCTGTTGCTTGTTTTTTCTTCTTCAAACCCTATATTTAGTCTTTTTTTCTCTTATATGTCTAATCAATCACTACAGTGTTTAGTTAGAACTAGTGGACGCCTCCACGCGAGATTATGTCCGGTTAATAATTATTTTTTAAAAAATTAATAATTTTATAAACATAAAAATTTTGCCTAATAGTTAATTAAGCACATTAAGGTAAACACGTAGAAATAAGTCTATCAGTATAAAAGTTTTTAGAAGACTACAACTAAGAGGATTTGTCTCCACTTGAAAAAATATCCCATTATTCATATGAAGTTGTAAATAGGTTTCAGTGAAACTACAAATACATGAAACTATAACTAAGGGAATAATTTCCTCTTTCTTTTTTTTTTTAGCATATGTTAGTCTCATCTACTTCATACATCATCATCATCATATACACTGGACAATTAATTCAAGAGCTTAACAAATTGGAGATTTATTAAGTCAGGTTATATTTTCACGAAGTGGGAAAATTCTTGATCAAGATATGCTTGATTTTTAAAATCCAAAGCCATAAGCTGAAAATAGACCATGACACACTTCAACCTTAAAGGTTGAATAGAGTACCAAACAATGATGAAGGATTGATTTTACTTCTAATTATGCGAGGTATGCATTTAAATTATGGATAGTTTATTTCTCAAATCACTTTGAAACTACCCTCAAGATATTCACTTTAATGCGAGAGAATATGTTTGTTTAAATATTTTAAGCTTTGTACACTTTGAAGCACTTTAGGTTTGGGAACAATTGAAGAAGCTCTTCATGTATCCGTCACTGCACCCAAAGTAATATAGGTTGTGCATTTATAAGCTCATAAGTATACACTTACTGCAATATAAACAAGTTATGATGACCATGAATTGAAACAAAAGCATATTACTCTAGGTGTGTTATTGCAACCAAAAAAAAAAAAAAAAAAAAATCAAAATACCTTGATGCCAATGCAACCATTCACATTAAGGGTTGTAAGTGTACTTGAGTAGTGATCAGAAAGGGCCTCCAACCACTTATCGGTCACTCAATAATTGCAAACAAGCTACATTATTAGTGAAGATAAAGTTAGGTAATCAGAATATAACTGTTACAGCCAAGTTAGGAAACTAATTTTAGAGTAATGTACGGAGTAGCATACAAATTGATTACCCAACCAATCTCTTGTAAGCCTAGAGTTTACTAAGCCAATACTTTCAAATTCAATGCGTACACATTTTACCATATGCTAAAAATGCTAAAACCGTATTCCTAAGCATTATTATAAGGTGCATTTCTAGTGACTAAATGGATTTTGATCCCAGGCTCTGAAGGAGATTCTATCAATCATGACAATAATATATTCTAATAAATTTTCAACTTTTGGATTTACCTAAAAAGTTCAAGTGAATTGCAGTTTTGAGCAATAGCTATTACCCCAACATCAGTGAAACACATGCACCTATATAAAAGAGATTAACTCAGTAATATGTCAAAGAATTCTATTTGCTCACAAAAAATCATGTGGGTGTTGGTATTCAACATTCCATGTCCAATTGATGGAAATTTGCTTCGTGCAGTTGGCTATGCAACAAATACCAATGAGTGAGTTTTAAATAAAGACATACTTGAGCACCACAAAGGTCTAGAAACCTGATATGATCTTGAGTGGGCTTTTTCTTGGTGTTATAGGTGGTTTAGTTGGTTATGAGTTCCACTCAACCCAAGGGGCCAAAACAGAGAATTTCTTGAGACAAAAAGGAGAAAATGAAACTAACAATTTACCTTTGATCAAACCCTTGAAGAACTAAGCTTCAAAGACCTTCAAGAATAGTAGATAGTTCTACTATAATCTCACCTTAATATCCTTGAAGCAACAAAGGCAAATAAGAACAAATAGAATAGAGAAAATAGGCACACAAGTAATGGAATTCAAACAAACCTTAGAAGAGCACAGTAACTAAGACCCATTCAAGAAACCACATTAGATTATCCAAAAGATTTTATAGACTCATTCATAAGGAGAACTAACCCTTAAGCATGGTCTTGAATAAGATGAATAAGGAGGCTAGGGTCTCTCAAGACTCTCTCTTCAAATTTGAATAAAAAGTGTGAATTGTCTTGTCAAATTACTAAAGGTTGTATTTATACTACCCTAACCCTAGTTAAGTAATTCATGAGATTCTAATACAATTTAGGGTCTTAATAAGTCTTTACAAACATTTAAAATAGAGTAAAATTGGAGAAAACATAAAAAACGCGAGGCAGCAGTCGGCTTGACTACTGCCCAAGATGGAGCCAGCGCCGGCTAGGGCTTCTATAGCCGGCGCCGGTTGCACGCTGCTTCCGAGCCTTGTTATGCAGGTTGAAGCTGGCACCGGTTCGGTTTCTTGGGGCCGGCGCCGACCGTCCACTGAAAGACCCCCTTTCGGTCAAATTTCGTCCGTCTTTGATGCCGGCTTGAGTTCTTGTTGGGGTCCTTCTTTGATAGTCATCAAAATGAACTCTTAGCTAGCTTCCTCAACCTTCCAACCTTCTTCCATCCTTGAGCATGGTTTTATGAGTAATTGAAAATTATCTTGAAACTTCTTAGCCCTAGATCTTGTCATTTATCCTTGCCCTTGCACGGCCACGCTTCTCCCTCCTTGATCTTGACCTCCATGATGAAGTGGAGTCTCATAATCTCCCTCTATTTGAAAAGGATTCGTATCCGAATCATTGTCATAATCTACATCAAAGGGAGAGAGGTCATTAATATTGAAAGAAGTGCTAACATGATACTCACCGGGTAAATCTATCTTATAAGCGTTTTCTCCAACTTTGGTGAGAACTTGAAATGGACCATCCCCCCTTGGATCTAGTTTGCTCCGTCGTTGAGTGGGAAATATTTCCTTGCGAAGGTGCACCCATACCCAATCGCTCGGCTCAAATGACACATTTTTTCTTATTTGATTGCGCTTATGGGCGATCTCTTCATTTCGTTTTGCAATGGTTGCTTTCACTTTCTCATGGAGTGCCTTCACTATTTCCGCCTTCTTAGCTTCATCGAGGTTCAACCTTTCACCTATAGGCAAATGAATTAAATCTAAATGAGTTAAAAGATTAAAACCATATACAATTTCAAAAGGAGAATAAGAAGTGGTAGAGTGAATAACCCTATTGTAAGCAAACTCAATGTGTGGCAAGCACTTTTCCCAATTTTTCAAGTTCTTCTTGATTATGGTCTGTAAGAATTGGGTGAGTGTTCAGTTGACCACCTCCGTTTGTCCGTTCGTTTGAGGATGACAAGCTGTGAAAAACAAGAGATTAGTACCAAGTTTGTTCTATAAAACTCTCTAAAAGTGGCTAAGGAATTTAGTATCCCTATCCGAGAAAATATTCCTTGGAATCCCGTGTATTCTCACCACTTTTTTAAAGAATAAATCAACAATATAGGACACATCATTAGTCTTGGAATAAGCCACAAAATAAGCCATTTTAGAGAATCAATCAATAATCACAAATATGGAGTTCTTACCCCCCTTGGACCTAGGCAATCCTAAGATGAAGTCCATTGAAATATCAACCCAAGGCATATTAGGTGTGGGTAAAAGAGTATAAAAACCACGTGGAAGAGATCTAGATTTAGCTCGCCTACAAATAATGCATTGAAAACAATGTTTCTCCACATCCCTTCTCATTTTTGGCCAAAAGAAATGTTCCTTAAGGATGCTTAAGGTCTTTGCAACACCAAAATGCCCCATTAGTCTCCCATTCTAGGCCTCCCTAACTAGCAACACCCTAATAGAACCCTTTGGCATACAAAGCCTTGCCTCTCTAAATAAGAAACCATAATGCTTATAATATTTAGCAAATGCACTTTTCTCACAAGCATGGAAAATTTTCCCAAATTCCTCATCATCAACATACAAATCCTTCACAAGTTCAAAATCAAGAGATTTAGCATCCAAAAAGTTTAGTAGTGCATACCTTCGAGATAGTGTATCCGCTACCATATTTTCCTTACCCTTCTTGTATTGAATGACATAAGGATTGTCCCAATAAACTCCATCCACCTTGCATCCTCTTATTCAAATTTTGTTAGCTTTTGAGGTGTTTAAGGGTCTCATGATTGGTATGAATGACAAACTCTCTTGATAAAAAATAGTGTTACCAATATTCTAGGGTTCTCACTAAGGCAAAAAGCTCTTTGTCATAGGTAGAATAATTGAGGGCCACCCCGGACAATTTCTCACTAAAGTATGCTATGATTTTTCTATCTTCGGTTAAGACCGCACCTATTCCCACCCCATTTGCATCACACTCTATCTTAAATGCCTTCTTAAAGTTAGGAAGAACAAGAATTGAACCTTGGCTCAATTTGTCTTTGAGGGTTTGAAAGGCTTGTTATTGGGCTTCCTCCCACCTAAATCCCACATTTTTCTTTACCATTTTGGTTAGAGGGACTGCTATAATGTTAAATTTTTGGATGAACCTCCTATAGAAGCTAGCTAGCTCATGAAAACTACAGACTTGAGTAATAGTGGTAGGGGTGGGCTAATCTTGGATGGCTTTTACTTTTCGCTCATCAACCTCAATCCCTTTGGCACTCACAACATACCCGTAATCCTCTTCAAACACAAAGAGCACTTCTTAAGATTAGCATACAATCTCTCCCTTTGGAGGGCAACAAGCATACTTTGAACATGATTCAAGTGAACCACATATGATTTGCTATAGATTAATATATCATCAAAGTACACAACAATAAATTTTCCAATGAATTCCCTCAAAACATGGTGCATTAATTGCATAAAAGTACTAGGAGCATTAAACAATCCAAAGGGCATGACAAGCCACTCATACAACCCTTGTTTGGTTTTTATAAGCTGTTTTTCATTCATTCCCTTCTCTTATTCTAATTTGGTGATAACCGGATTTCAAATCAATTTTAGAGAAAATGCATGCACCAAATAGCTTATCAAGCAAGTCATCTAGCTTATGAATGGGATAGCAGTATTTTACCGTGATGTTGTTGATAGTGTGACAATCCACGCACATACGCTATGTCCCATCCTTTTTGGGCACCAAGAGAATCGGAACTGCACATGGGCTTAGGCTCTCTCTCACATGTTCCTTCTCAAGTAATACCTCTACTTACTTTTGCAATTCCTTAGATTCCTCCGGGTTGCTTCTATATGATGGTCGATTGGGGATGACAGCTCTGGGTACAAAGTCGATTTAATGCTTAATCCGGGTGGTAGTCATCCGGGCACCTCATTTGGAAAAACATCTTCAAATTCTTGAAGAACAGCTGTAATTTCATTAGGCAAAGATAATGTAGATTCATTAGTAGAAACATAAGAACCTTTGCATAAAAGAAGAATAACCGGTTCCTTGGCTTCTATAGCCTCTATGACCTCACTTTCTTTTGCAAAAAAAATCACTCTTCTTTTACCTCCCCTCTCTTGTCCTTACTCACTCCTATCCTTAATC